>JAOWBW010001008.1:384761-656815 GCA_026119855.1 Campanula takesimana
TTTTGGTGATGACACACAAATTAAGAAAAGGGATGGTGTAAGAATGGTTGTGAGAGGAAAGAAGTTAGTGGGGTATGAGTATGACAAGTGAGATCTACATTTAAATATGTGAGAGTGGAAAATTAGTGGATATGACAAGTGAGACCCATAATTTAAGTATGTGAGAGGAAAAAGTGAGTGGGTATGACAAGTGAGGCATACATTTTGTACCATTTTAAGAAAGGTGAAGCTTTTAACGAGACACCCATTGGGGAAAATGTGAAGCTTCAAATGAGACGGAGGGAGTATATGTAGTAGAAATAGCCACTCTCTACTAATAAAATATTTTATAATAAAAAACATCATTTCCTTATTTCTATAAATTTTCGTGCTCACAATTTTTTTGAGTTTTAAAAAATAATAAATCAATGGTAAATATAAAAGTCACAAAAAAGTACCACAAAATGTGGCTTACAAAATGATGTATCAAAATTCTATTGGTGTTTTTATTAAAGTGTGCCGGGTCACAATTAATGCAACCAATAAAATATCGTCACCGCACTTTGTATCCTCTTTATCCCCCTAGCATTACCCATAAATCAATTCGTTATTAACCATTCTAATTAACTACTATTTACGTAGTAATATATCATCCCAAAATAAATATCAAATTATTTTTCAAAGACTTTGTTTATCATCAAGAGCATATTTTTTTTTAAAAAAAAAATTGAACATTCATAAGACGCGACGAGGGAACCGAGGTGTACCCAGGGGCGGATCTTGTGTTGTAGCTGGGGGTGCAAGCGCACCCGGTCAACTGCAATTGTAGTTAATTTTTTTCCTTTGAATCTTGGCTATTAAGTGCACCCGCAGTAATATAATAATAAACCTGACATAATGAACAGTAATGTATGTATGGCCAAATGGTAAAAGTTCCTTTGAAAGGTGGTTTTGGTGGAACATCTCAGGTTCAAATCTGTCTTCCAGCGTGTTTCATTTTCTACAACTTTTAACTCTCTCTCATTCTTTACAAGTTTACATAATTAGGCAACTTGGGTTTCTTCCAATTATTCCAAATTTAATTAGGTAAATTTAGGATTTCTTCATTATTACTAATCAAATTTATTTTTTATGATTATTTAATACTAATCTAATATATTTTTTTATGATTATTTTCAAGTAACTAAAAAACTACTCCCTCCGTCCCAGCTCACTTGAGACTTTTGACCAAAACTGGTCAACTTAAGGTCGGTTTGACCAACACTTTATAGAAATATTATGTTCCAAAAAACTTTTTAAAAATTGTTATTGAGAGGATTTTTAATGGTGGTCATTTTACATTTTTTTTAATTTTGTTCGAATCATAAATGTTTCTATAAAAAAGTGTTGGTCAAACCGACCTTAAGTTGACCAGTTTTGGTCAAAAAGTCTCAAGTGAGCTGGGACGGAGGGAGTAATTGTTATATTTTCAACTCGTTGAAATGATCTCTAGTCAATCTAATTATCAAGGCTAAACCGTTCAAGTCATTTTTTATTTAATTTTATAATTTTCTAAAAATCTCTTGTTAGTCTACAGTTTAATTTTGTGTCCAACATATAATTTGAATATTTAGTCGTGTGATGTATTATAATCTAATTGCCTCTTTAAAAAATCTGGTTGAGTTTTGTATTGTAAAATGTGCCCCGCTGTCAAAAAATCCTAGATCCGCCACGGGATGCACCGCCACTGCGTTTGAACCCAGCCACACCACCACTACCACCACCTACTGCCATCACTGCCGTTGAACCCAGCAACCTCCAACAACCAACATCACAGTAACACCAATTCAATTGTATAAAACCCACATTCAAAATCCCATATTTCAAACCCACATTCAAAATCCCATATTTCAATTATTTCCGTCATCAACTCATACACTAATCCGACGAAAATAGCAAAAGCTGAACAAATTGATACTGCTCAATGTTGTCAAACAATTTTTCCGGCCAAATTCACCTGAGACCGGGGGGTTCTTCATTGTTGATTCAGTTCAGGGCCAACTTATTGGATCCATTACATCGACTGATCTAAGCAGATCTTGGCCGATCGGCGCCTGAGGTGAAGGTTGGGAGAGGGTCGCCGGAGGTGTAAAGAAGGCTGCCGGAGAGATTGTAGAGAGAGAAAGTGAGACGGTGTGTGTGTCAGTGTGTGTGTTCGACTGAGAGGAAAAAGGTCAATTAAAAATGAGCTCTTGGACTCTATGGTAATATTGTCAAGCCTTGAATTAGGTGGTAAATAGAAATATTTGGTTGGATTAGGCGGTAGTTTGACTAGGTGGTAATAATCCTAGATCACTCATTGTGAGAGATTAGATCAGGATATCGAGCGGTCCAATTGCTGTGCAGCACGCCAGCAGTACTATACTGACTGCACAGACCTTAGATCCGTTATACTAAAAGGTACTCCGTCCCGGAGTAAGTATCCACCTTTCCATTTGCACGAGGATTAAGAAAAAGTGAAAGTAGTGTAAGAAAAAGTGAAAGTGGTGTAAGTATTGTGAGTATAATGAGGTATGAGAGAGAAAGTGGAGTATGGAATAGTGAATTGATTGGTGTTGTGAGTGTAAAAGTAAAGTATGAGAGAGAATGAGTGAAATGAATAGTAAATATTCTTTCTATTTTAAGGAGTAGACACTTACTCTGGGACAGACTATAAAGAAATGTAGACACTTACTCGGGGACGGAGGGAGTAGTAGTTGACTGACTTTATTTATTATACTGTAATAAACTTCTTCTCAGGCTACATCTGCATTGCATCCATCCTGCATAACTCAAATTTCTTAAGAATGACAATAATGCACCATTTCTTGTTTATTATTTTCTGTTGCTTGGTCTCTCCAATCTCTGTTTCATCACAAAATACAGATACCTCCAACAAGGTAACTTTCTCAACTCCTCCAGTCATCTAATTTCTGCAAACAAACTTTTCAATTTAGGATTTTATAGCCCTGATGATCCCCTAAATTCAACCAATATATACTACTTAGCAATATGGTATAACAACGGTACTTACAATAGCCAATTTCCGGTATGGATTGCAAACAGAAACACACCAATTCGAAACAATTCTGTTATTTTGTCTCTAGATAGTTCTGGCAACCTTTTCATCAAAAGCAATAATACAAGTGTTGATTCATTGTTATCAAGCTTTACTCGTCCGATCGTCGAATTAGCATTAATACAACTGCTACTTTACTGGGGTAATGGAAATTTTGTTGTCAGGGAGACCAATTTTAATGGATCAGTTGGAAAATTGCTGTGGCAAAGCTTTGATTATCCTACAGACACCCTTCTTCCCGGGATGAAATTAGGGGTGAATCATAGGACTGGTTTTAATCGGACGGTTACATCATGGCTTTCTGATACAAGACCTGAAAATGGGGCTTTTAGTCTCGAGTGGGACCCAGTCAAACTCCGATTGGTCATTAGACGTCGCGGGGTGATTTCTTGGACTAGTGGAAGTTTAAAGGAGGGGGAGTTTTCGGGTGCGAAGGATAAGGTGTTTGAATTCTTTTGGCCTGATTCTATAATTTCAATTATCAGTTTATCAGTGAGAAGAACGAGGATGAGGAGTATTTTTTTTATTATAAACTTACTAATACTTCGGTTATAAGTAACCGTAATATTGTGTCTGGATGGTTTTTAGATTATAAGGGCTCATTATATGATCCAGTAAGCGGTAGTACAATTGCTGCGCTTGAGAATTGCTATGGCACGGTAAATAGATCAGCGACTCAGATGGTTTTGAGAGGGTGCGAGTCATGGGAGCGGCCAAAATGCAGGAATATTCATCAGAAGTTTGACTTGAGAAACAGGGGGGTTAGAAAACCAGAAGGTGATATTTCTCTTGGTTTCTATGACAGTAATTTAAACTTTAGCTCAAGTGATTGCAGAGAGGAGTGTTGGAGAAATTGCAGTTTTGTTGGCTATAGGTTTGATGACCCCGGATGTTTAATATGGAGCGGACCGGATTTGATCTTTGAGCAGGATTATAGTGGTGCATCTGCACGTCAATTGTTCTCATTTCAGAGCCTTCAAAGAAGAGTAAGCACATACACCAATCATTCATTTGGGGACATTTTTTTCTTCTTGAAAATGGACATTCGTTTAGGGACGGAGGGGGGGGGGGGGGAGTAGTTAATATTTGATTTTTCAATGCTGATTCTAAAAAATAAAAATAAAATCAACTGAATAGATGCAGAATCGAAGAAGTGGAAAGTAATTGTGACTGCTGTTGTAGTTTCATTTGCTACGCTCATGTTTGGCGTTTTATTCTGCTGTCTGAAGAGGAAAAGAAGACAAGGTAATGTGTACTGTGTGTCTAGCGATCTATACAATTTTTTTAATGTTCAGCAGCATTGGATTTTTGATTGAGATATATATCCAAATTATAATTAATTAAAACAGGAAAGGAGAAAGAAATGCTCGAATTAATGACACTAGACGGATATACAGAAACAATTGTCCTTGAGAGAGATGGAAAGAATGGTCAAGAGCTCAAGTTTTTCAGCTATTCATGTATTGTGACAGCTACAAATAGCTTTCCGTCGAAAATAAGCTTGGAGAAGGTGGTTTTGGACCTGTTTATAAGGTACATATACTTTTCATACAACATTTGATTACAGATTGTCAAAGTTTTCCTTGGTCAATCTCATATAATATATATATGTATATGTATATGTTACTTAATAAATCTACATACAATGTAGGGAAAATTGCCAGAGGGGAAAGAAATTGCGGTTAAGCGACTCTCAAAAAGTTCGGGACAAGGGTTGCATGAGTTTAAGACCGAGCTGATACTCATTGCCAAACTTCAGCACACCAATCTTGTTCGGCTTTTTGGTTGTTGCATTCATGGAGATGATAAGATGTTGATATATGAGTACATGCCTAATAAAAGTTTGGACTTTTTTCTTTTCGGTAAGTCTCTAAGCATTTTCTTGGCACCTCCATAGCCTTTCTTGCTTTGTTTTGTGCAAATATATTACTACCTGTCCCAGAATGAATGTCAGTTTTTTGCTCTTGATTCAAAAGCAAAAACGGACATTCGTTTTGGGACGGAGGGATTACATCAACTTCCCTAACACTGAGTTTAACTATATGATGATGAGATATGCAGATCAAACAAGTAGCCAGCAATTAACTTGGAGAGACGTTTCATCATTATTGAAGGAATTGCACAAGGACTTCTTTACCTTCACAAGTACTCGAGGTTGAGGATAATTCACCGAGATCTGAAATCTAGTAACATATTGTTGGATGAAAACATGAATCCAAAAATTTCTGATTTTGGTACAGCCAGAATATTCAAGAAGAATTTAAGTGAAGTGAATACGAATAAGATTACTGGAACACGGTAAGTAATGATTAAACTTGTGCTCTTGGTAGACTAATCTCCCTCATCTGAAAAGTAATGTTGGTTTGGGAATGCAGGGGATATATGGCTCCAGAATATTTAACGAAGGGAACTTTCTCCGTTAAATCTGATGTTTTCAGTTATGGAGTTTTGATGCTTGAAATAGTCAGTGGTCGAAGAAACAATAGCTTCTTTGACATAGAAGGGCCACTCAACCTTGTTGCATATGTAAGTTCTGCGAGTTTATCTCCTTTTTAGAAAACTGAAGTAACCCCCCTCCGATGCACAATTTTTTATACCACCTTCTGTCCCTAAATGAATGTCCGAATTTTTTTCAAATTTACTCTTGGCCAAGAGCAAATTGTAAAGTTTCTCGGACATTCATTTCAGGACAAAGGGAGTATATTACTGTTAAATATTTATATTTGTAAGAGACAATTATCCCACATCTACTAAAAAGAGAAATATGGACCGGTATATAGACTTGAGGAGTTACTCCCCTTAACACTAATTGGTTTTAAGGTGGAACCTCCAACACAGTTAATTTACGGCCCAATCCAGCCCATCTGCTTCTTCATGAAGGTTATTATTTTAGAAAATATAATTTTAGAAAATATAATTTATTGGGGAGACAACACATGTTGTTTTTGACAAGAAAAATATTCACTAGAAGCTGTCGTGTGGCATCGCTGATGTCAGCGGATTATGTTAATTTAGTAGTAGTATACAGTATTGATCAACCTTAATGAAATTAAAAATCTCAGTATTGTATGTTGATACTGTAGGCATGGGAGCTCTGGAATAGAAATTCAGCAATTCAACTAATTGATTCAGCATTCCTTGGCTCATCTGACAAACATGATCAAGTTTTAAGATGCATTCATATAGGTCTTTTGTGTGTACAACACAGTGCGACTGATCGGCCGAAAATTTCAGACGTTATCTACATGCTATCAAATGATAATTCAGATTTGCCCGTGCCCAAGACGCCCGCATTTTACCAAGGTCTTACTACAATTGCAGGAAATATTGACAGAATGAAATCGGAGAAATTTTCAGTGAATGGAGTCACCATTTCTGAAGTTGGTGGAAGATAAGCTTCACATGTTATCAGCTTGTTTACTTCTTCTCCGTCCGCCCCAAAATTGTCTTCATATTTGCCATTTTTCATTATCCCAAAAGTTCTTCCAATTTTCTACAAACTAGAAAATAAACCCGTGCTCCGCACGGGAGCTAGAACACCTAATGACATTATGGTGAATTTAAATTGTCTCATTTTTACTTTTTAAAAGATCATGTTATTGCTAAAATTATTGATAATGAAATTTAAATAATTTATTTGAAGGTTAAACTGGATTTGTTAGTTATACTCCTTCCATCTCAAACTTTTTGTTAATAATTTATGTTTTGAATTTCTCCTAAGTTTAATTACTGATGAAAGTAAATTTCTCTCCTAAATTGCTGAATAGTCATAGGAATGCGGGTATGTTTTTGTAAAATATTTAATATATACACTCAGTCACATATGTGAGAAGCTATGAAAAGTTATGAAATGAAGACCCGTTGCTTACTAGTTAGCCCTAACTACCTATATACTCCTTCCGTCCGAATTAACATGTTAGATACAATAGCTATTGTAGTTTTTTTCTAAATCTTAGTAATTAACTGCAACAATTTTACATACTCTATTAAATTACAAATTCAACATACCTGATGTCCTAACATTGTAATTGGATGTGGTACCAATTTCATTATCCAATAGTAAATTTCTTTTCCTAGAACTATTTGTCCATTGTGATGTACGCATTGATGAATCTGTAAACAAAATAAAAGTTTGAGGATATGGAAAATTGCATGTGTGTTTAGTGTGTATATATATATACATGTGTGTGTGTTGTGTGTGCAGCTTGTGTGTATAGGTTAACTACCCAAATTTTATTACGAATATTATTCTTAAACTCTACAAGAGACTTTAGTTATATGGAAGAAACCTGACTTCAAACCTGATTGGCCGAAAAAAGTTTCTCGTCCATCTTTCGACATGCTTGTTCCTTCCTTCTCTTTCGCATGTAAATTTGAACTTCTTTTTTTATTATTTTTTACTCATCAAATAAGCACGCTTCATAGCACGATTTTTTTTTTTTAGCAATTTCTTTTGAAGGAATACCTACAAAAATTAATATAACAACAAATACAATAGTTAGTATATAATGCATGAAATATTGAAATAGAATATTATATTACCGATATAGAGGGTTGATAAATCATTGTGTCGTCTTCTTCCCATTGGCTTCATTTATGTATAGAAACGTATGAACAATGAAATTATCCTTGCATCTAAAATGAGAAGGGTGTCTTTATGGTAGAGTTGAGAGCTTAAAAGTACTATTTGATAAATAAATGTTTGGTTTTTATATTTTTGTAGTAGTCTTTAAAGTTGAAGAGTCTTATAACTTATGAGATCATGAATGCAAGTCATATTAATAAAATGTAAGTTAGAGACTTTTTAGATTTTAGCATTATTTATTACAATGATTCATCTTATCTTTTCATTTTCTATGATTTCAAGTTCACTTGATACTTTAAACTTTAGAATTCTATCATAATTCAATGGTTTTGAATAATATGTTGTCTCTTGGAATACATGAAAGGATCAAAGCCATTGAATTATGAAAATTTGAATAGTCAAAAACTAAAAAGTCACTTCTTAATGAATTGTTCTTTAATGCATCCAAACCCTACCTAGTCTAATACTCTATATATAAGAGTATATGTCTACCTAGTCTAATACTCTATATATAAGAGTACATATTCTATTAGTTATGAATCTCTTCTTATCTTCTTATAGAATCACTAAAGTACCTACTATCGTACCTATGGATATTACCTAGGTAGGAGAATGCCAAAAGCCTCCATGATAAAGTGAAGCCATGGGCCATGAAAGATAAAGGTTCTCCACTTGCTTCATGTAGGAGTCAAACCTGAGACCTCTCCCTAAGGGAGGACTCTACGCATACACCCGGATACCGCTAGGCCAAGAGGCATTTGGTAAAAAGCCAAGTTTTTATATTCTTAAATACTAGTTGTTAAGGGGCATTGCCCAACAAGTTCATATTTTTACAATTCTCTTCCCTATAAGTCCCTACAACATGTTGTGTTATTCATGTTGTATTATTCAGCAATTGTACTGCATTCAAATAACACTGCACATAGAGTATAATAACACATGCAGGCAGCAGGGTGACTGTGGCAAAGGTGACTGACCGGCGGCGGGACGGTGGCGGACGCCGATGGCGGCCGGCGATTGTGGTGGCGGAAGGATGAATTAGTATTGCAGTATCATGCTTTTTTATTACTCCATGTGTATACAATATGATATACTACTAGACAAAAAATTTTCGAGCATTTTAATTTAATGAGGAACTTGTGAGGAGTAGATGTGGGGGATTTGGGGGGATCACACATCCATCTAACCCATACTAACATTCCAAACATGTAGAATAATCAACACCAATAACATGAAAAAATAAAATAAAAAAAAAACATCAATATTTGTTAACCCAATTCGTCAACACATGACTACATCTGAGGTAGCAAGTCAGGATATCACTATAATAACATATGATGGTTATTACAACTTTTGCACATGCAATCACTAAGATCTAAACATGGCTACTCTCCAAGAACAACCCCTCACATATATTATCTCACCTCTCAAAGAACACACACAACATGGTCATGGCCGAGTTGTAGGATCGCCCCCTGGCTCTCCTCGACCCCCGGCCCCCTCCTTGACACTATTTCGTGGCTCTCTTGTATATCCTAACTTTCTCCTAGCACACAACACACAATATTTTGGACGAAACTATGTTTATATAGGGGTAGGAGAAACCTTAAACCTATCCGTGGAAGAGATCTTATCAAAATAGGAAACTAGAACTGATTTTGGACTGTTTGCCACGGTGCACGACCGAGTCCTATGTGGTGCACGACCGTGCATCGACCAACAGAGTGACCCCTCTTTTTTCAGTCCTTGCACGACCGAGACCCTTGCCTTGCACAGCTGTGCATCCCCTGTTCCGCCACTCTCGGTTTCCTTCTACTTTTTAATCTCAACTTGATCTCGACCAACCCTCCATGATTTAGGCTCACTTTTCTCCTCGTCCCCTTATAGTTTTAGGATTCCAATCCTAATAGTGGATCCTCCAAAAAGGAACTTTTTGAAGCATTTTCCTAAAAAGTTTGAATAGTCAAATGATAATATTATTTTGGGACAGAAAGAGTAATTCATTTCATTATGCATAAAGATGTACACCCTAATTTTAAAATACTCCCATGTTATCCTAATTTAAAAGTCCATTATTTTTTATTTTGTACAGTTATATTTGGGGTGATCAGTAAATTAAAATCGCATTGTGTAAATGAAGAAATAATAAAAATGGAGAGAAACAATTTGTAATTAATTGACAGTGATGCTTTCATTATCCAAAAAGTGATTTTAGGTAAAGTAGTTTTGTATTATCCAAAAAATTATTTTGATATTATCAAAATTCCTCATTCTAATAATTTTCATAAATAGATTATGATATTAACATGTGCCCAAAGACACATTTTGAAAAATCCTTAATAAATTAGGTTTAAGAAGATTGAATAGATGCCAAAGGGTTTGTGCCCAAGCGGCATCTTGACTCTTGAGCAAGTTTATGTCTCTCCGTCGTAGGGATCTTGGGTTCGATACCACCTGCCGGCTATAATTGTAATTATAGTAGGTGGTTTATGATTTAAAAAAAAAAAAAGAAGAAGAAGAAGAAGAAGATTGAATAAGATTTGTAGTCACAAATAAATGAATCTTTGAATGACCAAAACCAGTAAAGTTAATCTGGGTTAATACCAACACAATTCAGTATGTTAACGTGTTATACAATTTGAACACAAATAGTCATGTGCGGCCGATGTCACGTCGTTAGACGGACCGTCCATGAGCCAACCCGCTCCAACCATTTCACGACACGCCCCTGCTTAGGATTTGCGCCCTCCCAGCTCAGCACGTCCTCCCAGCTTGCGACACGTGGCTCGGCTAAAAAAACTTTCAATAACTTTAAAATGTAATATCTTGAGATTTTGAAGTCGATTTTTTCTTCTGAAAATACCGTTGCGTTCATCTTGACGAGACGAATCAAACTAGACAGGTCATGATATTGTTTGAATTTATTTTTTTTAAACATATTTTTTAACAAAAGAAAAAAAACGGTTCTGTTCGTCGTCTAAAATGTAACATGTTTTTATGAAAAATATAATGTAGTCTTTAAAAAGTAAAACTTTTATTGTAAAATGTACGCAGTTTTGTAGAAAAATTTCAATAGTTTGATAGTTTTTGTGGTTAGAAAAAGTAATAATTGAAGCGTAACAGAGTGCACTTATGATTATAATTTGCTATATAGATGAATGTAACAGTAATAGAGTAAATGTTACTTTTTTCTTTAAAAAAGAGTAAAAATTCATGTATATAATCGGGTTGCATTTCAATTGTTACTTTCTAAAAAAAAAAAAAACAATCAAACTATTTTATTTTTTTTTGCAAAAAATACTATTACATTACAGAATTCCAATTGTTACATTCAACCTTTGTAATCATTAAGTGTTTTACCTATAAAAAATTTGCACAAATAAATGTAACGGTTTCTATAATAAAATGTAACAATAGTTTTTTTTTTGAGTAAATCTTATGTTATCCTCAATCCTTTTTGTGCAAATCTATATATATATATATATATATATATATTAAATTTGGCCAAAAGAGCTATGACATTGACATGTGGACAAACAATGGAGAAAGCTTGCATTTGGAGAAGCCACATCAACAATATACTAATAAATAAGTGACTTTTCATTTTCTTTTCATTAGCTAATAATAATAGTTATTATAAAGGGTAACTATAATAGTTAACTATTATAGTAATTATTACTATTATTAGTAATAGTTAACTATAATAGTTAACCATTATAGTTAACTATTACTCTTATTAGTAACAGTTACTATTATAGTTAACTATATTAGTTAACTATTACTATTATTAGTAATAGATATTATAATAGTTACCTTATGTAGTAACTAATAGTATTAGCTAATGGTATTAAGCAAATAACAGTTAACTATTAATAGTTACTCCCTCCGTCCCACTATAAGGTTCCTATTTTGACTTTACACGGAGATTAAGAAAAAATAAATGTTGTGAGTATGAAAAGTAAAGTAAGAGAAAGAAAGTAGGTAGTGAGTCTTTGTTGTGAAAATAACAAGTGGATCCAGTTTCCATTTTAGGTAATAAAGTAAAGTAAGAACTTTAAATTGTGACAAGCTAAAAAGGAAAGTAAGAACTTTAAATCGGACAGAGTGAGTATTTGTTATTGTAGTCAATATTTACAATTAACTATTATAATTAATTATTAAATAAATTTAAAATTACTATTAATAGTTTTAGTTATCATAATAGCATTAGTTAAGCATTATACAATATGTGTTAAAAAGTACTCACTTATTCCGAGAGTAAGAGTCTTACTTTCTATTTTGGTACGTCCCAGAGTAAGAGTCTATTTCCCAAAATGACAAATGATCGGAAAGAATGAATAGTGATTTGGACCATTTTATCCTTCTAATGCTTCTATAGTTACAAAAAGACCAAACTTACTTACTTTTTGTTCACTTACATTATGAGTAGTGTATTGGACAATTATACACTCAACCCACTTGCAATGTTTACCCATTTTCTATTTTTTCTTTAATAAGTGTCCGCAAACAAGGTAAGACTCTTATTCTAGAACAGATGGGGTATTAATTAATCATAATAGTTACTATATATGTTATTTTTTACTTTTAATATTAATAATTAATCATAATAGATATTATATACTCCCTCCGTCCCATTGAGAGTGAGACTAGAGGAGTGGGCACGATATTTAAGATAAAGTGATATATATGTGGTAGAAAATGAAGAGAGAGAATGAGTGGGGTAAATAGTGGTGTTGGTTGAATAAAATGAGTGGTGGAAAATGAAGAGAGAGAATGAGTGGGGTTAAATAGTGGGGAATGATGAATATAAGTATATTAAAACATTTCCATTTTGGGTAGTCTCACTTTAAGTGGGACGACCCAAAAAGGAAAGAAGTCTCACTTCTAGTGGGACGGAGTGTTAATAATTATAATTAATAGTATTAATTAATTATAAAAGTCTATAGTTATTATATAAATTAATTATTACTATTAATAGTATAAGTTTGTTTTTAAGACGAAAAAATATTTTTTAAGATATAGTAAAATTATTATTTTACTAACACATTAGATGTACATTATAAACTTTTATACTCCCTCCGTCTCACCTCACTTGAGACTTATTTTCATTTTGGTCCGTCCCACTTCACTTGACACTCCCCAAAATGATAATCTTTTTATAATTTCATATTCAATCTGCCCCACCTACTCACTCTCTCTCTTCATTTTCCATCATACATTTTCCTTATTTTATTCTTTTTTCTTAGTTATTGTGCCCACCTCTTGGGTCTCAAGTGAGGTGGGACGGAGGGAGTATTTACTAATTATAATGTGTATATATTATGAAATTATTTATTAGATAATAGCTAATATTATTCAATCAAACGTCTGTAAAACTTAAAGTTACTTCATAACAATAATAGCTCATCTTTATATTCAAATTTTAATTATCATAATAAATAAAAATTATTTACAACAAAATAAAAATTAAAACAATTCTCCTAATTTTTAAGAAAATGTTTTAATTCATATACTATATATTTATATTACAAAAATTATAATATAACTTTATTAAATAAAAACAAAAAAAATATGAAAAAATAATAAATAAGTTTCCCGTGCAAAGCACGGGTTACCTACTAGTGTATGGTTACATTTCAGAAATAAAGGTTACACTTCAGAAAGAAATGTTACATTTCAAAATAGAAACTATTACAATTGAGAGAAAAAAATTGTTACATTCCTTTATTATAAAATGTAACATTAGTTTTGTTGTCAATCTTATGTTATATTTAATTAATTTCTGCAAAATTATGGTTATATTTCTGAATAACAAGTGTTACATTTGAATAAAAAAGTGTTACATTCGTTGTTGAGCAAAAAAAATTGACGGAAAAAAAATTAGAGGTAAAATAATGGTCGCACAAGATTCTACCCCCTAAATTTGAATGCTTACAGCTCATTGCGTAATTTCCATCTAATAATTCAACTACCATTTCACTTTTACACCCTACAATGGTTTTGTTTAATTAAATTAAATTTCCTTCCAACTCATCATCCTATACCCACTACTTTTACTCCCCCCGTCCCAGAAAGATGGTCCACTTTTGATTTTTGATGGTCAATACAAGTGAACTGTGACTAAATATAAATGTCAATCTAACCATTCTTGTGAAATTCTAAAACTTGTTATTGATTAACCATCAAAAGATTTATCAATCACAAATTTTAAAATTTCATTGGGATGATTAGATTGATAATAATCTTTGGTCAAAGTTCATATGTGTTGACCGTCAAAAATCAAAAGTGGACTATCTTTCTGGGACAGAGGGAGTATTTTATTTATATTCTTTATTTTTATGATTAGTAAAATAATAATAATAATAATTATTATTAATATTTATAATTAAAAAAATACTTCACACTTAATTAATTTTTTGTAATTGCAATTAAATAAATACGAGAAATGACGATAATTATTATTAAAACGGGAAAATATAGAAATATTCCCCTGTACTTAGCTTAAGTGTAGCGACCCCAAAACCCGTCCCTATTTATTTTCTATTTTGGGGATTTTTATTTGACTTATATGTGCATTTTTATGTGTTGCATCATATTTTATGATTTGCATATTATACTTGATTATCTGTGTTATTTACTTAGTTAGTAAAAATAATGATTAAAGGAGTTAAATGATTAAGTTGAAACTTTAGGGTCTTAGTTGAAATTTTAAGTTTAGGGGCTAAAGTGTTAACCTTGAAAGTTGGGTGACCATTTTGTAAAAAGGGTTAAAGATATTTAAGGAAACTTATCCCTTCTTCCTTCTCTGTGTTATTTTCTTTCTTCTGCAACATTCCTCGTTCTGTTCCTAGGGTTAAAGAAAAAAGGTAAGTTCAACCCATTTCGATTTAATTCTTTTTATTTACTTACCCGTTTTAAAAACTAATTATATAAAAATGATCAGGGCGTCGAGTAGGTCATTCCTAGCAGAACAAAACTTATTTCAGCCATACTTTTTCTAGAACTAGGTAAGTTACTAATTCCCCTTTAAATGTTAAAATAGTCATATATGCTATATATGATACTCCTACTTGTTAATTTTGTGATTTGGGTAATATTTGCTATACTTGTAATTTTGGGACAAAAGGAGTATATGGTTTTGGTTGTAGCTGAGTATGGGAAATGGTTTAGAAGCATGTTGTAATCTAATGGAAGTTGTTAATGAGAGTTGCTAATGTTGTGTATTAAATTGTGCAGTATATGTTATGCTTGTGAAACAAAAGGAGTAAACTTTGGTTAAGTTTTAGGCCTGCCGGGTGATGTGGGCGGCCGCCCAAAAATGGGTGTGCGGCCGCACATCTATCTGAAGGGTTTTCTTCTTGAGACAGAGCATTTTGGGTGGCCGCACAACCCTGTTTGGGCGACCGCCCAGTTGTCTGGAAAAGTTTAGAGTTTTTAACTAAGGGGTTTAGAGATCAACCTTGGTCTAGTTTTTGGGTAGTGTCCTAAAGTACTTAGATGATTGTTGTGGAATGTTAGTAATGGATTAAATGTCCTTTTTATGGACTCTTTATAAGGATTCTTTGTGTGCATCTTGTGATGTATTTGACTTAGTTCCTTCTTGGATTAAATGCCCCGGGTTGTGTTTAGCAAGTATTCATTACTGTGCTTCTTGT
Organism: Campanula takesimana; assembly: GCA_026119855.1. Classification (NCBI taxonomy): domain Eukaryota; kingdom Viridiplantae; phylum Streptophyta; class Magnoliopsida; order Asterales; family Campanulaceae; genus Campanula; species Campanula takesimana. Next base: position 400,078 of record JAOWBW010001008.1, read on the forward strand.
TAAAAGTCCAGCTGGTCTTGTTGTGGAGTCAGCCAATGGAAGAATTATAGTGGTACAGGTAAGTCCACTATAAGGTTTTCCATTGGAGCTTGTGAGTCAGGCGGTGGGAGAATTATAGTGGCACACAAGCCAAGTTCACTATAAGATGTCCACTATGCCTTCTAGTTTCCCCAGTCCAGATTGGCCTTGGATGGGATGAATTGCTCCCTTTGGTGAGTATTTGGGTTATGACTTTGTGTCATATTTCCCTCTCTGGTTACTTGGTTCTATTGGTTATGATTTGGTTTTCGGGATCCCGACGGCTTCAGCTATTTATGCTGCTCAGATGGTTTTCTCTGATGGGTTTCTCAGTTGGATTTCTCATCAGCTATGGTTATTGGTTAAACCTTGGCTTTGGTATCCACCGGAGTGTGGTCAATGTGATATAAGTGATATATGAATTGATGTTATATGCTATATGCTTACTTGTTGATATTGTTTCTTTATGATCATCATATCAGCATGTAACGTAGTTGCATTTTAGTAGCTTACTGAGATTTATTCTCACCCTTATTTGTTTACTGTTTTAGATAAAGGCGGGTCCAGGGGATAGGACACTCGGCACGGGAGGACGTTGGTTTGGTAAGAGTTGGGACTTATTTTGTTGAAGGTTACATTATGTAAATGTAAACCCTTTGGGTAGAGTAACCGTACTTCTTATGGTTCCATCTATTTTGGTAAAGGTTGATGTATGTACATTTGTTTAAAAGTTTGTAAGCCTTTGGGCTGAGTACTTTCGTTGTGAAAGTGTTTGTAAAAGGTCGTTTCAAGTCAAGTGAAGTCTTTGAACTTCAAGTGTGTTTTGTTTAACTTTCTAAAAGTATATTTCGAAAAATTTTCTAAAAAGGTTTTATAACGTCTTCCGTTCGTGTCCCGAGCGTGGGGCCAAGTAGGACCACGGGTACGGGGCGCGACAGTTGGTATCAGAGCTAGGTTGTAGATGGTCTAGAACGACTAAATGACCTAGGAGGGTAGTAGAGTATAGAGTGAGTAACGTTGAGTGTTTGATGCAGGTATTCATTAAAAATGGGTGAAACTGACGGAGATCAGGCCGGCTCTTCGGGGCAAGGGGATATAAGAGAAGAGGCTCGAATTATGTTTCAAGGAATGTTTGAAGCAGCGATGAAAACTATAAATGATCAGAGGCAAGAAAGGGAACAGGTACCACCAAGATATGGCCTAGAACAGTTTCTGAAAATGAAGCCTATGGAGTATGATGGAGAGCCCGATGTATCTAAAACTGAAAGGTGGATTGAATCGATGGAAAAGATCTTTGATGCTTTGAGATGTTCGGAGGAAGATCAAGTCAGGTTTGTTACCTATAAACTAAATGGAGCGGCTGAGCATTGGTGGAAAGCTTTGAAAACAAAATGGGATGAGACTCATGTACCTTATACTTGGGAGAATTTTCTGGGAAAGTTTAAAGAACACTTCATTCCTCGAGTAGATCAAGACAGGAAGGAGATGGAATTTCTTAACTTGGAGCAAGGTTCTATGTCAATTGCTCAATATTCAGCTAAATTTTCAGAGTTGTCCAGGTATTGTACTCACCTAGTGGCAACTGAGGAGAGGAAGGCTACGAGGTTTGTGAAAGGTTTGAAAACCGTGATTAGAACTCAGCTAGTATCCCATAAGTTGCAAGATTTTCAGGATGCAGTGGATCGAGCTTACCAGGTGGAGCATGACATTGAGGAACATAAAAGGAAAATGGAATTGTTAGGCGCTGGGAAGCAAGTTAGGCAACCACAACGTGGTGATAATCGAGGAAATCAAGGTGGATCTTCACAATTCAAAGGGTCTTCTCAAAGACAGTCAGGTAATAGAAATCAAAGTAACACTTCAGGGAGTCAGAGTAAAGGAGTTTGTAATTATTGTCAGAAAGAAGGACATTCAGAAGAGAGATGTTGGAAGAAGCAGGGCAAGTGTTTGAACTGTGGTCAGTTAGGACATTTTCAGAGGGATTGCCCTAAGTATAGGATGCAAGCATCGGGAAGTGTGGTTGGGTCCTCTCAGGGTCAGAAGAGGGATTCCTCAGGCAAGCCTAAGGTTCAGGGTCGTGTCTTTGCTATTTCTCAGCAACAGGCTTCGGAGTCCTCTAATGTGATAGGAGGTATTATTTCTGTGTCTAGTTTGAGGGCACGTACACTTATAGACCCTGGCTCATCGCATTCTTATGTGTCTGTGCATTTTGCTTCTAGATTGCATTTGTCTTCTGAATCTCTGCCTTATGTGTTAGAGGTGTCAACTCCTATAGGGGAGTGTTTGGTGACCAATGAGGTGTTGCATTCTTGTGATGTGCATATACGTGAGCATGTTTTACCTGCTGATTTAGTTATCTTACCATTACAAGATTTTGATGTTATCTTGGGTATGGATTGGTTGGGTAAATATCATGCATCTGTTGATTGTGCTAATAAGGTGGTTACATTTTCTATCCCAAATGTTCCTAAATTTTCTTTTGAAACTGTTCCTTGGGGTAGAGAGATTAGAATTATTTCTTATATGAAGGCTAGAAAATTGTTGAACCGTGGTTGTGAGGGGTATTTGGCTAGTGTTCTTGATACTACTAAAAGGGTTCCTGATATTGGGGATGTGCCTATTGTTAAAGAATTTTCAGATGTATTTTCTTCTGAGTATGCTATGCCTCCTGACCGGGAAATAGAGTTCTGTATTGACTTACTTCCAGGTACGGCTCCTATATCTGAGGCACCTTACAGAATGGCCCCAGCTGAATTGAAAGAGTTGAAGGTTCAGTTGCAAGAGTTACTTGATCGAGGATTCATTCGTCCTAGTGTATCCCCGTGGGGAGCTCCAGTATTGTTTGTTAAAAAGAAAGATGGGTCCTTGAGGCTGTGTATTGACTACAGAAAGCTGAATCAGGTAACTATAAAGAATAAATATCCGCTTCCTCATATTGATGATTTATTTGATCAACTTCAAGGGCCAGTTGTCTTTTCAAAACTTGATTTGAGGAGTGGGTACCATCAGTTGAAAATCCGTTCTGAAGACATTTCTAAAACTGCTTTTCGTAGTAGATATGGTCATTATGAGTTTCTTGTTATGCCTTTCGGGTTGACTAATGCTCCGGTTGTTTTTATGGATATGATGAACAGAGTCTTTAAACCTTATCTTGATACCTTCGTGGTTGTATTTATTGATGATATTCTGGTTTATTCCAAGTCCCGGGAAGAGCATGAACAGCATTTGCGAATGGTTTTATCTATTCTTCGTGAGAAGCAGTTGTTTGCTAAATTCAGTAAATGTGCTTTTTGGCTCAATGAAGTATCTTTTCTTGGGCACGTGATTTCCAATAAAGGTATATCAGTTGATCCATCCAAAGTTGAGGCTATTGTGAATTGGAGGAGGCCAGAATCAGTTACAGAAATTCGAAGTTTCTTGGGGTTAGCTGGGTACTACAGAAGGTTCATTGAGGGGTTTTCTAAGATTTCAACTCCCTTGACTCAGTTGACTCGAAAGAATATTCCTTATGTGTGGGATGAAAAATGCCAAGCTAGTTTTGAAGAATTGAAGAAGAGATTGACTACAGCTCCTATTCTCGCCCTACATAATGGTAATGATGATTTGGTAATCTATAGTGATGCTTCTAAAGAAGGCCTCGGGTGTGTATTAATGCAGAATGGAAGGGTTATTGCGTATGCTTCGAGAAAGTTGACTCCGAGTGAGCAGAATTATCCTACCCATGATATGGAGCTTGCAGCTATTGTCTTTGCATTGCACAAGTGGAAACATTATCTCTATGGAGCAAAGTTTGAGATTTTCACAGATCATCAGAGTTTGAAGTATCTTTTCTCCCAGAAAGAGTTGAATAATAGACAACGAAGATGGATGGAGCTGTTGAAGGATTATGATTGCACAATTTCTTATCATCCGGGCAAGGCAAATGTGGTAGCTGATGCTATTAGCCGGAAGTCTTATGTAGCTTCATTGATGGTGCGGGAATGGAAGATGTTGGAGGATGCTCGAGATTGGAGTCCTTATGAATCAAAGCATGGAGCTATTTTTGCGAACATTCAAGTATTTCCAACTTTAGTTCAACAAATAAAGGAAGCTCAGAAGGATGACCCGGAATTGGTAAAGATTATGGATAAAATCAAAGATGGTAAATTTGAGGATTTCTCACTCAGTTCTGAAGGGGTATTAACTTTCAGGGGTCGTTTGTGTGTACCTAATGTTGATGGGATTAAACACCAAGTTCTTGATGAAGGTCATAAATCAAGGTATACTATGCATCCCGGGAGTACTAAAATGTATCAGAATTTGAAGCAACACTTTTGGTGGAATAATATGAAGAGGGAAATAGCGGATTATGTATCCAAGTGCTTAACATGTCAACAAGTTAAAGCTGAACATCAAAGGCCTGCAGGATTGCTTCAACCGTTAGAGATTCCGGAATGGAAGTGGGAACATGTTACCATGGATTTTGTGACAGGGTTACCTCGTACTCGAAGAAGGTTTGATGCGGTTTGGGTGATTGTTGATAGATTGACAAAGTCTTCTCATTTTCTACCTATTGAGATTGGTTATTCTATGGAAAAGCTTGCAACTTTGTACATTAATGAGATCGTGAGATTACATGGAGTTCCAGTGAGTATTGTATCTGATCGTGACCCTAGATTCACATCTCGGTTTTGGAAAGCGTTTCAGAAGGCTTTGGGTTCAGAGTTGAGATTTAGTACAACTTTTCATCCTCAAACAGATGGTCAGTCCGAGAGAACTATCCAGATTCTTGAGGATATGTTGAGGGCTTGCTCAGTGGATTTTTCAGATTCGTGGGATATTCATTTGCCTCTCGTAGAGTTTGCTTATAATAACAGTTTTCAGTCCAGTATTGGGATGGCTCCTTATGAAGCCTTGTATGGGAGGAAATATCGGTCTCCTATCTGTTGGGATGAAGTGGGAGAAGCCAAGATTTGGGGTGTTCAGATGGTTAATGATTCAGTTGAGAAGGTTAAACTTATTCGAGATCGTTTGGATACTGCCCAGAGTAGGCAGAAAAGCTACGCTGATCATCGGAGGCGAGATCTTGAGTTCGAAAAGGGTGACTTGTGTTTTTGAAGGTTTCCCCTAAGGTTGGCATTCGAAGATATGGGAAGAAAGGCAAGCTTGCTCCGAGGTTTATTGGTCCATTTGAGATTCTTGGAAGAGTGGGGGATCGGGCTTATCGTCTTGCATTACCTCCTTCTCTTGATAAGATCCATAATGTGTTTCATATTTCTATGCTTCAGAAGTATGTGTATGATTCTTCTCATGTTCTATCTGAGGTTCCCGAGGATATTGAGCCGAGTATGTCTTATGAGGAACATCCGGTCCAAGTCATTGATTCGAAGGTGCAAGAATTGAGAAACAAAAGTATCCCTCTTGTTCGAGTTGTGTGGAGGAATCACAATGTGGAAGAATCGACTTGGGAGCTTCGGGAGGAGATCGAGAGGAAGTACCCTTGGTTGTTTGAGGGCCTCGGTAAGTAACCCTAAAATTCGGGACGGATTTTCTTTTAAGGGGGAGTGATTGTAGCGACCCCAAAACCCGTCCCTATTTATTTTCTATTTTTGGGGATTTTTATTTGACTTATATGTGCATTTTTATGTGTTGCATCATATTTTATGATTTGCATATTATACTTGATTATCTGTGTTATTTACTTATTTAGTAAAAATAATGATTAAAGGAGTTAAATGATTAAGTTGAAACTTTAGGGTCTTAGTTGAAATTTTAAGTTTAGGGGCTAAAGTGTTAACCTTGAAAGTTGGGTGACCATTTTGTAAAAAGGGTTAAAGATATTTAAGGAAACTTATCCCTTCTTCCTTCTCTGTGTTATTTTCTTTCTTCTGCAACATTCCTCGTTCTGTTCCTAGGGTTAAAGAAAAAAGGTAAGTTCAACCCATTTCGATTTAATTCTTTTTATTTACTTACCCGTTTTAAAAACTAATTATATAAAAATGATCAGGGCGTCGAGTAGGTCATTCCTAGCCGAACAAAACTTATTTCAGCCATACTTTTTCCGGAACTAGGTAAGTTACTAATTCCCCTTTAAATGTTAAAATAGTCATATATGTTATATATGATACTCCTACTTGTTAATTTTGTGATTTGGGTAATATTTGCTATACTTGTAATTTTGGGACAAAAGGAGTATATGGTTTTGGTTGTAGCTGAGTATGGGAAATGGTTTAAAAGCATGTTGTAATCTAATGGAAGTTGTTAATGAGAGTTGCTAATGTTGTGTATTAAATTGTGCAGTATATGTTATGCTTGTGAAACAAAAGGAGTAAACTTTGGTTAAGTTTTAGGCCTGCCGGGTGATGTGGGCGGCCGCCCAAAAATGGGTGTGCGGCCGCACATCTATCTGAAGGGTTTTCTTCTTGAGACAGAGCATTTTGGGCGGCCGCACAGCCCTGTTTGGGCGACCGCCCAGTTGTCTGGAAAAGTTTAGAGTTTTTAACTAAGGGGTTTAGAGATCAACCTTGGTCTAGTTTTTGGGTAGTGTCCTAAAGTACTTAGATGATTGTTGTGGAATGTTAGTAATGGATTAAATGTCCTTTTTATGGACTCTTTATAAGGATTCTTTGTGTGCATCTTGTGATGTATTTGGCTTAGTTCCTTCTTGGATTAAATACCCCGGGTTGTGTTTAGCAAGTATTCATTACTGTGCTTCTTGTTAAAAGTCCAGCTGGTCTTGTTGTGGAGTCAGCCAATGAAAGAATTATAGTGGTACAGGTAAGTCCACTATAAGGTTTTCCATTGGAGCTTGTGAGTCAGGCGGTGGGAGAATTATAGTGGCACACAAGCCAAGTTCACTATAAGATGTCCACTGTGCGTTCTAGTTTCCCCGGTCCAGATTGGCCTTGGATGGGATGAATTGCTCCCTTTGGTGAGTATTTGGGTTATGACTTTGTGTCATATTTCCCTCTCTGGTTACTTGGTTCTATTGGTTATGATTTGGTTTTCGGGATCCCGACGGCTTCAGCTATTTATGCTGCTCAGATGGTTTTCTCTGATGGGTTTCTCAGTTGGATTTCTCATCAGCTATGGTTATTGGTTAAACCTTGGCTTTGGTATCCACCGGAGTGTGGGCAATGTGATATAAGTGATATATGAATTGATGTTATATGCTATATGCTTACTTGTTGATATTGTTTCTTTATGATCATCATATCAGCATGTAACGTAGTTGCATTTTAGTAGCTTACTGAGATTTATTCTCACCCTTATTTGTTTACTGTTTTAGATAAAGGCGGGTCCAGGGGATAGGACACTAGGCACGGGAGGACGTTGGTTTGGGTAAGAGTTGGGACTTATTTTGTTGAAGGTTACATTATGTAAATGTAAACCCTTTGGGTAGAGTAACCGTACTTCTTATGGTTCCATCTATTTTGGTAAAGGTTGATGTATGTACATTTGTTTAAAAGTTTGTAAGCCTTTGGGCTAAGTACTTTCGTTGTGAAAGTGTTTGTAAAAGGTCGTTTCAAGTCAAGTGAAGTCTTTGAACTTCAAGTGTGTTTTGTTTAACTTTCTAAAAGTATATTTCGAAAAATTTTCTAAAAAGGTTTTATAACGTCTTCCGTTCGTGTCCCGAGCGTGGGGCCAAGTAGGACCACGGGTACGGGGCGCGACATTAAGGATGCAGATATGCCCTTGTACAAATTAATTGTCATATTAGCCCTCATACTTATGAAAAAGGTGTGGAGATTAAGCCTCCGTTATCTTTTCATCCAAATTCTAACGGAATTGGCAAAATTTGCTGATGTGAAGATAAAATGGGGTAAAATCGTAAAACATTAAACTTAATACCCTAAAAATTATTTACGAGTATCCTTCTTCCCCTACTTCTCACCCACCACCACCACCGTCCACTCGTTCCAATTACAACCCACCATCAACACCGCTCCGTACAAGGCACTCCCTATCCCGTCAAGACTACCCCCGTCATCCCCCAATACCATCTTCGCCGCTTATTGCACACACCACCTCTTCTCCTTCTCCGTCGAAGATCCGGCGAACACAATTTTTGCCATTACCCTCCACTTGCTATCCACACCTTCACCCCCACCATCGTCGATCCACTTCTTCTAGATCTGGAGATCTTTCCAATTTCCATGGCCACCTCTTAATTGTTGTACAAATCCATCCTAATTATCCCTCCACTCCAGGAATTGGTGGAGAAATTGGTGGCCGATTATTCTGAAGTCCAAGAAACAAATCAAATATTTGGAGTTTAATGAATCATATAACGAATGGGAGATTATTCTTGTACAAAGAAAATATTCCCTCCGTCTTTTTAGTTTGTTCTCACTTTGACCAATGCACGGGTTTTAAGGAAAAATGTTTTATATTAGTAGTTGAGTGGGTTTTGTGAGTATGAAAAGCATGATGTGATATGTGAGTGGGTTGAAATTGTGAGTGGGATAGTTGTTGTGAGTATGACAAGTGGGTCCCATTGAATAAAGAATAATATAAACCTTCCTCTTTGGGAGTGTGAACAATCAAATGGGACATCCAAAATGACAAAAAGTGAACAGACTAAAAAGACGGAGGGAGTATAGATTTTAATTAATTTTTATTGATTTAATTACTTAAATGGGATATGTAGATTATGTAATTGGGGATTTTTAATTTTGAAATTGAGGATTTTAAATTTGACTAAGGGTGGGCGACTGTAAATTGGGGAGGAAGAAGGGGTGTTTTTGTAAATTATAATTTTAATTTTAAGACCCTTTATAATTAATGAGAAATAATTTTTAGGGTCTTAAGTTTAATGTTTTACGATTTTACCCTATTTTATCTTCACATCAGCAAATTTTGCCAATTCCGTTAGAATTTGGATGAAAAGATGACGGAGGCTTAATCTCCACACCTTTTTCATAAGTATGGGGGCTAATATGGCAATTAATTTGTACAATGGCATATCTGCATCCTTAAGCTAAGTACAGGGGCATATTTCTATATTTTCCCTTATTAAAGCAAAGAAACTTACTTGAATTTTAAGTGTTGAAATGGTTATTATTGGAATTCATTTCACTAAAAAGATGTTGATTTCTTTTAAGGGCAAATTGCAACTTGGTTACCCATGTTTTGTCAATAGTTGCAATTTGGTTCCCAACAGTGTAAAAGTTGCAACCTCATAGCCATGTTTGTCATTTTGTTGCAAGTTAATATAAATTTCATTAAAAATGTAACATTCGTTAAAAACTTAACACATGTGCCTCGCAAATGGTTTTAGAGGGGCAAAATGGACATTTTCCATAGCAAATGGCTGATAAACATCAATTTTGGGATACTTGCACCTACTCTTCTCTTCTTCTTCTAAAACGCCAACCACCACTATGCCCCCATAGTCAATTCACACTAACCGGAGTCTCTGCAATGATTCCAACATCGGCGGCCTCTTCATCATTCGTCCACTTTAGAGGGGGAAAATGGACATTTTGCAATGGGGACATTGCTAAGTCCATAGGGATGGCAACGGGGCGGGTTCGGGGCGGATTTCTCCAAAACCGAACCCGACCCTAACCTCAAACAGAGTGACCCGAACCCGACCCGACCCGAAGTCAATGAAACCCGAACCCGACCCGACCCGACCCGAGTGGCATAAAATCTAATTTTCCCATCCCATATTTGATTTTGCCTAATTTATGTTTAAGCTTAATTTGAATGAGTTATACAAATTAGTCTTAACTCATCAAAACCTCACTCACAAACAACTATAAAAATAAATTTAACAACACTTAATTTGACTTAGAAGGTCCTATATGAAAATAAAAATATATCACTTATACACTCGGGTCGGGGCGGGTCGGGGCGGGGCGGGTCAGATTGTAATACCGAACCCGACCCGAACCCGTGCGGGTTTTAAAAACTGTGATCCTAACCCTACTTTTTCGGGGCGATCGCCCTCGGGTTCGGATCGGGTTCGGGCGAATTGCCATCCCTATAAGTCCATGTTTGGGGTGGAGCACCTTTATATGCTATAACAACACTATTTAGATCAAGATTTGAGCTTTATTTGAATATTTATTTCCACCTTGGTCTGCGTAGTGTGCAAGGGATGAGGAGGAGGAAAGTAGTACACTAGTCGGAGTGGAGAAAGTGGGGTTTTTATATGGGGAAACGATGAACGACGTTTACGTTTTTTTAAATCCCGGTTCTTCAATTTCTCACTCTAGATTAATTCCAAAAAAAAAAATAATCACCCCAGATTTCTCAATTTATTAAACAGACATTTGCTATTCTAATGGAAAATGTCCATTTTGCCTCTCTAAAATCATGTGCGAGGCACATGTGTTAAGTTTTTAACGGCAGTTACGTTTTTAATGGAATTTATATTAACTTGCAACAAAATGACAAACATAGCTATGAGGTTGCAACTTTTACACTGTTGGGAACCAAATTGCAACTATTGACAAAACATGGGTAACCAAGTTGCAATTTGCCCTTTTTTTAAATAAGAGTTAATAAAAGATAATTGAGAAATTTATATTGAGAAAAGAGGGTTTTTTTTTCGGTGTCCAAATCAAATGAAACTTGCATCTATTTATAGAAGATTTTTTTTTTTTTTTTTTTTTTATGAATTTTGGCATTCTTTTTTAATTAATTTACTATAAATAACTGAGCTCAAATAATTGGGATGAGAAATAAATCCGGAAATCTCAAGGACCAATGGTTGAATGACAAGTGTACCAATCAGAAAAAAAAAAAACTGGTAACACTGCGACTCACGCGCCTTGTCGGCGGTGAGCCGCACGCGCGAGGCCAACCTTACCAGCGCCTGTCGCGTGTCCAAGGCGTGGCCTGGCCCCTCTCCTTTTCTCTCAACCGTGTTGAATAAATTCAACCCCATTTTCATTCAACCCCCTTTCAACTCTCCATTACACCATTTCCACTAACTTAAACTCATTCAACCCACCATTGTAAATTGTCTAAAATCAAACAAAATCAAACAAAGAACCTTAGTTTAGTCCGGGACTGAGGGAGTAGTTGGTACTAGACATGTCCAAACGGTTCCGGTTCCGGTTCCCGGTTCCGGAACCGCCGGTTCCCGGTTCCCAAATGGCCAGAACCGTATTCGAACCATCTTAATCCGGTTCCCGGTTCTAACCGCCGGTTCCGGTTCCGACGGTTCTACCGGTTCCATCTCACCATCTACTAAGTATGTAATACTCCCTCCGTCCCAAAATATTTGTAGTTTAAAATGTAATACTCACGCCATTTCAAAATACTTGTAGTTTAAGGAGTTGAAGTTTGTCCCAAAATGTTTGTAGTTTTGCTATTATCTATACATTTTTGACATTTGTTTATCAAATATTCCCTTATTTATGATAGTGTTATCAATGTAAAAGTAATAAATTGTCTTGATACTTGAAATGTTCCAAGAGTAATATAGTCCATTACACATGTATTAATTTTTTTTTCTTAATTTGTGTGAAAATCCTAAAACTACAAGTATTTTGGGACGGAGGGAGTATGTATATCAGTATATACCGTTCGGTTCCCGGTTCTCGGTTCCGGTCCTCGGTTCCCGGTTCCGCCGGTTCCTCGGTTCTAAATATGTTGGATTCGTATTCGAACCGTTTCAATCCGGTTCTCGGTTCCGTTCGGTTCCCGGTTCCGGCGGTTCCCGGTTCTCGCCGGTTCCCGGTTCCGGTTCTACCCGCCGGTTCCGTCGGTTCCCGGTTCTATTTGGACATGTCTAGTTGGTACTACAATACAAATCCCGACCTACAAATCCATAAGGCCTAGGGGCAAATAGACAAATTAATAAAACCGTCAAACTTTAAAAAAATCCCGGGAATTCCGTCCCTACACACACTATCATCTTTTCTTCTCCAACGTTTTTCCATGTCCACACAAATCCTTCTCCTCGTCCAAACCCTACTCAAAAATGTCCCCTTTCTCCCTCCTACAACACTTCCTTTTCCACTCCTCCCATGGCTTCCCCTTCTTCTATTCTCCGAAACCCCCCTTCCTCTCTCCTCAATCACCACCATTCCAAAAGCTTCCTCTCCAAAACCCATCTCAATTCACCAAGAAATCTTTCCAAAACCCCTCACTTTTCATCACCAAGAACTGTCAGTAATGTCCCAATCACAGTTCATGGATCCAATCCGAAGTTCTTGCAACTGGGTCCTCGCAAAACACACTCTAATCGGCTCGTTTCGACCAAGTCAACGGGATCCAACAGCAGCCCTGTCTCCACTGGCATTCAAACAGTTGCTAACAATGTAAGTTTTCGGTCTGTTACACAAAAGAGTCTTTGTTTCAGTTTTAGATTTCTGTTTATAACATGCATTATGGGTGTTTGTGTTTTTGCCCCTTAGGCTCTTGGAGTAATTAACGCATCTGATCGCTTTTTTCTGTTTTAGTTTTGTGCAATATAGGTGTTTGTGTTTTTGTCCCTTAGTCGCTTGGGGTAATTAATGCATTTGATCATTTATCTGTTTAAGCATGATGGGTGTTTGTGTTTTTTTCCCCTTAGGGGCTTGGACGAATTAATTCATTTGATCCTTTTTTATGTTAAATTTGTGCGTGATGGGTGTTTGTCTTTTTGCCTCTAAGGTGTTTGGAGTAGCGCATTTGGCTGTTTCTCTTGGACTTATACTGGCACTGGACAAGTACTTGAAGGCGGCATTTGTTGCTGCAGCAATTAAGTTCCCTAGTGCTCTATTTGGGATGTTTTGTACATTTACTATTCTTGTGGCTCTTGATTTGACTGTTCCCGTTGCGGCCACTACACTGGAGAATTTCTTTCAACCTGCACTTTTATTTATTCAAAGGTGGCTTCCATTGTTCTATGTTCCTTCATTGGTAGTTTTGCCTCTTGCTGTCCAAGATGTACCTGCTGCTTCTGGGGCTAAGATCTGCTTCATTATAGGTATACCTTTTTTTTTTTTTTTTTTTTTTTTTTTTTTTTTGCAGTTTATCCTTGAAACATGTTCATATGTAGCGCAGTTGAGTATTTGCTTTAGCTTAATAGAAATGATTGTCTCTACGTGCTTAGTTTCGCATCAGGGGATGTGGCAAGTTAAGTCATTATATCTTTTCAATCTACTACGCTTTAGCTCTTGGAATTGGATTTAGTATCCAGGTGTGCCATGACAATGTGTCTCAGACTCTCAGGCTGTTCATTGAAGTATCTTTTAGATTGTACTTCATCCAATATTGTTTTCACAACGAATTTCAACCTATATTTTATGATGGGATTAGTCCACTTGGATGGAGCCATGGCCTGGCTAATCTATTCTCTTAGCTGTTTGCATATGTTCAGCATATACTAATTATTGCCTACCATTAAAAAAAAACAAACAAACTATTTATTGCACTAAGCATTGTAGCTTCTCATAGTGATCAGTAATTCCTTGCGTGCCTCCTCAACAAATCTTATTCGGATGTTTAACAGGTTTGAGTGATAGAGGCTAATTAATTGGTAATATTCATCCTTTAAACTCCTTGAGACATAGTTTCTTATAATGGGTAGCGCCTTTGCGATTTTGGCATTTTTGATTTTCCTAATAACTAAAAGAACCAGACCAACTTAATGATCATGGTGATTTTATTTTGATATCTGCGGTGGATCATGAGTTTCTGTTGCCATAAATTGCTAATATACTAGCAAATTGCATCTATCAGATGATCCTCAAATACATGGTGTACTATTGGTTCTGGTATAGTAAATGGATTGAGTATTCAAACACTGAACACACACACACCCCTTCTTCCCGGAATAAAGTTAGAGGTCAATTGAGGGCCAAGAACTTTAGCTAATCTGATAAAATGTTTCCTTCTATACTGCCGTTTATTGTCAATGATAGAGCAAACCATAATGGACAACTGACAGAAGTCTAAATGGACAGCTCCTCAAGTCCATATTACTGAAATCAGCGCAAAACTAATATCAACCACCAAAAGAAATCAATTTATGATCGAAGAAACATTTCAACCAATTGAGAATCACTTTCTCTTCCTGATAATCTATCTATTTATGTAAGGGTGTCTATTTTGTTGCATCCAAAGTATTAATAACCATGTATCTCTCTTCCTTTATCACTTGCAGTTGCCGGTTGGTTGGCTTCACTTTCTGTTGCTGGTTATACAGCTATAGCTGTGAGGAAAATGGTGAAGACAGAAATGACTGCTGCTGAGCCCATGTTGAAGCCACCGCCTTTTTCTTCCTTGGAGGTTCTGGCTTGGAGTGTGATTTTCATTTCATCTTTTGTTGCGGCGCTTCAAAACCCAACATTACTTGGATCTAATGCTAGAACTTGTCTACCTTTCCTACTTGCATCTACTGTTTTAGGCTATATGGTTGGTTCTGGGTAAAACTCAATTTCCTTATTTAGTATATCTGTGATATTTACTTTTCTTTCAAGTCTTTTTTGGTAATAAATTTTCCGGGATTCATGGCTCTTTTTTTTTTTTTTTTAATTATTATTTTGTCTTCAGGTTGCCATCTGGTGTGAAGAAGGTTTTTCACCCAATTATCTCATGTGCACTATCCGCTGTCCTAGCAGCCTATGGTTTTGGAATGATTTCCCAGTCTGGACTTTATCCTATTCTAGGTACGCATCGAACTTAAATTCTTGCATTCCTATAAACTAATATTTTGGTCACTGAACTTTTGACCATTTTCAAATGTGCTCATTAGACTTTATTTTTTTCAAATGGCATCATTAAACTTTTATGCTATTTCAAATTTGCTCATTCCGTCCATAAAATCGTTAAAAATATAACCAAAGTTAGTCATGTGACCTCACGAGATTAAATTTCCACAAAATTTGTTATGGCGTTAACTTATAATTAATGAAGAAAAACAAAAACAAATGCGCAGTAAAGCCTTCGTTAACACCAATATGCTGACCCTCACACCACCCCACTTTGTCTTCCCCATTTCCCCTTCTTCTATCTGCCCCCACCCACTTTCCTCATTCCTTCCATGGGTAAAAACCCTTTTCACACTTTCTTCCCTGTATCCTTAAAGCTGGCAGCTCTAATCTCTCTCTCCCCTTCCGAACTTCGTCTCCTTTTTCATACTTTTTGCACCAAGAAAGAAAACCCATTTCACCACCACCTACACCCACCTGCACCCCCACCCCCACCCCCACCCCCACAAAGCCACACTCCTCCCTCCGGACAACCCGTTTCCTTTCACCGCTAATACTTCCCTCCTCTAATTCAGATTGCACCCCCATATTCCTCACACTTGTCACACACACTAACACACCGTCGATATCCTGTCCACCAGGGTCGCAGGCCCACAATCGCAGCCGATTCTCCTTGGATTTTTCAAAATTCTTGTCATCGATTTCCTTCTAGCCTCCCAAGCTCGGATTCGGGAACCCATCTCAAAACGAAAACTAGATCTGACAATATTATTTGTTTATGTGGGTTTTGATTTGTTGGATTTTGAACGTGGGAGTGTTGAAATCTGTTTTTGAATGGCGATTTCTGGGATTTTATTCATTAATGTGAGTTTGAGATATGGGTTTGTACAGATTGGTTAGTTTTTGTTCGGAATATGTGTGCTTGTGCTTGCGCTTGTGGTGTTCGGAAACCATGAGTTTGAGTGCTTGGGTGAAGCCCGGAAACCATGGAGTTTGAGTGCCTGGGTGAGATGAAGCTGACAAAACAGTTGAATTGGGTGGGATGGGGTGATGGCAGGGGAGGAGTGGAAGGGGTCCAAAGATAGGAGAATAGAGAAGGGGGAGTCGGGGGAAGAGGATGGTGGGAAGGACCTTCTGTAATTGAGGGAGAGGGTTGAAGACGTCTTTATTTTTTATGGCATTAACGATTAGTTAACAAAGCATAACTGGTTTTAAGGAATGTTAGTTGTGAGGTCATATATAGTTAACGTTTGTTACAAATTTAACACATTTTTTGACAGAGTGAGCACATTTAAAAATATGGCAAAGTTTAATGATGACATTTCAAACAAAAAAAAAGTTCAGTGAGCACGTTTGAAATTGAGCCATAGTTTAGTGACCAAAATATAGGTTTTGCCCAGCAAGAATTATTGAATCTTTGGATACTTCAAAAGATGTTTAATACTTACCCCGTTCCAAAATGAATTTCTTAAAAAATTCTAATCTGCTCTTGATCAAGAGAAAATCTGATTTTTTTTGGAGATTCATTTTGGGACGGAGGTAGTAAGTATATATACTCATAAAGTCGTTACTGCAAGAAAGTGAGATAGAAGCTTGTGTATCAGAGGGTTCACAGCAAAGCATTTTATTATTATTATTATACTCCCTGCGTCCCAAAATGATAGTCCCGTTTCCAGGGCCGGTCCTGTGAAACTTAAGGTCCTAGGCGAATTTTTTGGCCCGAACCCTTATTTAATGTATGCGATATTTAACCAAAAACCAATAAAAGAACGATCAATATAAAACTAGTGAAAAATATTCATTTCAAATAAAATAAAAATACAATGTATTCCTATGGAAGATATTACAATTTAACAAAAATCAATTGATAAACAAACGCATAACACACTGGTCAATTAGTCAAAACCCAAGGAGTAGATTTTTTTTTTCCGAGAATGATAAAGAACAGAATTAGGAAAAGAAAATTGGGTTTTTTTCAATGGGCTGTGGGTTTGTGATTGTGGGCTAAAGTTAATGCGTTTAAGAATTGGAGTAAATTTGGGCCTACTACCGTGTACAAAGGAAGTACCAGATTTGTGGCCCTAAAATTAGCATGTTTTTTGGTGGCCCTAGGCCATGGCCTCACTTGTCTTGGGCAATGGCCGGGCCTGCCCGTTTCCCCTTTTGTTTGTCCTCGAAAGTTAGTCTCATTTCCAAAATAAAGGCTTCAAAGTCACTGAATTTTCAAAACTTATAATGTAACCTTAAAATGTTTGAAAATTCAAACGGAACTATCCATTTGGGACGGAGTAGTAGCAGGTAATCATGTTACAAGAGCTTGGAAAGCCAAGCAAGAAAACCTGGCTTGAGGTCAGTTCATAAGAAACAATACAAAAAACGTACTCTCAAGTATAGGAAAGTAGGAAAGAAGTTACTTCTTATTTATTGATTAGATAACCGTGGTAGCTGGTGCATGCTGTTGATATCATCTGTTTCTCCAATGACATAATTTCCTTTTTAATTGTTCCTTTAAATTAGAATTGGCAAGCACACTCACAGACTTAACTTCTCTGTTTTAACTTATACAGGATATTACCTTACGAAAGTGTCATCTGATCCTGGAGCTGGTGACATCTTAATGGGATTCTTGGGATCAGTCATTATATCGTTTGCCTTCTCTATGTTCAAACAAAGAAAGGTACTCCCTTTGTCCCGAAAAGTTAGGACATTTGACTTTTAATGGTCAACCCGAGCAAATTTTGACCAAACATTAATGTCAATTTAAGGCCAAAATATGTTTAGACCCCTAAAGTATCCACCCATTCCCACTTTGCACCCCAAACCCAATTTTGTCCCAAAGTGACCCTCTAATTTGTCATTTGTCTCAGTTTGGCCTATGACCCCTAACGACGTTAGAAAGTTAACGAGAAATGGTCATGTGCATGTCATGTGAGGGGTATTTTGGCCATTTTTCTTGAAAATAGAAGGGTATAAAGGTCCATTTATAGAGTTGCTGACTTTTGTCGACCTTAATACCCTTCTATTTTCAAGAAAAATGGCAAAAATACCACTCACATGACATGCACATGACCATTTCTCGTTAACTTTCTAACGTCGTTAGGGGTCATAGGTCAAACTGGGACAAATGACAAATTAGAGGGTCACTTTGGGACAAAATTGGGTTTGGGGTGCAAAGTGGGAATGGGTGGATACTTTGGGGGTCTAAACATATTTTGGCCTCAATTTAATTATTCCAGTGAAATTTTAAAATTTGTTATTGATAAATAACTTAATTATTTATCAACAGTAATATTTAGAATTTCACTAGGTTGATTAGATTGACTTTAATGTTTGGTCAGAGTTCACTTGGTTGACCATTAAAAGTCAAATGAGACTAACTTTCCGGTCGGAGGGAATAAATGGTTATTCTACAAGATCTTGTAATTATATTTTACTGCATCCGTCCAAAATGAATGTCCTAGGATTGGTAGTACTGTTGTAGTTCATCCTAAAAATCCCGAAAGGTGTACAAAGAAACCCTCAACTTCAAATTGACATTTTTGTCCCTCAATAATCTGTTTCCTGAAAATGATGATATGCTTTACTATATCCAGCTTGTGAAGCGGCACGCAGCTGAGATTTTCACGTCTGTTATTATCTCAACACTATTCTCATTGTATTCGACTGCCCTCATTGGACGTCTAGTTGGGTTAGAACCAACTCTAACTGTATCAATATTACCTAGATGTATAACGGTGGCTCTTGCTCTCAGCATTGTCTCACTATTTGAAGGTCAGTTGCCAGTTCTTTTTTTACTGTTAAGTTAGGACAAACTTTAATTGTATCAATCTCTTAGTCTTCCATTCAAGTGCTAAGCATCTACTACCTCCGTCCCAGCACAATGTGCACAGTTTGATATCTCTATGTCATTCTAGAAAATGTTATTGATACTATTCCTAACGGAAACAACAACAATTTTTAGAATTGCGTAGGAATATCCAGATTTTCATAAAATTATGGTCAAAGTTCGATTGAGTTGACCAAATAAACAGTACTGTACACATTAAGTTGAGTCAGAGGTAGTATTTATTAAGTGATTTATATATTTTTAAACCTCATTTTAGGGATATTTAACTTTAAGTGGCGTACTAACCGACTCTTTCTCATAATGGTTGCAGGTGCAAATTCTTCTCTAACGGCTGCAGTAGTTGTGTTGACTGGTTTGGTTGGGGCAAACTTTGTACAAGCAGTACTTGACAAACTTCGTTTTGATGATCCTATTGCTCGAGGAATTGCTACTGCATCTAGGTATGTAGTATGTATGGTTGACTGAAAAGTCGTTTCTTGTGGTTGAAATGAAAAATTGGTACTCCCTCTGTCCCAGATTTAGTACTATTTGACTTTTAATGGTCAACACAAATGAACTTTGACTAAGCATTATTGTCAATCTACTCATCTTAATGAAATTTTGAAAATGGTTAAGATAAATCACTTAACGATTTATCGGTAACAATTTTTTGAAATTCACTATGATGATTAGACTGACATTAATATTTGGTCAAAGTTCAACTGCATTGACCACTAAAAGTCAAATGGGACTATCTTTCTGGAGGGAGTATGATGCAAGAAGAACTTGACAATGGAAATGTATTTTTAGCTGAAGCGCACGCGCACACACATAGACGCATGCATGCACACACGCGAACACGCATGCACACACACCCATACACATACACGTACACATACACGTACACATACACATACACATACACATACACATACACATACACATACACATACACGTACACGTACACATACACATACACATACACGTACACGTACACACACACACACACACACACGCATACACACACATACATACTCACACGCATACACACTGACATTTTTCTTGATTGTTGCTGCAGTGCTCATGGGTTGGGAACAGCAGCACTATCTGCCAAGGAACCTGAGGCACTCCCATTTTGTGCGATTGCCTATGCACTTACCGGAATATTTGGTTCTCTGTTTTGCTCAATTCCAGTTGTCAGACAAAGCTTGCTCGCCATAGTTGGCTGATCAAAGATTAGCAAGCTTGGTTCAATGCATGTACCTGGCTCTGAGAAAGCAAAGCAATCAAGCTCTTGCATCACGAGCACGTTGATTGCAGCGTATTAGACCAGTTGAAACATCTGAACTCTCCCCTCCCAGTGCCTTTACAGAACCTCAATTCCTTTTTTTTTTTTTTTTTTTTTTTGTATAGAGTCAACCCATTTTATAAAGTGGGAAATGTTTTTACATTCAAAATTGCTTGAAAACCAAATTCATTGAATTTCCAAAAAAGAAAAAAAAATTGTACGGAGGGAGTATGCAATAACATGTACTCCTCACACAATTACATCTGATTCGGGGCCGGAGCGATTGAATTGGTCGTCAAGATTCAATCTTCTAAAATGGCGGCCATGAGAGAAAGAGCAAAAAATGACTAAATTGTCTCATGAAATGTGAGCGGTAGATTGAGAAATCAACCTCCCAGATTCCATCCTCATCCAACTGCCAAGCAGTTTGATGCCACCTGCACCTGAGTGCAGGGAGATGGTTTATTGCAGATGTCATTGATCTCTTCTTGTTCTTCTCATCTACATCACATGCTAAATTCCCAACAACTAGTATCAGATTGTTTCAATTTAGGGAGATTAATTCAGGGTTTGATCCAAAATCAATCACGGATGAATAGATCTAGTCGGGTCAAATATGTTCTTGGGGATTGTGGAGCTATAATGATGAATGAAGAGAAATCACAAAAATACGACGGTTCGAATTTTGGTTTTTGAAAGATACATATGAAAGAGGACATATGAAAGAGGAAGAGAATCTCGACATAGTTGTTGATAGTATTTTTAGTGGTTCGTCAATGACAAAATTACACTTTACATGAGAATAGTTGAATTTTCATGAAGGGAGTGATTGAAGAAGGAACAAAATAAAGCACCAACGATAAAATGTTTACTTGCTAAATAGGTCTATTTTATACTCTCACCGTCTCAAAATATTGTTCTCTCTCTCTCTCTCTCTCTCTCTTTTTTTTACTTTAGTAAAGTAAAAAAAAAAAAAAGGAACTTTGAGTTTAGTTTAATTTAATTATTTTAATGAAAATATGAAACTTGTTATGATATTAATTATAATAGTGTATCAATAACAATAACAAGAAGAAGGAATTCCAAGCTCTTTTTTCCAAAGGAATTTCGACTCACTTTTCCAACTAAAGGGAAATAATGATCTCGATATCGCTGATTACGGGTACATGTCAATCCCAAGTGAATGTGCCCTGTATAACACAGAATCATGCAATAGATTGCTATTATTCAAGTTTTTCGACCAACAAGGTAAAAATCGAGGTTCTATGTTTGTAATCCTTCCGAATACTGCGAATTTGCGATTCTTGATTATTTAATCCCACCTAAACTAACAACAAAGAATTTCTCACATTTAGCTTTTGATCCTTGTTCGTCGCCTTACTACAAAGTCATATTTTTCTGGAACGACGACATTTTTCTAATAATTGTCATGTTTCTATATATTCATCTGAGACAAAAACTTGCAGGGAATTAGACTATACATTAAAAAAAAAAAATCAATATTTGTCCCGACATAAGGTGTTCTTTGATGGGGCACTAATTTGGCAATATTATCTTCAGAAGAGTGATTATATTTTTTTTACTTTGGGACATCAATTAATAGTCTACTATTAAGAATGTACTCCCATATTCCGGCTCTAGTAGATATATCATAAAGTATTTTGGAAGAGATGGATGTCATCTGCAGTTGATTTTGCGTGACAAAACAGATCATCATCTTGATGTGTATGAATTGAAGAAGGAAGACGAGGTGAGTGTAGTTCTTTTTGTTTAGGATCAATTGTTGCTGACGACGAAGAAGCTTTGTGATATTCCTTTTTGTCCTGGCGACACAAAAGAAGGATGGTGGTGGTACTCGGCCTTTCATTGCTTCGAGAGCCTTTTTGGCGTTTGATCAATGAGCTCCCCTTTCCCTAAAGGTATTCACATTTGACTTTTAATTGTCAATGCAAGTATACTTTGACAAAAAATTAACGTCAATCTAATCATTCTAGTTAAGTTTTAATAACTGCAATTGATAAATCACTATGTTATTTATCAATAACATTTTTAAAATTTTAATTGAGGTGATTACATTAAGTTACTTGTGTTAACTATAAAAAAAAGTCAACTAAGACTATCTCTCATTGAGAAACTAAGAGAGAATTATTTTTCTCTAATTTCGTAATGCGCTTATGCTCCTTATGATGTTGGTTTGTTTGGTTGCGAGCAAATAAAACAACGATACTAGTTTTTCCTTTTTTTCATAATGTGTCATCGAGTTTCTTTCTGTTAATGATATTTATCCCTGTCTTTCTCATATATCAGTTTTTTTTTCTAATGGTTTATTTGAATGAGATATTAGACACGAGTAGAAGAATATATGTTGATGCAAATATTTATCCTTGTCTTCCATATATCAGTGTTTTTTTTCTTCATTGATGATTTATTTGAATGAGATATTAGACACGAGTAGCAGAAATATGTGGATGCAAAAAAAAAATAGAGTATAACAACTCAGTTCAAATTCAAGTTTTGAATTTGAAATTGGGAGAGCAGTTTGCAGTTTGCGGATCTAATTTCAAATTCAATGGTTGGAATTTGAGATACAAAACACACTCTTTTTATAATTTTTATAAGATGGGCTTAGATATATTTGATTGCCAAATCTTTCAATATGTTGTTTTGTTACCCTCTTTAAGCTTGTAGATCACATGTAACTCACGAATGAGCCACCTTTTAGAGACCATGTCAACCATCGTGGGTATTTGAATAAACCTGTAAAGCGATAAAAATGACTTTACACTCCTTTCATTTTAAAATAAATGTATAAAACACTTTTAATGACGAGTAAATTTGAATTTATTTTAATATTCATTTTAAAGAAAAGATAGTTCAAATTTATACAACAATTTAAAATTCAAACAAGTCTAACAATTGAACTCCTATGAGGTGTACATTCCGGGGGAGTTTATCGCCGTTAAAGGCGTTAACTAACGGTGCCGTACACGTGCTCCGGGATATGTACTTCCACTTAAAAGTAGAAAAGTCCTTAGATTTCCAGAGCAACCCCACTTCGGTCGGTCAAGGGTTCAGCTTCCGGCGGCACAGACCTCGAGTCCAACTCCGGCAGCAAAATTCCTTCATTGTCTCTTCAATTCCAACATTTTGGCAGTAAGTTTAGTTTCAGATTATCACTATTGTAAAGTTAAATCGAACATGCATGCCCTAATTTTTCCGAATCTGACTTCTGAACTATTGATTCGATCTTCATTACTTCGATATTTACTCAATTTTTCATCATTTTGCTCCTAATTGTATCGGTTTGTTGTCGATTTGTGTGTTTTGGTTTCTGATTTTGTAGATTTAGGTATGTGGAAGCTAGTGTTTATTACGTATTTGAAATTGCGTTACTGCCTCCATTTCAGAAAAGTGTCATACTTTCTATGTTGGTTTGTGCTAGAAAAAAAAATCGGCATTTCAAAAATTGAAGTGGTAATTCTTTGTGTCAATTTTGGCATTTTTTTTTTTTTGCAGGGTTAGATATTTTTATCAACTCGTGGTGAAATAGTAAAGTACTTTAGTATTATTTGAAGCAAAAATAGAGAAGTAGAGGACGATATCAAATCATTTTTTTTTTTTTTTGGGATAATGACTCATATAGTAATATCATTATTTTAAAGCTATATGAGGTCAAGTTTATCAACAATTCAGAATGGACCGAAGTTATATCGATTGACGGAAGGGTTATTGGTAATATTAGCTAGTTTATTTTTTAAAACATGCTAGGATTCGTTTTATTTTGGGACAATTAGTGAAGACTATGTTTAGTTTTTGAAACAAAACAAATCATGAAGTTTCTGTTATGGGTATTATGGAGGTTAATGAATATGGCAAATACTGGGGCATTGTGGTCCTCGTGATATAATTTGATGGAGTTCTGATACTCTTATGGAAATGGTCTTTCTCTTATTTTAATTCCAATACGTAATTTTCCTATGACGTCCTTATTCGTCTCTGCTTCAAGTTTCTGGATCCGCCACTTATCTAACTGTCTAAACTGAGATAAAGGCCCCCAATATTTGGTCTTGATTCATGTGAGCTCAACACAACGATTGCAGTCAAAGGAGATGGCCTACAATAGTGTTGAGTAATTGAGTTCAAATATACATTCTGTATTCTTTGCATGTAGGGTAGTGAGAGCATCTGACGCCTCTTTCTTACTTTGTAATGTGGCCTGGAATTGTGTGGAATGGTGGAGCCTGTGAACAGCTCAGAGAAGAGAAAAAAACAAAGGGGAGCAGATTCTGGAACGATTGCTTTGGTGTCGTCTTCGTGAAATATAGTTTTAGAGTGTTTCTAGTTTAGTTATAAGTGAGTCTTTTTAAAGTGGATTCATAAGCTTATACTTAAGTGTAGTTTGGTAGTTTACTAGAGCTAAATTTTGCTAGATTGGTCTACGGGATTTTCTGTTGGCTAAGCTAAACTGTCAAGTAGGGCAGATGTTTATCCTGTTTTAGTATTCAGCTGATAAATTATACTATGTAACTGGTTTCTCTCTTGATGTGTGAGAATGAGACATCGTCTCCTGGGAGTGTGTGAGGCCTAAGAACCCCAGGTATGAGGCCTAGGTTCATCTATTTATTTCCTTTCTCCTTATCTTCTCCTTCTTTTCCTTTTTCCCACAGTAGCTTTTTCCTAGTAACCAGATTTGAAAGTAGACCAAAATTCCTTCCATCTTCCAATTTCCACCACCCATTTAACCCTAAAATGATTATACAAAAATCCCACAAATGCATGCTGCATCAGTCATTTGTTTGCCGGGTGAGTCTTGAGGTGGACATTACGTGACTGGCTTCGAAAAGTTTTGGAAGTGAAAATGAGAGGAGAGGATTCAGAATTTTTTTATTCTTTGGTCTAAGTTCGTATCTGCTATGGGCCGTGTTTTCTTTTTGACGTCTTTGGTCCAAGGTTTTAGAGATGTTTAGAAAGGTTCCCCTGACTGATCTGACAAGAGATCAAGGAACTGTTTCCATACGTGAGTCTAAGGTGTTTTTTTTTAAAAAAATAAAAATAAAAATTGTGATGGTGGCAATCATATCCACATTAGTATATTTTTTTTCTTCTAATATTATCTTTTTTCCTTGTCAATAAAAAAATAAAGAAAGATAATCTTTGACTCAATGACATCCGTCACCTCATCTAACTTGATAATTGTTCCATAAAAAGGGATTGGTTACCTTATGATACTCCCCCCTTGTTCAGTTAGGAGTAATATTTGGGATCTGGGAAAGGGGACCAACTTTGTCTACCAGCCAATACGTAATTCCTGTTCCGACGATATAAATCAAAGTGCTTGTTTGTGATATTATTTTCTATTCGCAGATTGGCCTATGGCATATGTTTGATATACGTGGTGGAAGTCAAAAACATTCTTATATCGCTAAAGTAGCTCTTCATATAGTTATCCAATCATGGCTTACATTTGGAGTTACCCTTTAAATATCTTGCTTCAGTTTGTCGTGTTTTGTATATTACGCGTAGTATTGACTGTTACACTTGCTTCATAATTCTTTCGAACCACACTATGAACACATCCTTGTAACTTCTTTTTGAAAGGCTCTTTTTATTAAGAGAACGGCTTTTCTGCTCAAACAATGGGTCTGTCAGATCCAAATTGTTTATCCAACTTGTTTGCCCACATTACTTACTCGCCTCATGTATAGTAAGTTTTTCTAAGGTCCATCAACCAAGTATTTTGAAATGTGGATTAAAGCATGGAGTCACTAGTCAGCTAAGCCGCTAGTGTTCTCCGATCTTTGGTCACTGGAGGATTTGGGAATGCTCTGGTTAGTCACTTGACCATCTCCTTGGTCAGTGAAGAAGACGAAGAAGAGCACAATGCTTTACGATTTTACGGGAACACCAACATAGCTCTCATGTAGGTCAAATCAAAGTTTGCATGTGGTAATTCTGCATTGGTGTTAGCCTATAGTTAAAGCCATTAAGGTTTTTCCTATACGTCTTAGGTTATTGAAAACTGTTAGGGGTTTAAGGTTCCTATACGTCTTATTCTATTGAAGTATTTTTTAGATGACTACTGAAAGAAGTCCAATTTTTTAACATTAAATGTCTTATTCATGTGAGATATTGCAATTTTGAATCTTAAATTTCTTTGAGATAATTAGATTGTTGTATAACTACAAGTTTTATAATTCAGATGCTGAACTTATTATTACTTGAGGAGAATTTGCATGTGGATCTTATGGTTGAACTGTGGACTTTCAGACATTCTTGAATTGGATATTACGAGTAGATGACATTATCATCATTACTTGTGTAAACTTGTATACTCCCTCCGTCCCAAAATGATCTTCCCATTTGACTATTCAAACTTTTTAAGGATGTGAACACTTGCTTCACTAGTCGTGTTTTGTTTATGCACTTTTAAGTCCAAATTGTAGAAATGGGAAGAAATTTTTGGGACAATGAAAAAATGACAAACGAGAAGATCATTTTGAGATGGAGGGAGTATTACGGAGTATCATTTTTGAATTGAATTATTATTATTATGCTTTTCCATTTCTTTTACTTGACATGAAAAACATGCATCTTTGCGTCTACAGGCTGCTAGTGTCGGTGGGTTAGAGGCACAACCTACAAACTCTACTATGGCTGAACACTTTGACATTGGAGCCTTTGAGCAACATTTTCCCTGGATATTTCAAGCAAACTATTTTCAACCATCTCAGACAGACCCCACGCCTGAATATCCTGCCTTTCCTGTCCGTCCCGTTTCTCCCGTCCCCGAACCAGAAAAGAATAGTGAGTTTACCAAGAACATAAAGAAAACAACTTCTAGTAAGAGTTCAACAACTTCCGAGTATTTAGGCCCAAAGCCACCCAAAACCAAATCTTCCGGATCTAAAAAGTCAACAAGAGAAAGTAAGCCAAAAGGAAACGTTGAGAGGAAGACTTTGACCGTTGACTTTGATGAATCCAGGTTTGACTTTTCTGGAGTACCTCCTCCTTTTTGTTCTTGCACAGGTGTTGCTAGACCATGTCACAAAGGTGGGGGTGGTAAATGGCAATCTTCGTGTTGTAACTCCACCATATCAGAATATCCTCTCCCCAAAAGTCCGTGGAGGGCTGGGGCCCGCGTTGCTGGTAGGAAAATGGGGAACGGAGCTTATATGAAGCTTTTATATAAGCTTGCTTCTGAAGGGCATGATCTTTCTCGTCCCGTTGACTTGAAGGACCATTGGGCTAAACTTGGTACGAACAAGTTTGTCACAATCAAGTAAAACTGTGAGGGGTTTCTCTTTTTTTTTAGTCATTGTACATACCATCTCTTTTATTATTATCGCGTCATGTTTCTCCTTCTTAGATGTAGTTTTGCTGCCAAAGGGTCTTAGGAGAGAGGTCATGTGACATAGACTTGACTGCATTTTGAGCATGCTTTTGCTGCTAAAATTGTTGTATTAATGGATTTCAGAGGTTTTCTGGATTGTTGTTTGATTTTCTTTCTTAGAGAACATATTTGGATAGGAATAATACTAGGGGCACAAAAAAAAGTTACAAAATCTTGCTTACAAAATATTAGGTGTAATGATTTTATTGGTGTTTTTAAGTAGAGTGTGGCGGGTCCATTATCGCTGCGACCAATAAAATATCGCCACTTCATTTTTTGAGCAATATTTTGTGCCCCTAGCATTGCTCGATTGCTCGATAGGATAGGGATGGTATGACTTATATTCTACTACTCCTGTTTCAAAATCAATGACCAAAATTTTCAAAATTTGCTCTTGATTATTTAATGCAAATTTTGAAATTTTTTGGACATTCATTTTGGTACTGTGGTAGTACTAAAAATTGCTCAAAACCCAACTTTCTTATATCTCACTCAAACTTAAAATTGGACGCACTTTTTGGGACAGAAGTTGATACGGAGGAGTTGTTTGCAGCATGCTTATATACTTCATGCATATATTAGTGTGTGCTTATATACTTCATATTAGTGTGTATGTAGGTGTCTGATCAATATTTGTACACTTATAATTTACTCTTATTTTTTCAACACAGAATGTAGAATCTTGTCTACTGATGTGGCGGATTTTGTATATGTTAATTCCCTTATTTTCCTATGTATTTTGGTTCATTTTCATGTACTTTAGACTAGTTTTGATGTAACTTGGGATATTTATGTAATGGTTGGGCTTTAATGTAATCCGGGGGGTAGTTTAATATTTTTATTGGTTATCCGGATGTATTATTTCATAAGCTTCAAAGTCATATTCCAAAAAGTCAAGAATAGTCAAAGTCAAGGCAAAGTCGAAGTCAACCGAAGCGGAGGAGTATAGGATGAAGCTGCAATTTCTTGAAGTTGAAGTACTGTTTTGCATTGTTGAAAAGTCCAGGGTTTGCTGTGAAGAATTAAAAGACTGCAGGGACCAAACTGTAACTACTGAAAGTTTGAGGACCAAACTGCAAGTAACTGAAACTCCAGGGACTGAATTGCAAATTTTTGAAAGTCAGCCTTTTAGTCCGTACATTCATAGCGGCTGATCTGGCGGCTGGGTGTGATTTTGTTTCTTTTTCTTTTATTTTATTATTCTTTTATTTTAATTTTTGGAAGTCATTATTAGTGGAGAATTAAGGGGGATTAGGTTATCATTCTCTCTTGACTTTTGAATACTACGTACTCTTTTTCTCTCTGGAGCTTTTTGTAACCCTTTCATGGAGAACTAACTCCATTGCTTTGGATTGAAAGCTTGAACCTACTTTAATTCAATTGAGGTAATTTTCTTATTCTCTTGTTTGATCTATTCATAATTTTGCTTGTTCCGATTTTAGGTTTATAATTAGGGTTTGTGGATTTGGCCAATCCATTAGTTCTTTTTATGAATCTTTGCCAGAATTCTCTGTTCTGTGCCAGAATTAGAGTTTTCACCGTAGCATCTTCACGAATTGTGTATGTGCCATAGCAATTCGGGGAGTAGGCAAAATTAAGCGATTATCTAGTAACCTAGAAAGCGTTCTTGATCTTAGTCTCTTAAATTGAATCAATTAATCTTTAAATCTTTTTTGTGCCAGTCTAGGTTTAATTTTAATTAGGGTTTACAGTGAGTGTGCCACTGCTATAAACTAAACAGTAAGAAGAGACAGAGATTGAAACACATCTCGTGATCAAGTGAACAGGATTAACGGAGAATAAGAAGTACCAACGAAATTGAATTAGAGGACGGGGATAGTGATCAATCTGAAGTGCTTTTAAATCATTGTTTTTATCATCTTAGTTTATTTTCCCGTCTTAGGAATTAATTAAAATCTCAATTAAACCCCCAATCTGGTCAAGTGACTGTTCGCAAATAATCACTGTTCTTCGTGGATCGACCCTGACTTACCCTAATTACATTATTAGTGGCCGAGTTTAGGTCTAATTTAGTAGGTGTGCGACTAAGCCTACCAAATTTTGGCGCCGCTGCCGGGGAACGGTGTTATTGTTTGCGTTCTTTTTCTTTTCTTATTTTTTTATTTGTCTTTTAGTTCTTTATTTGTTATCTCTTTAGTTATATTTATTACTTGTTATCCTGTAGTGTGGAACCGTGTATGGTCCACACCCGTTCTACTAACGATTTGATTGTTCCGTTTGATCCAGAAATAGAAAGATCTTTCAGGAAAGGACGACAACAAAGCAGGAGAGTCAAGGGGATATTGTTAGCTGAAGAGATGCAGGACGGAGATAACGCTGGTGGTGGCGCTGATGGAAATAACACTGATGGAAATAACGCTGGTGGTGGTGGCGCTGATGGAAATAATGCTGGTGGTGGTGGCGCAGGAGGTAGACAAGCAGTCCCACCACAGACATTGAGGCAAAGGACTGCCCCGAATTGGAATGAGCAACCACATGCCGTCCAATTCCCCGCCTTACCTGCCGGAGTGACATTTGAGTTGAAGCCGGGGCTACTGAACCAGCTACCGCACTTCACAGGGATGCCCGGAGAGGATCCTAATCAGCACATCTCACAGTTTGTGCAAATCTGTCAGAGTATGAAGCCGGCAGCGCTTCCGATCGAGCACTTATTGTTGAGGGCGTTTTCTTTCACACTGAAAGATAACGCGAATGGGTGGTACTATCACTTGCCACCTAACAGCATCACGACATGGCAGCAGATGAAAGAGGTATTCCTAGAAGAGTTCTTCCCTCAGGATCAGATAAATGTGATGAAGAGAGACATCAGTAATATGGAGCAGAAGGCTGATGAAACCTTATACGACTACTACAATCGCTTCCACAAGCTGTGTAGGAGTTGTCCGTATCACGGGTTTACTGAGGACCAGCTGATCGTCTATTTTCATGGAGGGTTGACCATTCAGGATAAGAGGCTGGTGGATTCATGCTGTGGGGGAAACATAGGATATTTTAGTTCCCCGTGGCTTTTATGAGTGGGCCTTAGTCCGGATACGGTTTTTCACTATTTTGGAGTTAGTATCGGGCTAAGGCCATTGATATTTGTTGTTATTGGTGATAATGGGGACGGAGTTTCTTATACTCCGAGTTGTTTGTGGTTGTTGACTTTTGACTTGGAGGCTTAGAGGAGATTATGGGTCATTTTCTCCCATGCTACGCTGATTGGACCGGAGTTTAGAGTGGGGTTAGGATGTTACTCAGGGACGAGTAACGGTCTAAGCGTGGAGGAATTTGATGTGGCGGATTTTGTATATGTTAATTCCCTTATTTTCCTATGTATTTTGGTTCATTTTCATGTACTTTAGACTAGTTTTGATGTAACTTGGGATATTTCCCGCAGATTTCTATGTGCTTGAGATGGAGACGGATCCAAAGGCTCCCATACTGTTAGGGAGGCCTTTTATGTCAACTGCTAGGACCAAGCTTGATGTGGCTAATGGTTCTTTGACAATGGAATTTGATGGGCAAGTAATGGAGTTTAACATCTTTGACTCTATGAAATACCCTAAGGATACGGAGTCGTTATGTTTTGTGGATGTGATCGAGCCATTGGTAGAGGAGGTATTTGAGGTGTCTAGTGGAGATGATGATCTCAAGACCGCGTTAGAGAACGCTTTGGGGTATGCTAATTTGGAGTTTGACATCTCGGATTCTATGAAAGAAGCGGTTATGGGTCTTACAGAGAGTGCCATGTTTGCTACCGCGCCGGGTCATGGTCACATGAAGTTAGAGGTTCCGATGGAAAAGCTTGTTCCATCTATAGAGAAGGCACCGGAGCTTGAGTTGAAGGTCCTCCCTGAGCACCTTAAGTATGTTTATCTAGGTGAGGGAGAGACGCTTCCGGTAGTGATTTCTAGCAAGTTGATTGAGGATCAAGAGAAGAGGTTGATTGAGGTGATCCGGGAGCGAAAATCTGCGATTGGTTGGACTATTGCCGATCTCAAGGGCATTAGTCCATCTTGGTGTATGCACCGGATCAACCTAGAGGAGCCAGTGAGGCAACCACAGAGGAGGCTTAACCCGCCAATGATGGAGGCGGTGAAGAAGGAGGTCCTGAAACTACTACAGATGGGGATCATCTATCCCATCTCCGACAGCGAGTGGGTGTAGCGACCCCAAAACCCGTCCCTATTTATTTTATATTTTTGGGGATTTTTATTTGACTTATATGTGCATTTTTATGTGTTGCATCATATTTTATGATTTGCATATCATACTTGATTATTTGTGTTATTTACTTAGTTAGTAAAAATAATGATTAAAAGAGTTAAATGATTGAGTTGAAACTTTAGGGTTTTTGTGAAAATATAAGTTTAGTGACTAAAGTGTTAAAAATAAACTTTGGGTGACCAAAATGTAAAAAGGGTAAAGATATTTAAGGAAACTTACCTTTCTCTTCTTTCTCTGTGTGAACATTTCTTCATCTGCAACATTCCTCGTTCTGTTCCTAGGGTTAAAGAAAAAAAAGGTAAGTTCGACCCATTTCGATTTAATTCTTTTTATTTACTTACCCGTTTTAAAAACTAATTATATAAAAATGATCAGGGCATCGAGTAGGTCATTTCTAGCCGAACAAAACTTATTTCAGCGATACTTTTTCCGGAACTAGGTAAGTTACTAATTCCCCTTTAAATGTTAAAATAGTCATATATGCTATATATGATACTCCTACTTGTTAATTTTGTGTTTTGGGTAATATTTGCTATACTTGTAATTTTGGGACAAATGGAGTATATGGAGTTGGTGTTTGCTGAGTATGTGAATGATTTAGAAATTCATATTGAAATTTTAGTGAAGTTGCCAATGTTGTGTACTAAGTTGCGTAGTATATATGTTGTACTTGTGGGACGGAAGGAGTAAAATTGAACTAAGGAAGAAATCTGGGATTTGACCCAAAATAGGAGGAGGCGCGCGCACCCTATATAAGGAGGCGCACGCACCCCTTTGTTACCAACCTAGGCAAAATTGACTGGAGAAGGGAGGCGAGCGCATCCTCTTGGGTGAGGCGCGCGCACCCTTAAGTGAATCAACAATAGTGAAGTTCTGGTCCTAGGAGGCGCGCGCATCCTATGGGATGAGGCGTGCGCATCCCCCCTGTTTCCAAGGTTTGATAGTTTTGATCAAGTTGAGTATAAGAGGGCAAATGTTTGTGTGATCCTTAGGGTTGTTTATGACTTAAACATGAATGTGTATGACTTTTATGTCGTTAATGAAAAAGATTGGGTTGTGACTAAATGTCCTCATTATGAACTTTTTATGAGAAATCTTTCGTGTGCATCTTGTGATGGTTTGGCTTAATTCCTTCTTGGATTAAATGCCCTGGGTTTTGTTTAGCAAGTATTCATTACTGTGCTTCTTGTTAAAAGTCCAGCTGGTCTTGTTGTGGAGTCAGCCAATGGAAGAATTATAGTGGTACAGGTAAGTACACTATAAGGTTTTCCATTGGAGCTTGTGAGTCAGGCGGTGGAAGAATTATAGTGGCACACAAGCCAAGTTCACTATAAGGTGTCCACTGTGCCTTCTAGTTTCCCCAGTCCAGATTGGCCTTAGATGGGAAGAATTGCTCCCTTTGGTGAGTATTTGGGTTATGACTTTGTGTCATATTTCCCTCTCTGGTTACTTGGTTCTATTGGTTATGGTTTGGTTTTCGGGATCCCGACGGCTTCAGCTATTTATGCTGCTCAGATGGTTTTCTCTGATGGGTTTCTCAGTTGGTATTCTCATCAGTTATGGTTATTGGTTAAACCTTGGCTTTGGTATCCACCGGAGTGTGGGCAATGTGATATAAGTGGTATATGTGTTGATGTTATGTGCTTCATGCTATATGTTTACTTGTTGATATAGTTTCTTTATGATCATCATATCAGCATGTAACGTAGTTGCATTTTAGTAGCTTACTGAGATTTATTCTCACCTTTATTTGTTTACTGTTTTAGATAAAGGCGGGTCCAGGGGATAGGACACTCGGCACGGGAGGACGTTCGTTTGGTAAGAGTTGGGACTTGTTTTGTTGAAGGTTACATTATGTAAATGTAAACCCTTTGGGTAGAGTACCCGTACTTCTTATGGTTCCATCTATTTTGGTAAAGGTTGATGTATGTACATTTGTTTAAAAGTTTGTAAGCCTTCGGGCTAAGTACTTTCGTTGAGAAAGTGTTTGTCAAAGTTTGTTTCAAGATTAAGTGAAGTCTTTGAACTTCCACTTTCTAAAAAGTATATTTCGAAAAATTTTCTAAAAGGTTTTATAACGTCTTCCGTTCGTGTCCCGAGCGTGGGGCCAAGTAGGACCACGGGTACGGGGCGCGACAGTTGGTATCAGAGCTAGGTTGTAGATGGTCTAGAATGACTGAATGACCTAGGAGGGTAGTAGAGTATAGAGTGAGTAACGTTGAGTGTTTGATGCAGGTATTCATTAAAAATGGGTGAAACTGACGGAGATCAGGCCGGCTCTTCGGGGCAAGGTGATGCAAGAGAAGAGGCTCGAATTATGTTTCAGGGAATGTTTGAAGCAGCAATGAAAACTTTAAGTGATCAGAGGCAAGAAAGGGAACAGGTACCACCAAGATATGGCCTAGAACAGTTTCTGAAAATGAAGCCTATGGAGTACGATGGAGAGCCCGATGTATCTAAAACTGAAAGGTGGATTGAATCGATTGAAAAGATCTTTGATGCTTTGAGATGTTCGGAGGAAGATCAAGTCAGGTTTGCTACCTATAAACTGAATGGAGCGGCTGAGCATTGGTGGAAAGCTTTGAAAACAAAATGGGATGAGACTCATGTACCTTATACTTGGGAGAATTTTCTGGGAAAGGTTAAAGAACACTTCATTCCTCGAGTAGATCAAGACAGGAAGGAGATGGAATTTCTTAACTTGGAGCAAGGTTCTATGTTAATTGCTCAATATTCAGCTAAATTTTCAGAGTTGTCCAGGTATTGTACTCACCTAGTGGCAACTGAGGAGAGGAAGACTTCGAGGTTTGTGAAAGGTTTGAAAACCGTGATTAGAACTCAGCTAGTATCCCATAAGTTGCAAGATTTTCAGGATGCAGTGGATCGAGCTTACCAGGTGGAGCATGACATTGAGGAACATAAAAGGAAAATGGAATTGTTAGGCGCTGGGAAGCAAGTTAGGCAACCACAACGTGGTGAGAGTAGAGGAAATCAAGGTGGATCTTCACAATTCAAAGGGTCTTCTCAAAGACAGTCAGGTAATAGAAATCAGAGTAACACTTCAGGGAGTCAAAGCAGAGGAGTTTGTAATTATTGTCAGAAAGAAGGGCATTCAGAAGAGAGATGTTGGAAGAAGCAGGGCAAGTATTTGAACTGTGGTCAGTTAGGACATTTTCAGAGAGATTGCCCTAAGTATAGGATGCAAGCATCGGGAAGTGTGGTTGGGTCCTCTCAGGGTCAGAAGAGGGATTCCTCAGGCAAGCCTAAGGTTCAGGGTCGTGTTTTTGCCATTTCTCAGCAACAGGCTTCGGAGTCCTCTAATGTGATAGGAGGTATTATTTCTGTGTCTAGTTTGAGGGCACGTACACTTATAGACCCTGGCTCATCGCATTCTTATGTGTCTTTGCATTTTGCTTCTCGATTGCATAAGTCTTCTGAATCTCTATCTTATGTGTTAGAGGTGTCAACTCCTATAGGGGAGTGTTTGGTGACCAATGAGGTGTTGCATTCTTGTGATGTGCATATACGTGAGCATGTTTTACCTGCTGATTTAGTTATCTTACCATTACAAGATTTTGATGTTATCTTGGGTATGGATTGGTTGGGTAAATATCATGCGTCTGTTGATTGTGCTAATAAAGTGGTCACATTTTCTATCCCAAATGTTCCTAAGTTTTCTTTTGAAACTGTTCCTTGGGGTAGAGAGATTAGAATTATTTCTTATATGAAGGCTAGAAAGTTGTTGAACCGTGGTTGTGCGGGGTATTTGGCTAGTGTTTTGGATACTACTAAAAGGGTTCCTGATATTGAGGATGTGCCTATTGTTAAAGAATTTTCAGATGTATTTTCTTCTGAGTATGCTATGCCTCCTGACCGGGAAATCGAGTTCTGTATTGACTTACTTCCAGGTACGGCTCCTATATCTGAGGCACCTTACAGAATGGCCCAGCTGAATTGAAAGAGTTGAAGGTTCAGTTGCAAGAGTTACTTGATCGAGGATTCATTCGTCCTAGTGTATCCCCGTGGGGAGCTCCAGTATTGTTTGTTAAAAAGAAAGATGGGTCCTTGAGGCTGTGTATTGACTACAGAAAGCTGAATCAGGTAACTATAAAGAATAAATATCCGCTTCCTCATATTGATGATTTATTTGATCAACTTCAAGGGTCAGTTGTCTTTTCAAAACTTGATTTGAGGAGTGGGTACCATCAGTTGAAAATTTGTTCTGAAGATATTTCTAAAACTGCTTTTCGTAGTAGATATGGCCATTATGAGTTTCTTGTTATGCCTTTCGGGTTGACTAATGCTCCGGCTGTTTTTATGGATATGATGAATAGGGTCTTTAAACCTTATCTTGATACCTTCGTGGTTGTATTTATTGATGATATTCTGGTTTATTCCAAGTCCCGGGAGGAGCATGAACAGCATTTGCGAATGGTTTTATCTATTCTCCGTGAGAAGCAGTTGTTTGCTAAATTCAGTAAATGTGCTTTTTGGCTCAATGAAGTATCTTTTCTTGGGCACGTGATTTCCAATAAAGGTATATCAGTTGATCCATCCAAAGTTGAGGCTATTGTGAATTGGAGGAGGCCAGAATCAGTTACAGAAATTCGAAGTTTCTTGGGGTTAGCTGGGTACTACAGAAGGTTCATTGAGGGGTTTTCTAAGATTGCAACTCCCTTGACTCAGTTGACTCGAAAGAATATTCCTTATGGGTGGGATGAAAAGTGTCAAGCTAGTTTTGAAGAATTGAAGAAGAGATTGACTACAGCTCCTATTCTCGCCCTACCTAATGGTAATGATGATTTGGTAATCTATAGTGATGCTTCTAAAGAAGGCCTCGGGTGTGTATTAATGCAGAATGGAAGGGTGATTGCATATGCTTCGAGGAAGTTGACTCCGAGTGAGCAGAATTATCCTACCCATGACATGGAGCTTGCAGCTATTGTCTTTGCATTACACAAGTGGAAACATTATCTTTATGGAGCAAAGTTTGAGATTTTCACAGATCATCAGAGTTTGAAGTATCTTTTCTCCCAGAAAGAGTTGAATAATAGACAACGAAGATGGATGGAGCTGTTGAAGGATTACGATTGCACCATTTCCTATCATCCGGGAAGGCAAATGTGGTAGCTGATGCTATTAGCCGGAAGTCTTATGTAGCTTCATTGATGGTGCGGGAATGGAAGATGTTGGAGGATGCTCGAGATTGGAGTCCTTATGAATCAAAGCATGGAGCTATTTTTGCGAACATTCGAGTATTTCCAACTTTAGTTCAACAAATAAAGGAAGCTCAGAAGGATGACCCGGAATTGGTAAAGATTATGGATAAAATCAAAGATGGTAAATTTGAGGATTTCTCACTCAGTCCTGAAGGGGTATTGACTTTCAGGGGTCGTTTGTGTGTACCTAACGTTGATGGGATTAAACACCAAGTTCTTGATGAATGCCATAAATCAAGGTATACTATTCATCCCGGGAGTACTAAAATGTATCAGAATTTGAAGCAACACTTTTGGTGGAATAATATGAAGAGAGAGATAGCGGATTATGTATCCAAGTGCTTAACATGTCAACAAGTTAAAGCTGAACATCAAAGGCCTGCAGGATTGCTTCAACCATTAGAGATTCCGGAATGGAAGTGGGAACATGTTACTATGGATTTTGTGACAGGGTTACCTCGTACTCGAAGAAGGTTTGATGCAGTTTGGGTGATTGTTGATAGATTGACAAAGTCTTCTCATTTTCTACCTATTGAGATCGGTTATTCTATGGAAAAGCTTGCAACTTTGTACATTAATGAGATCGTGAGGTTACATGGAGTTCCAGTGAGCATTGTATCTGATCGTGATCCTAGATTCACATCTCGGTTTTGGCAAGCGTTTCAGAAGGCTTTGGGTTCAGAGTTAAGATTTAGTACAGCTTTTCATCCTCAAACAGATGGCCAGTCCGAGAGAACTATCCAGATTCTTGAGGATATGTTGAGGGCTTGCTCAGTTGATTTTTCAGATTCGTGGGATATTCATTTGCCTCTCGTAGAGTTTGCTTATAATAACAGTTTTCAGTCCAGTATTGGGATGGCTCCTTATGAAGCCTTGTATGGAAGGAAATGTCGGTCTCCTATCTGTTGGGATGAAGTGGGAGAAGCCAAGATTTGGGGTGTTCAGATGGTTAATGATTCAGTTGAGAAGGTTAAACTTATTCGAGATCGTTTGGGTACTGCCCAGAGTAGACAGAAAAGCTACGCTGATCATCGGAGGCGAGACCTTGAGTTCGAAAAAGGTGACTTTGTGTTCTTGAAGGTTTCCCCTAAGGTTGGTATTCGAAGATATGGGAAGAAAGGCAAGCTTGCTCCGAGGTATATTGGTCCATTTGAGATTCTTGGAAGAGTGGGGGATCGGGCTTATCGTCTTGCATTACCTCCTTCTCTTGATAAGATCCATAATGTGTTTCATATCTCTATGCTTCGGAAGTATGTGTATGATTCTTCTCATGTTTTATCTGAGGTTCCCGAGGATATTGAGCCAAGTATGTCTTATGAGGAACATCCGGTCCAAGTCATTGATTCGAAGGTGCAAGAATTGAGAAACAAAAGTATCCCTCTTGTTCGAGTTGTGTGGAGGAATCATAATGTAGAGGAATCGACTTGGGAACTTCGGGAAGAGATCGAGAGGAAGTACCCTTGGTTGTTTGAGGGCCTCGGTAAGTAACCCTAAAATTCGGGACGAATTTTCTTTAAGGGGGAGTGATTGTAGCGACCCCAAAACCCGTTCCTATTTATTTTATATTTTTGGGGATTTTTATTTGACTTATATGTGCATTTTTATGTGTTGCATCATATTTTATGATTTGCATATCATACTTGATTATTTGTGTTATTTACTTAGTTAGTAAAAATAATGATTAAAAGAGTTAAATGATTGAGTTGAAACTTTAGGGTTTTTGTGAAAATATAAGTTTAGTGACTAAAGTGTTAAAAATAAACTTTGGGTGACCAAAATGTAAAAAGGGTAAAGATATTTAAGGAAACTTACCTTTCTCTTCTTTCTCTGTGTGAACATTTCTTCATCTGCAACATTCCTCGTTCTGTTCCTAGGGTTAAAGAAAAAAAAGGTAAGTTCAACCCATTTCGATTTAATTCTTTTTATTTACTTACCCGTTTTAAAAACTAATTATATAAAAATGATCAGGGCATCGAGTAGGTCATTTCTAGCCGAACAAAACTTATTTCAGCGATACTTTTTTCGGAACTAGGTAAGTTACTAATTCCCCTTTAAATGTTAAAATAGTCATATATGCTATATATGATACTCCTACTTGTTAATTTTGTGTTTTGGGTAATATTTGCTATACTTGTAATTTTGGGACAAATGGAGTATATGGAGTTGGTGTTTGCTGAGTATGTGAATGATTTAGAAATTCATATTGAAATCTTAGTGAAGTTGCCAATGTTGTGTACTAAGTTGCGTAGTATATATGTTGTACTTGTGGGACGGAAGGAGTAAAATTGAACTAAGGAAGAAATCTGGGATTTGGCCCAAAATAGGAGGAGGCGCGCGCACCCTATATAAGGAGGCGCACGCACCCCTTTGTTACCAACCTAGGCAAAATTGACTGGAGAAGGGAGGCGAGCGCATCCTCTTGGGTGAGGCGCGCGCACCCTTAAGTGAATCAACAATAGTGAAGTTCTGGTCCTAGGAGGCGCGCGCATCCTATGGGATGAGGCGTGCGCATCCCCCCTGTTTCCAAGGTTTGATAGTTTTGATCAAGTTGAGTATAAGAGGGCAAATGTTTTGTGATCCTTAGGGTTGTTTATGACTTAAACATGAATGTGTATGACTTTTATGTCGTTAATGAAAAAGATTGGGTTGTGACTAAATGTCCTCATTATGAACTCTTTATGAGAAATCTTTCGTGTGCATCTTGTGATGGTTTGGCTTAATTCCTTCTTGGATTAAATGCCCTGGGTTTTGTTTAGCAAGTATTCATTACTGTGCTTCTTGTTAAAAGTCCAGCTGGTCTTGTTGTGGAGTCAGCCAATGGAAGAATTATAGTGGTACAGGTAAGTACACTATAAGGTTTTCCATTGGAGCTTGTGAGTCAGGCGGTGGAAGAATTATAGTGGCACACAAGCCAAGTTCACTATAAGGTGTCCACTGTGCCTTCTAGTTTCCCCAGTCCAGATTGGCCTTGGATGGGAAGAATTGCTCCCTTTGGTGAGTATTTGGGTTATGACTTTGTGTCATATTTCCCTCTCTGGTTACTTGGTTCTATTGGTTATGGTTTGGTTTTCGGGATCCCGACGGCTTCAGCTATTTATGCTGCTCAGATGGTTTTCTCTGATGGGTTTCTCAGTTGGTATTCTCATCAGTTATGGTTATTGGTTAAACCTTGGCTTTGGTATCCACCGGAGTGTGGGCAATGTGATATAAGTGGTATATGTGTTGATGTTATGTGCTTCATGCTATATGTTTACTTGTTGATATAGTTTCTTTATGATCATCATATCAGCATGTAACGTAGTTGCATTTTAGTAGCTTACTGAGATTTATTCTCACCTTTATTTGTTTACTGTTTTAGATAAAGGCGGGTCCAGGGGATAGGACACTCGGCACGGGAGGACGTTCGTTTGGTAAGAGTTGGGACTTGTTTTGTTGAAGGTTACATTATGTAAATGTAAACCCTTTGGGTAGAGTACCCGTACTTCTTATGGTTCCATCTATTTTGGTAAAGGTTGATGTATGTACATTTGTTTAAAAGTTTGTAAGCCTTCGGGCTAAGTACTTTCGTTGAGAAAGTGTTTGTCAAAGTTTGTTTCAAGATTAAGTGAAGTCTTTGAACTTCAAGTGTGTTTTTATTCCACTTTCTAAAAAGTATATTTCGAAAATTTTTCTAAAAGGTTTTATAACGTCTTCCGTTCGTGTCCCGAGCGTGGGGCCAAGTAGGACCACGGGTACGGGGCGCGACAGTGGGTGAGCCCCACACAGTGTGTGCCCAAGAGGGGCGGGATCACGGTCTCCCGTAATCAAAAGGGAGAGATGGTTCCAACCCGGGAGCAAACGGGGATTCGCGTGTGCATTGATCTCCGGAGGCTAAATGAGGTAACTCGTAAAGACCACTTCCCTCTCCCCTTTATTGATCAGATGTTGGAAAGGTTAGCCGGAAGGGCGTATTTTTGTTTTCTCGATGGTTTTTCCGGGTATTTTCAAATACCTATTGCCCCGGAAGACCAAGAGAAAACTACATTTAGTTGCCCCTTCGGCACCTTTGCCTATCGGAGAATGCCGTTTGGATTGTGTAATGCACCTGAGACTTTTCAAAGGTACATGATGAGTATTTTCTCCGAGTTTGTAGAAAAGTTTATGGAAGTTTTCATGGATGACTTCACTGTCCATGAAGACTCGTTTTATGAATGCCTTGCTCATTTAGGACTAGTGTTGGATAGGTGCATTGAAACTAATCTGGTCTTAAATTTTGAAAAATGTCACTTTATGGTCGAGCAAGGCATTGTTTTGGGTCATGTTGTGTCGAAAAAGGGTATCGAAGTTGACAAGGCTAAGATTGATGTCATTTCTTCACTTCCTTACCCTACCAATGTGTCACGACCCGAAAACTAGGCTCTATTTTATTAGTAATAAATAATTATTATTTATTTATTTGCTTATTTATTTATTTAAATTATTATTTATTTAAATATTTTTGTGTGCATTTTATGTTCATCATAATTATGCTTAGCATTTTATTTGAGTCATTCGGGTTAGTGTAATATTGTTGTGTCTTAATTGTTAGTAGGGAGTGTAAGTATTTGTGTGTAGTGTAGAGGTGGGGCCTGAGTGTAAGTTTTTGGAAATAATTCCCCCTACTCCCTCTCTTCTCCCTCACCTCCCTACTCTTTCACCCTCACTCCTCATTTCTCTCTCCCTAGCTCAAGAAAGGGGTAAGTTTCTCTCTACCTTCTCTCTACATTTCCATCATCTTCCTCTTGTTATTTCTCATTTCTTAAAACGTGAAACTTGTTTAGATCGTCGATAGGATCGTAGGAAGCCAAGAAATTTCGAGTTCCGTCACCTTTGAGAAAATCCGGGTAAGTTACTTTCCCCCCATTCATGTTAAAAATATTCATCTTTAACTCCCTTGGTGCTCTAGTTGATATATTTGTCCTCTTTGTTTGATTTGGAACTTATTTGCAAATTATCCATTTTTGTGTAATTTGGGTGTTTGAATCACCTCTTGGATTGGGTGTTCTAGATGTGGTTTTATGAGCCATTTTAGGTTTATAAGTTGCTAGGGTAACTTGGTATTGCTATCTAGAAGTGTTATTCTTGGGGCATTTGAGTTTGGGTATGAAAATGGTGTTTTTGTGTTAATTTCGGATTGAAGAACCCAGGAAGAAGATCTGGGTTTGCTCATTTTCGTTGGAGGCGCGCGCACCCTCCTCTACTCCAACCTGGATTTTCCAACTGTCGAAGGGAGGTGCGCGCATCCCTTTTCTATGAGGCGCGCGCACCCTCATATTCCCTATTGGCGCAATTCCTTCTGATTTCAGGAGGCGCGCGCACCCTATGTGTGGGAGGCGCGCGCACCCTCTCCCCTGGTGTGAAATTTATTTCCTTTTTGTCCAATCTTTCGAGAGCCATATCTCCCTCATCCGGACTCCATTTTAGGTGTATAAACTATCGTTTTAAAGCTCTTTTAGCGTACTTCGAGATGAGGTGGTTTATTTAGGTGAGTTTCAGGTTTAGATTGTGTTGAGATTTCATTTAGTGTCTTATGACAAAGTGTTTTAGAATCGGTCCGTTGTAATCAAGTTGGGAATATCGGTTTGCATGGTTTCGCCTTGGTTCCTTTGTGAATAAATGGGTTATGGAATTTAGTTGTGGATTATTGGAAAATGTGGGAACACTTTCATAATGAGTGGACGTTTGGGATAGTTTTAATGATAGTCATTGTGCTATTTGGGGAATGACCATTGGGGTAGTACTCTCTATGGGTAACTCGCGTGTATCATGTTAGGATGCCTTTGGTATGGATCCTTGTCCTAGAATCATTTCGTTTTAATGATTTGTATTGTTGGGCTTTTACGAGCAATTCCATTTCTGTTATTGAACTCTTTTATGAGTAACTTCTTGCTATCAATGTTGTTAAACTCTTAATGGGTAATCATTGTATCTTTATGGTGATTTGTGTTACGGTTCCCTACTTTGGAACCCTTTTGATGTTTATAAAGCTAGTATTCATTACTTAGCATTATTGAAAGTCCAGCTGGTTAAATTGTG
Source organism: Campanula takesimana (assembly GCA_026119855.1). Taxonomy (NCBI): domain Eukaryota; kingdom Viridiplantae; phylum Streptophyta; class Magnoliopsida; order Asterales; family Campanulaceae; genus Campanula; species Campanula takesimana. Next base: position 442,736 of record JAOWBW010001008.1, read on the forward strand.
TATCGAGTCAGGCAATGGATAATGCTATAATGGCACGAGCCAAGTCCAGTATAGCATCGCCCATTGGTCCTTCTGTCCTCATCCAGATTGGCCTTGGTTGGGATGAGCTAGCTCCGTTGTGGGTATTCTAGCTAATCGTTTTGGAGCATGACTTTGTGGCATGGCTCCCGCCCCTTGTGGCACTTTATCATTGTTATTGGTTCCGATACCGGGTTTCTCTTCAGCTTTTATGCTACTATGGAGAGGGTCTGAGTGGTTGATTGGTCGGTTCTGACCGGGGTTATCGTCTTCAGCGTTTATGCTACTATGAAGATGGTTTGTTTGATTGATGGGTTGATTGGTCGCTTCTGACCGGGGTTTTCTCTTCGGCTTTTATGCTACTGTAAAGATATGGATTGGTTGATTGTCGAAGCTGCGCAGCGATCCTGTAATTGGTTCTATCAGTGGGGAAACCTTGGCTAATATCCTTTGTTATGTGTTTACTTTCCGCTGCTATCTGTTGACTGTTATTTGTTACATGCTATGTGATATTTATCATTGTTCATTGCTTATTGCATTATAGCATGTCATGTAGTTGCATTAGTAACTTACTGAGATTTTATCTCACCCCGTTTATTTCCATCTTTGTTTTTCCTTAACCCCCCCAGGAGGAAAAGGATTAGGATTCGCGGATCGAGGAGGACGTCGAGAGGATTGAGATTTTGGGGCAGGTTGTTATGGATCGGTTTACGTTATTTAAATGTATAACCTTTTGGGGATAGTTTTACCATTATTGACGTCATTAAGAATTGTATATTTTATTCTTTTGGGTATAAGCTGTGGAGCTTATGTTAGATGTACTTTGTTGATTTAAACTTGGATTTGTAAAACTTTGTGTTATCATCTTTTGGTTCAAAATGGAATTTTTAACTTCTATATTTTAGAGTTTTGGTTTTAAGTCGACGTCCAGCTCGCGTATTCCGGACCCGCGGGTTCGGGGTCGCGACACAATGTGCGTGAAGTCCGGTCTTTCCTTGGTCACGCCGGGTTTTACCGGAGGTTCATTAAGGACTTTTCAAAGATTGCTTCACCTCTATGCACCCTGTTGCAAAAAGCGGTTGATTTTAATTTTGATGATAACTGCAAGCAATCTTTTAATGAGTTGAAGTCTAGGTTGACAACCACCCCCATTATTCAAGCACCCGATTGGTCTCGTCCCTTTGAGATAATGTGTGATGCTAGTGATTATTCCGTGGGGGCGGTTTTGGGTCAAAAAGTGGAGCGTGCCTCGCATGTGATTTATTATGCGTCTATGACCTTGAATGGGGTACAAAGAAATTACTCCACTACTGAAAAAGAGATGCTGACGGTAGTCTTTGCACTAGAAAAATTTAGGTCCTACTTGTTGGGCACTAAAATCATTGTTTATACCGACCACGCTGCTCTTAAATATTTAATGTCTAAGAAAGAGGCTAAACCGAGACTCATTCGGTGGATTCTCTTGTTGAGTGAGTTTGACATAGAGGTTAAGGACAAAAAGGGGGCTGAAAATCTAGTTGCCCACCATTTGAGTCGCCTTGTAATGGAGGAGGACAAGCCTTATAAACAAGCCCCAATCCGGGGTGAGTTTCCTGATGAGGTTCTTTGGGCAGTGAATTCAGTGGCCCCTTGGTATGCGGACTTGGTCAATTTTCTTGTCTCGAATAAATTCCCTCCGTGGATGTCAAAATCAAAAAGAGACAAAGTCCGTAGTGATGCCAAATATTATGTTTGGGATGAGCCCAACTTGTGGAGGCATTGTGCCGACCAAGTCATTCGGAGGTGTATTTCCGATAGTGAGGTGTCCTCTATTCTTAAATTCTGTCATGAGTATGCATGTGGTGGTCATTTTGGTGCGAAAAAGACCGCTAGGAAAGTCTTGGATTGTGGCTTCTTTTGGCCAACTTTGTTCCGGGATGCGGTCACTTTTTGTCAGACTTGTGATAGGTACCAAAGGGTTGGTAATATTGGGCGCCGTGATGAAATACCACAAACCCTCATTGTGAATTGTGAGATCTTTGATGTGTGGGGGATAGACTTTATGGGTCCATTCACTAATTCTTGTGGGTTTGTGTATATTTTACTTGCGGTGGACTATGTGTCCAAATGGGTGGAAGTCATCCCTACCCGCACCGATGATTCAAAAGTAGTGGTCAACTTCCTTAGGAGCAACGTTCTATGTCGGTTTGGAATGCCAAGGGCCATTGTTAGTGATAGGGGGACTCATTTTTGCAATAAGACAGTCGAAGCTCTAGTCAAGAGATATCATATCACCCATAAGGTGTCGACTGCTTATCATCCCCAAACAAATGGCCAAGCCGAGGTGTCCAATAGAGAGATAAAATTCATCCTTGAAAAAATTGTGAACCCGAATAGGAAGGATTGGAGTCAAAGGCTTGATGATGTGTTGTGGGCTTACCGGACAGCATATAAGACACCGATTGGTATGTCACCATATCGATTGGTGTTTGGTAAACCGTGCCATTTACCGGTGGAGCTTGAACACAGAGCCTATTGGGCGGTCAAAAAGTTCAATTTGAACTTAGAGGGTTCCGGTGAGGAGCAAAAATTGCACTTGAGTGAGTTGGATGAGATTAGGAGAGATGCTTATGAGAATAACCTCCTTTATAAGGAGTGAGCGAAGATTTGGCATGATAAAATGATCATTAGAAAGGACTTTAAGGTTGGTCAAAAGGTCATTCTTTTCAATTCCCGTTTCGTTTGTTTCCGGGCAAGTTAAGGTCTCGGTGGACCGGCCCTTATGTGGTGAGGGAGGTGTCCCCTCTTGGGACGGTGGTAATCTCTAGTCCTAATGAGGACAAAGGATTCAAAGTTAATGGTCAACGGTTAAAACCGTATTTTGAGAACGAAGTCGTGAATACCGCGAATTTGGAGGTGATTGATCTCCAAAACCCGGTATATGTTTGATAGCTTTGGGTCCGAGTCTTGTCAAAGACTTTAAACTTTGATGCATGCCGGGTGATTTCCCGGCATTTGGTCTAGCTAAAGACGTTAAAGAAGGGCGGCTAACCGGGAGGCAACCCGGATTTAATTGCTTATTTTATTGGTTATTGTGTATATTATGTTTTTAATTTGTGTATTTTTATTCATGTCTAGAATTGGTGCTACTAAAGGTATATTTTTATGTTTGATGGTGTGCAGGAAATCATGGCTGGAGGGCACCTGAGCTAGACTTGAAAAAAAGAAAAGAAAAAAAAGAGCAGCAGGAATTGCACAACTTGTGCAACACAACACAACTTGTGCCCAGTTTTATCATCAATTTGCTGCACGATTAAGGAGGTTGTGCGCACACCTTGGTTCAGCCTTGCACAACTTATGCCTGTGGGGGCGAGTTGTGCTCCTTCTAGAGTTAATCTCACCAAAATTGGCTGCACGAACAAGGAGGTCGTGCCCACACCTCCAATACCAAAACTCCTTGCCCGAAAAAAAAAAAAAAAAAAAAACCTCCCCCAGCACAGTACCCCTCTCCCATTCGTCTTTCTCTCTCTCTTCCCAAACCCGTCGGTCTCTCCCTCTCTTTACCCTCCGCCATAGCCGCACCCCCTCCACCAATTAACCACCACCGGAAATCACCATCTCCCCCGCCATTATCTACGTTTACAATCATTTATGGTTATCCGCCTGTACATTATAGTCTTTTATCTCCCTGACAATATATATGTATGTGTGTTTGTATATACATGTAACAGACTCAACTTAGTAATGTGTTTCCAATAAAGAGCGTACGACGTTCCAATTGATCCTACCCCCAGCGTACCCAAAATTTATTAAGTCACTTTCCTCGTTCCCGTATCCGTCCCGCGTTCTCAAACGTCACACGTTCCTGGTAACTATGGCCAAAACAATCTACTCCCTCGATTTTAAAATGATTTTTCAAAAGGACCGTTTTAAAATAATTGTTGATTTAAAAATGAAAATTTGTTTTAAATCACATCTTTATTTTTTTATGTCGATTTTTCCCTTGTGAATTAATATAAAATTTTCTTGTATAAGCAATTAATAATCTATGAAATTGAATTATTTTATGTATCTGAGTTTTTTAATAGATACTATTCATTACATTTATTAATATGTGTGAAAGAGTCTAGAAAGACAATTAATTTAAAACGAATGGAGTAATGACTTACTCCCTCCGGACTCAATTATAAGCAACAAAAGTGGTTTTTTTTTTGACCTAAATATAAGCAACTCTAAGGGATTTCAAGACTATTTAATACTCTCTTACCAAAACTGCACCTATTTAATTATTCATTTTCAAATACAAGTGCACATTTATTACACATTTAATATGAGGATATATTAGTAATTTTAACATGTTTTTATTATAAAATCAAGACAATTAACTAACTTACCTACTTTCTTAATAGGCGTGATTTTAGTTATTTTTGCTTATATTTGAGAACGGAGCGAGTAATAAACTAAGTCTATATATAAATAATGGCTCAAATAGAATCTGCCCCTTTCTAATTCTATTTCCCGCTCAAACTGACCTTCCTAGAACAGGAAAACCGATGGCGTTGGAATAGGAGAGGAAAGGAGAGAGACAGTTTTGGGAGTCTATTGATAACAGATGCGTTACGTATTTTGGAATGAGTTTTAAAGAGCATTAAAAGATCAAGGAGATATCTTTTTGAAAATTGTTGTCGGGCATTGAGGATAGAAAAAGGGATTTGGAAACCTAAATGGGCTAACTAGGATGGAGAAAGACATTTTCGGGTGTCAAACTCTCTTTCAGCAAACAAGCAGCCGCCCCCACCGGGTACTCTTCCCTTCTTGCGTCGCTCCCCAAGTCGATGTTGTACCGTCAGCTACCAACGCCGTTGTCGCCTCCCCCTCTCCTCTGAGTCCAGATCTCCTGTACGGCCATGGCTACGGGGAGTTTGTTGGTCGGATTTGTTTTGATATTTTCTTTTTGTGCTGAGAACGAGAGAATCAAAATCCCTAGACGCCGCACTCCGATCATCATAAAATTTCAGGAGCGCGATGTTGCCGCTGACTTTGGCCCTGGTATCTCTTCTCTCCACTTACTTTTTTCCCTCTTAATCTCATACCCCTAAATTTCTAAAGTCTTAACAAATTTAGGGCTTTGAAATTGAAACCTTTTCAAATTTTGAGTGATTTCTATCAATTGTATTAACTGATGACGCCGTAGATTTCTGGGGTCACGGAGATGGAACTCCAATTTTGCTGTCTCTTGATCCTGATCACAACACAAACAAGAACACCGTTAAGACCAAGGCCGGTTTGGAATCCGGCTTAGGCCCTCGGGTGTGAGAGTAAGATCTCTGAGTAAAACCTAAGAAGAAGGCTCAATGAAAACCTTTTGTCTGTGAATGAGATAGAGCACGTACCTTGCTCATGGGAGCGGAAAGAAGTATATATATGACCAAGGGAAAGAAACCTGCACAAGGTACTAACCACCCTGGTACTGGGGGGACACGTGGCGAGTCCCCAGTGGATCGGTCAGGAGAGTGGCTGGGAAGATGGCGTGTCTGTCAGGGAAGCATGGTTCCATCACCAACCGTTATGGTGTGTCAGGTACGGATAGGTGACGTCTCGTGTACGTTTGTGCCAGCTGGGCACTACGGGATCCTCAGGATAGCGGGAGGCAGAGTCATCTCGGGCATATATATCAGGGAGATCGGTCCCCTCGGGCTTACTTGCCCGCGTTCCTCGCCGGCTCGGCCCCAAGAGTTCAGGTCCGGTTCGGGCGTGTTAGGTCGCATTGATTTGGACCGGCGAGCATCCGGCCTAGAAGTCTCGGTCTCATCAGTGGCCCCTAACTCCGAGGGTTAGCTCATTCATGTGCGGCGCGAGGAGTTATACTTCCTAGGCTCAATTCGGGCAAATCGCAATAAATGCGGGCACGGATTGCAATGGGACGGGAGTCTTAGAATAGCGGTTGACGAAAGGACAGGTGGGCCCCTTGTGTCAGGCTAGTGGCGCAGCCATCTTCCTTTTGACATGACCAGGAACACGTTCATTAAATGCGAACTGTCATCGGTATTCGAAAAATCAATTCCCGCCTCTTCACTTTTCGGGTTTCGATCGGGTTACCAGATATTTCGGGTCGATCCGACCCATTTCCGGCGCTATAAATATCACGGATGCTGAATCATTCCAAACTTTCGTAACTCCCGTCTCTCTACCTTCCAGTTCCAACGAAGACTTTGCTTCTCCGGATTCCTGACTTTGAAGATCTCGTTCTCGTTCATTACTTCTAATTTACAGGTATTGTTCCGAACTTCACTTTTTATTCTTTGTTTCGATTCGTCGTCTTAATTTCTGCCATTCTTTTCGTCGCCGTTTTTCGAGCGCGAACCCTAAAAACTTGCTCTTGTCGAGCTTTCGGATTCATACGAGATTTGTGTGACTTCTCGTAACCTCGTGGTTCGAGTCCGGATTCTGGCCCCTAATTTCTGAAAATTTGTTGAAATATTGTTGTAGCCATGGAAGGTCTGGATTTAGGGCGTAAACTCCGTCCTGACCTGTTTGGTTGTTGCCGGAGGACCGGTGGGGTATACAGGTTCCTGTTGAATGCCTGGAAACGGTTGTCTTTGAATGAGTTCATTGCCATAGGTTTAGCATATAGCTGGGAACCCTGGGTCTTGCCCCTGTTGTGGGAAACAGGTCCCTCCGTCCATTATGATTCCACAAGGATGAGGGTGTTGGGGGGAGAGGAACACTTGGGCATTTTTGTCATGGTTGTTTTAACTCGATTCCCCGATAATGTAGATATGACTGGAAACGCTAGAAGGTTGGTAAGGTCGTGCGGGGAGCGTGTGACCTCGAGTGGCCCTGATTCTCATAGTTGGATGGACGTTCCTTTTAATGACGAGGACGAACAGGCACGATCTCCGGGCTTGGCCCCTGGTGTTATTGAGGTCACGAGCAGTGCGGAAGCTTCCGATCAAGAAATGAGGGTTGATGGTGAACCCGCTCTTGAGGCTGAGGTTGGAGCGATCGTGGCTCACGGGCTAGTTGATGAGTCTGAGTCATCTGAGACACCCTCTGACCCCCGGGGGGATTTAGAGAGAATGGCCCCAGATACCGCGCGTATGGTCAAACGCGTCCGCTCCCCTGTTCAAATGGCTTCCTTCCCCGAGGGGCCCGACGATAGGGTTGCGAGCCAGGCTGGAGCCTCCAGCTCTGGAGCGGGCATGGTGGAAGAGCAGGACTCCGATGATGAGTTTCTAACTGTGTATCACATCGATCGCAAAATCTATCTTGTCGGCGGTCTTGATGATTATACCTCTCCTTCAGGAAGCAATTTGACTGGTCCTGCCCGCGTCCGGGCAGATAATATCGCTTGTGTGTTTTATCCCGTTCAATTTGAGAATGGCCTCCGGCTTCCCCTGGACCCGTTCATTTGCGAATTCTTGGAGTTTTCCAAGTGTCTCCCAATGGACTTGACCCCCAATGCAATTCGTTATCTGGTGTCTTTTACTGTCATAAGCAGGGTACTGGGCTATGAACCCTCTTTGTCTGCCTTGTACGTCTTCTTCACCCATCAGGTCACCGCGAGCAGTTTGAGCTTGAAAACGAAACCCATGTCGAAAAAGATTTTTTCTGCGGCTTCTAACAAATTCGATCAGTGGCAGAGATATCCTCTGGTGATTCAGAATCGACTCGGGTGGCCTTTTTCTAAGCCTGATAATACTTCCCCGGTGTCGACATCTTCCAAGGATTATCCTAGCTCAGAGGGGGGTATCGAGCTTGCGTCCGCCATGCAGGATTATCTCGCCCGGCATACGAAATCGGTTACTTTAGAGGACCAGACCGTGGTCGAGGTTGAACAAGTTTTTGACGTTCAAGCCATTATCAACAATGAGAGTCTTTTGGCTTATGCCGGGGTGGCCCCATGCCGAAATCCTGATTTTGAGAGCAGGGTTGACATGGCTCCTATGTGGCGGGATCCTTGCTGGAAGGTTCACCAGGATTTTGCCTTTGCCCATGAGTGTCCTTCTTGCCGATTGGGGGAACAATGCCCGGATCCGGGCTTGACTGGTCTTTTTCATACTTAATCAACTGAAATTTCTTACCTGTTAGTTTATCCGATCATATCTGACTGATTGTTTCTTTTGCCCGCAGATCCCACTGATACCATGCCTCCCAAGAATATTAACGCTTTGAGGTTGGCCGCGAAGCAGCGGGAGGCTGAGGCGAAGCAGCAGAGGCAGGCCGAAATGCAGAAGGCCGAGGCCCCAGGGAGAAAACTGCCGATCACGGATCTTTTGGATAAGTCTAAAAAGGTTGTTGCAGTTGTCCCGACGACGGGCGAGCTTCCTCTACGGCCCCGCGGGAGCGGACGGGGAAAAGATTTGACGGGCTCGGGGTCTCCCACTCTCTCGCACGATGCAGGCAGAACAATGCCCGAGGCTGCGAAGAAAAGGGGTCCGAGTCCGATCGCTGACCCCTTGCCTTCAAAAAATAAACAGCCCCGTCTGGAGTCTCCTTCTCGCGGTTTTACCGTATCTTCCCCCGCCAAAGAGACTTTATGCTCGGAGCGCTTCCCCGTAGAGTTAATTGAAGATAAGGACCGAGCTAAGGAGTTTGGGAAGAAGGTAGCTGAGGCCCCTGAGGTATATGGGGTTAATCTCCATAGCCGCCACGGCTTCAATTCTTATGTTGGCGATGGGCTTCTGCACCGTATGAACTTCCCGGACTATCAACAGAAGGTGCTGTCTAAGACCAACTTTCTGACCGCCCTGGGTCACGCGGGCTTGGCTATGACTGAGGTTAGTGTCTCATTTTCCTTGTTTAAACCGACGTGCTCTTTCTTTTTGTATATCGATCATTTGGCCCTCTGATTCCTCATCCCGCTTTTAATATAATCTTCACATGCTCCTTTATTAAAACAGGTTAGCAATGACCTGCTATATATGCGGTCTCAGTATGAAGCTGAAGTTGCTTTGGCCGCGGCGAGAGGTAAGAAATTGGCGGAGGCGAAGGATGAGATTGCCCGCCTGTCCAAGGTCTTGGAGGGCTCGGGAGAGGAGCTGAAAAATAAAGATGCCGAACTGATGACTGCGGTCAAGGAGAATTCTAAATTGAGCAACGATCTCGACGCAGCTCGCGAGGCCAAAGACCGAGCTGAAGCTGAAAAAGCAAGTGTTGAGTCTGAGAAGCAACGACTTGAAGCTCGCCTGGCCGAGGTTGACAAGCGGTTGGAGGAGGAGAGGGAGAAGAACAGGAGCTTATCTGAAAAAGTTGATGAACTTGATGGCAAGGTTTTGGATGCCATGCGGTTTGAGAAAGACCGGGAACTCGTTCTGAAAGAAGAGCGAGGGAAAGCCGTCACCGAGTTTGAGGCGTCTGATACTTATAGAGAGAAGGTGGAGGAGGCAAGCATAGAGCAATATAACTCAGCTTTCCATACAGTAGGTCGTAATCTGGCAGCTACGGGCAAATACACTGCGCAAGAGATTGCGATTCTTTGCTCCATTACGGCCTCAGACCCTCAATGCTTTGCTGGCCATGCTCTAGTGCCCTTTACCACGGACCAACTCTCCGAGCTTCCCGAGTCTGTCAGATCAACTCTCCCTCCCGTCGCTCCGGTCACTGTCCAAGATCTTCTTTCCACTATCGATGGATTCAGATATTCTGCCGCGGGAACCTTGCCTCTGGTCGCAGCTTTGGAGAGAACTTTTGGCCCCGGCGGCCCGTACATTGATGGTATGGTTCTTCCTTACTCTCCTTATGCCTCCGCTCTTGCTGATGCTTCTCAGGATCAGTCTGGATCTGTACCTGACACTGATGCCTCTGCCTCTGTTCCAGAGATGGAGAATGCTCCTCCCCCGGCCTCTTGAAGATCAGACCGGGTTGCATCCTGGGGATTTTTTGTAATAGTGTAGGTCCGGACATTTTCGAACAAGTAATTTTTCGGTTTGTATAAGTATATTTGTTTCTAGCTTTGCTATTGATTTCCTCTCTTGCGTGCTCTTTTGCTATCGCTCTTCTGATTACATAGCTTAGAAAGTTTGCTCTTGTATGAACTATCTTTGTTTCCGCGCACGCGATCTTGCTCGAGGGCGTGTGACCGCGCATCTTGGGCCTTAGGAATTTCACAAGGAAATAATCCTACCAAGGGATTCATTCTCCCACTTTAGTCTAGCTCAAGGGCGTAAGACATGGGCCCTGCGGTCTAGCTCGAGGGCGTATGACCGCGCGTCTTGGGCCTTAGGAATTTCACAAGGAAATAATCCAACCAAGGAATTCATTCTCCCACTTTAGTCTAGCTCGAGGGCGTACGACATGGGCCCTGCGGTCTAGCTCGAGGGCGTATGACCGCGCATCTTGGGTCTTAGGAATTTCACAAGGAAATAATCCCACCAAGGAATTCATTCTCCCACTTTAGTCTAGCTCAAGGGCGTAAGACATGGGCCCTGCGGTCTAGCTCGAGGGCGTATGACCGCGCATCTTGGGCCTTAGGAATTTCACAAGGAAATAATCCCACCAAGGAATTCATTCTCCCACTTTAGTCTAGCTCAAAGGGCGTAAGACATGGGCCCTGCGGTCTAGCTCGAGGGCGTATGACCGCGCATCTTGGGTCTTAGGAATTTCACAAGGAAATAATCCCACCAAGGAATTCATTCTCCCACTTTAGTCTAGCTCAAGGGCGTAAGACATGGGCCCTGCGGTCTAGCTCGAGGGCGTATGACCGCGCATCTTGGGTCTTAGGAATTTCACAAGGAAATAATCCTACCAAGGAATTCATTCTCCCACTTTAGTCTAGCTCAAGGGCGTAAGACATGGGCCCTGCGGTCTAGCTCGAGGGCGTATGACCGCGCATCTTGGGTCTTAGGAATTTCACAAGGAAATAATCCCACCAAGGAATTCATTCTCCCACTTTAGTCTAGCTCAAGGGCGTAAGACATGGGCCCTGCGGTCTAGCTCGAGGGCGTATGACCGCGCATCGTTTGTAGACCTGCAAAACATGGCCCTGCGGTCTAGCTCGAGGCGCCGCGCATCGCTGGGCATCCGCATCGCGGTCTAGCTCGAGAGCACATGACCGCGCTTTGAGAACGAACGTACTTGAGTAATTTCAGAGAACGATAGCAGTATTATTTACTTTACTCGAACAGATTACATTGCGATTTTGTTACAATACATGAGTAATTCCACAATTTCTAACTGCTATTGATTGCAAAAAGATTTCAAGGTCTACAATTCTGTCTTCTAAGGGTAATACTTCTTCAGATGATCACTATGCCAGGCGTTTTTCAAGTCTTTTCCTTCTGCCGTTAGAAGCCTGTAGGTTCCCTCTTTGATCACGCAGGCAATCTGATAAGGGCCTTCCCAGTTGGGCGAAAGCTTGTTGTATCCGGGCTGCCTCCCTGTGACTTCAACTTTCCTCAGAACCCAGTCTCCCACGGCAAACGATCTCTTGTTCACCCTTTTGTCATGATGAACTTTGGCCTTCTGCTTGTAATTGACCACCTTTGCCCGTGCTTCTAACCGTTTTTCTTCGGTAGAGTCTAAGTCTTTTCTGCGGGCTCCCTCGTTCTCTGCTTCATTAAATTGGGCGACCCTATAAGTGGGCAAGGCTACTTCCAGAGGTGCGACCGCCTCTGATCCATATGTCAGGGAAAAAGGGGTTTCTCCCGTTGAGTTCCTTGTCGTGGTTCGGACAACCCATAGAGCAGTACTGAGCTCTTCCACCCAGCGACCACTCCTTCCCTTCAAACTTTTGTGCAAAGCGGTCATGAGCAACTTGTTCGCGGCCTCGGCCTGTCCATTTTGCTGCGGTCTTGCGACTGAGGATTGTCGATGTTCCACGTTGAGTCTCTTGCACTCCGCCATAAACTTGCTTTGAAATTGGGGTCCGTGATCGGAGACAATAGCCCGCGGTAGACCAAACCGACAGAATATGTGATCGTGGACGAACTTGATAATACTTGCTTCCGTAGTACTGGTCAGTGCTTTTGCCTCAACCCATTTTGTGAAATAGTCTACTACAACCACTACCATTTGCGCTCCCCCGGGCGCTTTGGGATAAGGCCCAATCAAATCAATCCCCCACATATCAAATGGCCAAGTTGGGACTACCAAACTCTGCTCGGTGGACGGCTGCCTTGGTATGTTGGCGAACCTCTGGCACTGATCGCATTTGCGGACGTAGTCTTCTGCATCTCTTTTCATTGTCGGCCAATAATACCCGAGGAATCTGATTTTATCGGATAGTGTCCGGGCTCCGGGATGCCCTCCACACACGCCTTCGTGAACTTCGTATAATAAGTTGGTGACTGTTTCGGACTTGACACACCTCAGCAGCGGTTTGGTGAAGGATCTCCGATAAAGCACGCCATCAATGATCGTGTATCTAGCAGCCTGTTTCATCAAGACCCTTGCCTGGTTAGGGTCGTTGGGGAGGGTTTGCTGCTCGATATATTCCCTGATCTCGTCAACCCAATCTTTTTCCGAATCTCCGATTTGGTGGATCTCTATCCTGTCAATGGCTGGGCGCTCTGTGAACTCTATCCAGCAGTCCACACTAAGCTTGGCAATGTCCTCGTTTGTGATCCTGGAAAGCAAGTCCGCCTCGGAATTTTCAGCCCGGTTAACTTGGTTCAGCTCATGGTACTCGAATTCCTTTAACAAGTTTGTTGCGAGCTCCTTGTATTTGACCAACACCGGGTGATTTGTTTCGTATTCCCCTTTCACCTGGTTTATCACTAGTTGTGAGTCGCTCTTCACGACCAGCTTCGATACTTTCATGTCCCGGGCTAATTCCAAACCCGCTATCAATGCCTCGTACTCGGCCTGATTATTTGAGACCGCGAACTTAAATCTCAAGGCTCGCTTGAATCTTTGACCCTCCGGGGCGGTCAAGAGTATTCCGGCGCCGCTGACAGTCTTTCCCGCGGATCCATCCACACTTAACGACCAGCAATTTTCCGGTCTCTCCCCAGCAACTATTGCCTTCTCGCCTCTCTTTTTCTTTGTCTTTGCGGGTTGGGTTTTGTCCGGCTCGCTCTCCTTTGTTTCAAATGTGGTCTCTGCCACAAAGTCCGCCAGTGCCTGTGCCTTGATGGTCTTCCGCGGGGAGTAGGTAATCTGGAATTCAGTCAGCTCTATGGACCACGATAGCATTCTCCCCGAGGATTCGGGCTTATGAAGTATCTTCTTCAGCGGGGTGTCTGAATAAACCGTGATTGGGTGGGCGATGAAGTATGCCCGCAGCTTTCGAGCGGCCACGAGCAAGGCGAAGGCTAGCTTTTCAATGTTTAGATAGCGGCCTTCCACAGCAGATAGTGCCTTGGAGACATAATACACGGGTTTCTGAAGTTTGCCCTCTTCCCTTACCAAAACCGCGGCCACTGCGTGATCTGTTGCGGCCAAGAAAATATAGAGTTCCTCCCCAAACACTGGGCTGCTCAACAGCGGCGGTTTTCCCAGGTAAGCTTTTATTTGATCAAAAGCGCTCTGGCAATCCTCGTTCCACTCAAAGCCCTTGTCTCCTCCTCCTTTTAAAGTCTTGAAGAATGGCAGGCACTTTTCGGCTGACTTGGCAATGAACCTTCCCAAAGCCGTAATGCGGCCATTAAGCTTCTGCACCTCCTTAACGCATCTGGGGGGCTGCATGCTTATCAATGCCATGATTTTCTCGGGGTTTGCTTCAATCCCTCTTTGGTTCACCATGAAACCCAAAAATTTTCCTGCCTTTACTCCGAAAGCGCACTTGGAGGGATTAAGCTTCATGTTATTTTCCCGTAGGTTGGTGAAGGTTTCTGCCACATCAATGTCGTGAGAGGTTTCCTTGGTCTTGATAACCATATCGTCGATGTAAGCCTCCAGGTTCCGGCCTAATTGATCATCAAGGACGATTCCTACCATCCTTTGATACGTACCGCCCGCATTCTTGAGGCCAAACGGCATGTTGTTAAACGTGTAGGTTTTGCCCGCGGCATAGAAAGCGCATGATGGGACGTCATCCTCCTTCATTTTGATCTGATGGTAGCCCGAGTACGCGTTTATAAAGCTCAACACCCTATGCCCGGCAATAGAGTCTACTAATTGATCGATCCGGGGAAGAGGGTAACAATCCTTAGGGCAGGCCTTGTTCAAATCGGTGAAATCCACGCACATCCTCCACTTTCCATTTGCTTTGGTTACCATGACGACGTTGGCTAACCACCTCGGATATTTGATCGGGCTTATGACTCCGGCTTTCAGCAGCTTATCTACCTCGATTTTGATCGTCGCTTTCTTCTCCGGTGAAAAGTATCTTTCTTTCTGGAGGACCCGGGTAAATGTGGGATCGACATTCAGTTCATGCTCAATGACCTCTCTGCTTATCCCCTTCATATCTTCGACGGTCCAGGCAAATACATCCAAGCTTTTTCGCAGCAACTCGATCAGAATCTTCCTTTCTTCTGCGGGGATTTCCAGCCCGACCTTGACCGTTTGTTCGGGGTAAGCGGGATTTATGACTACATCTTCCAGAGCATCGTTGGGGCGGATGTCCCTTATTTCTCTGTCGTGCAGCGAATCAATCACGATGTCTATCTGCTCGGTCTCTGCGGCAATACGACGGGCTCTCCTACTCCGTTTAAATTCTGCCCGTGTTGAGTTGAATGACAAAGTTCCAATCATGGCCGCATCCTCGGTCCTGTTGCTGTTGGTTTTGACCTTTTTTGCCTCCCTCGGGCTCACCAATCTTGTCCCCATCGCGCTCTCCCTTCTTTTCTTCTCTATTATTTTGAGAAAAGCTCGGGCTTGTTTTCGATGCATGCTATCCCTGCGGGGGTGCTGAACTTGATTTTCTGGTGGGGGATTGATGCAACGATTCCAAGGGCAGCCTGTGCGGTCACTCCCAAGATTGCGTTGTATTGGGATTTCAGATCGATCACCATGAACGTGACACGGGCTGTTTTCTCGAATGGCCTCTCTCCAATGGTCACTTCGAAGTCAATGGTCCCTTTTGCATAGACCGTATGATTCGTGAACCCTTCCAACAAGCCCGCATATGGGGTTAAGTGTGCCTCGGACATCCCCATTTCTTCTAAACAATGGAAGTAAAGTATGTCACGTGAAGCCCCGGTATCAATGAGGACCCTCCCAATATCCGCTCTACCAATAGCCATCTTGATTGTCAATGGCTGTGTTGAATGGAAGAGGGTGGAGGCCAGCTCGCTCCTCTTGAACCCGATCATTTCCTCTTGCTCGGGTGGGTATGCAGGTATCAGGAACACCTTTTCCAATTTCTTGATCTGAATAGAGAGCTGGGTGTTGCTCGGGGCTTCTTCCCCGATATACTGGATGTCGTAGCGTTTTTCCCCGTCGGCATCGTTATCCCTAACATATTGGACATGTCCCCGTGGGGCTTCTCCTTTATTGCTGGGTCCCTCGATCCACTTTTTCAATTCTCCGGCCTCGACTTTCTGTTGTATTATCTTTTTCATCTGAAAACACTCATCCGTGTTATGCCCGTGGCTTTCATAGTAGCCGCACCACTTCTTCTTGTTCGCCTCATAAGGCTTTCTTTCTAGGGGTGGGGGAGGAGGCAGGGCTTCTGCCCGCAGAATCTCAGTCCTAGGGGCTATCAAAGGAGTGAAGGTGTTGTCAGTTCTTTTGAAATTGGTCGTGCCCCTCGGTCTTCCTCTATTTCGGCCGCCACTACCCCCCGAATAGCCTGCGTGGTACCTTGAGTCATGAGCGGGCTCGAGCCTATCCCTTATGCTCCTACGGGCATCGTCCATGAACGAGGGCTCAACTCCGGCCATGGCAATGGCCCGATTGTATATTTCCTCCGTTCCCTCGGGCTTTCGACAAGCGAACTCTTGCCTCAAGGTATAGGATGTTAATCCTCCTAAGAAGCACAGCTCGATGTCATTCCTCGTTAGGTCCACGATTTGTTCGGTCATTTTTCGAAACCGAGTAATGTACGCTTTCGTACTTTCCCCGGGATGTTGCTTCACGCCGCATAGGTCCGATTTTGGTCTTGCGACCTCCCCAGCGCCCGCGAACGAATTCAGGAATGACGTCCGTAGTTGCTCGTAGCTGCAAATGGAGCGGGGTTTATGGGCCAACAACCATCCCAGCGCCTTCCCCTTGAAGGTGGATGCTAGAGCTTTGCATTTTACGGCCTCATCTGTTGAGAATAGAGCCGTCTGCCCTTCAAACCGCCCAACGTGGCTTTTTGAGTTAGACGAGCCGTCATAGGCGTCTAGCGTGGGGACTTTTCCCCGCTGGATTGGGGAATCAGCTATCCAGGAGGCAAAAGCATCTATGGGTCCAATGCACTTTGCCACACTTTGCTTAGACTCACATAGGTCCCTGATCATTCCCTGGACCTTGTAGTCAATCTCTTCCCCGGTTTTCACCTTTTTTGCCGTCCCCGCGAATTGCTCTCCGGTTCTAACAGTTGCTTTTCCCTTGTAGTGGCCTTTGGACCTTCTAGGTTGTGACTCTCCTTCTTCACTCTTTCTCCCTTCCTCTCCTTCTTCATCGTCGTCCTCCACAACGATCGTTCTTTTCTTCTTTCCCTCCACCCTGCTGGCTATGCTTTTAGAACCATGAGTTTTCGATCTTTCAAGAGGGATTCCCGTGTCAGCTTCGGCATTGAATAGCTCTTCTAGGGCCAGGTTTAACTGAAGCCCTTCCGCTACTAGATCCTGCCTGTCTTTCAGGAGCTGGATTTTCTTTTGAATCTGCTCAGGGGTGAGGGGAGTGACAGGGATTTTCTGTGCCTTGCGTGCTTTTGAAGTTTCGATACGATCTCTCAGATCCGCCTCTCTTCTTGCTTTCTGAGAGGGAGTGCCCGAGCAGCCACTAGGCGTCTTGTCTCCCAATCTGGCAAAGATGGATCCTTGAGGCACTTGTTTCGAAGGGCTAGCATTTGGGTTCAAGATTTCTTTCCCAGTCATTGCAAATATTTGGAATGTCGAGTGTATTTTTAGAACCGTAAAAACAAAAGAATGGCTTCGAACGGTGGAAACTCGAGATGAGATGACTGAAACTTGAACTGACGACTTGCAATAAAGGGTGTTGAGTCAGACTAGACTGGGAATTCGAAAGAACTCAGAAGATTGTGCTAGGAAGATTTTCGTTTCCCGGCAATGGAACCACTGATGACGCCCTAGATTTCTGGGGTCACGGAGATGGAACTTCAATTTTGCTGTCTCTTGATCCTGATCACAACACAAACAAGAACACCGTTAAGACCAATGCCGGGTTGGAATCCGGCTTAGGCCCTCGGGTGTGAGAGTAAGATCTCTGAGGAAAACCTAAGAAGAAGGCTCAATGAAAACCTTTTGTCTGTGAATGGGATAGAGCACGTACCTTGCTCATGGGAGCGGAAAGAAGTATATATATGACCAAGGGAAAGAAACCTGCACAAGGTACTAACCACCCTGGTACTGGGGGGACATGTGGCGAGTCCCCAGTGGATCGGTCAGGAGAGTGGCTGGGAAGATGGCGTGTCTGTCAGGGAAGCATGGTTCCATCACCAACCGTTATGGTGTGTCAGGTACGGATAGGTGACGTCTCGTGTACGTTTGTGCCAGCTGGGCACTACGGGCTCCTCAGGATAGCGGGAGGCAGAGTCATCTCGGGCATATATATCAGGGAGATCGGTCCCCTCGGGCTTACTTGCCCGCGTTCCTCGCCGGTTCGGCCCCAAGAGTTCAGGTCCGGTTCGGGCGTGTTAGGTCGCATTGATTTGGACCGGCGAGCATCCGGCCTAGAAGGCTCGGTCTCATCATTAACCTCTCCTATTATTGGTTCAGGAGTTAGTTTTTTTTTTTTCCCCATGAAATTGAAACTATGAAAGCTGGAAGATTGATGATTTTCCTTTTCTGTGTAAGTGTGGTCTCGTATATAGTGGTAACTATGCTTGACTCTGTGTCGGTTTGTTTATTCCATATATGTTGATTTTTCTTCAACGTAGATTGGGGCAGCAGCGGGTACTTGCCTCGCTGATGCCGACAGTGGCTGTGCTGCCGAAGATGATTGGGAGGGTGAATTTTTCCTGGTGATTGGAATAAAGCAGAGTTGATAGAAATTACTTTTACACCCTCCCTGTTTAAGGTAATTCAAATTTGTTTTTACATGACATTTCCGTTTTTACTGTTTCCCAAACATTATTATTCATGTTTCTTTTTATTGTATTTTTCACCCTAACAGGCAATTTTGGGCGAGAGGTTTTACAGGCATGTGCAAGGACTACGTAGATGGGATGGATCTATCCTCAAATCCCTCCTATACATGATGAAGTTTTTCCAAGTAAGTTTCTTCTATCCCCCACTCAGCATGCTCTTTCTGAAAACTATGTCTACCGTGTTCTCTGTTTTATGAGTTCTTTTGGGTCATGGTTATGGATCTATTATTACAGCATATGGAGAAGTTTAGTTGCAAGAAAGATATACCTAAATTAGTTTGCTAGGAATCACGGCCATCTTAATAGTTTTCTCATCATAGTCAAATTATAGAATATTTAAAGCAAATGCGTCTAATTATTTTACTCTGAGCCCACATTGACTAATCACTCCTTAAAGTCCATGTGTATGTTGATATCTGAAGCAATATGATGTGAAGATTTATGTGCTTTCGACTTGCTTCATGCCTTGTTGCAGCTCCTGGGTGAGCTGTTTAGCTTTACGAGTTGAATCATTCTGATCCTTTTGTTTATATATGATCACCAGGAATCATAATAGCTTTCTGTTGTACCCTGCTGCAAGATTATTTTCATTTCTTTCTTTATCAGTCTCTTATTGTGTTTTTTCACCTCTTAGGAATGGTGCAAAAAAGTTACTAGGGAGATCTTGATAGTTGTTGGTGAGGCAGTTGCTTACGTTGTGTCGGGAATGTATGGAAGTGTTGGCCAACTTGGGGTTGGAAATGCAGTTCTTATATCATTCAACTTTGTATCGCTGCCATAATTGTAATATGCTTGGATCAAATTCAGTAGAAAGGTTATGGTCTTGGATCTGGAATTTCCCTCTTCACAGCAACCAACGTCTGGTAGGCTCATTTTTGGGGGTTACCATCAATAAGCATTAATGTCTATATATCACTGAAGAATTTTGTGATTGCTTTGTAGTGAAAGCATCATATGGAAAGCATTCAGTCCCACCACAATCATTAGTCGACATACGTTCCAAACGGCACCTTTCCAAGGCTCAAGCATTTGAATTCAAGTTTCAACCATCTGAATGAAAGAATGGCAAAAGATAATTTTTCATTAATGTTTGTGATGTATATATACAGAGAATTGAGAGTAGGATAATTCTAAAGATTTACACAATCACCTAATCTATACAAAAGATTTGAAATTCAAAAAATAAGATGCTAACAAATGGTAACAAACTAGGGATATTTATTTACAAGATATTGACTAACAAACTAAGTTGGTTGTGCTTGTGAGTCCGGATTCGTAGAATCCGTGTGATGCTTAACACGCTCCCGCAAGACGGACGGTCCAAGAGTAAGTCCGATCTTGGAGACCAATGATGTAAACCGGGTACGTGGAAGAGGTTTTGTAAGAGCGTCTGCAAGTTGGTCATTGCCGGAGATATGTTGAACGCGAAGGTTGCCAAGTTGTACCTGTTCTCGACAAAATGAAATGCCAAGGCAAGATGCTGTCATCCGAGAGTGAAAAACAGGGTTGGCCGAGTAAGATGTGGCACCTAGATTGTCACAATAGATGACTGATGGTGAGGAAAACGAGATGGTGAGTTCGGATAAGAGGTTAGTTACCCAAATGACTTCGGCGGTGGTGGCAGCAATAGCTCGGAATTCAGCTTCTGTGGAGGAACGAGCAATGGCACGTTGTTTCTTGGAAGACCATGATATGGGGTTGCGACTAAGATAGACAATGAAGCCAGTGGTAGAGATGAAGTCATCTTTATCACCAGCCCAGTCAGCGTCACAGAAGGCATGAAGAGAGGATGGGGAATGCTTGAAAAGTTGGATTCCCATATGGAGGGTACCATGGAGATAGCGAAGCAGGCGTTTAAGAGTGGTCGGCGTTTAAGAGTGGTCCAATGTGTTTCTTGAGGATGGTGAAGAAATTGGGCCAGTTTGTTGACAGAGAAAGCTATGTCAGGACGAGTAAGAGATAGATATTGAAGACTACCAATGATAGCACGATACTCAGAGGGGTTGCAAATGGGTGTGCGAGGAGTGGCCGAGAGAGGTGGGTAGGTGGCCATTGGCGTGGGGGAAGGCTGGAGTATAACATGTTGTGACGGGATAGGATGTCGGTGATGTATTTGGACTGAGTTAGGAGGAGGCCATGGGCAGTGGGTGTGACTTCAATACCAAGAAAGAATGAGAGGGGACCGAGGTCTTTAAGTGAGAAGCGGGTAGCCAGACTATTAATAAAGGATTGGAGAAAAGCAGTAGAGGGACCGGTGACTATGATATCATCGACATAAACAAGGAGGAGAAGACGGTGTGAGTTGTGATTATAGAGGAAGAGAGACGGATCAGCAAGAGAGGTGGTGAAACCAAAGGAAAGATTTGAGAGCCGTATACCAGGCTCGAGGAGCCTGTTTAAGACCATATATAGCTTTAGAGAGACGACATACATGAGAAGGGTGAGAGGGGCTTTCAAAACCCGGGGATTGTAACATAAAGACAGTTTCAGATAGATTACCTTGAAGGAAGGCGTTATTAATATCAAGGTGGCGCAAGGACCAACCATGAGTGATGGCAAGAGAGAGTATAAGACGGATGGTGACAGGTTTGACAACAGGGCTAAAGGTTTCGGAGTAGTCAAGACCGGGACGTTGATGAAATCCCTTAGCAACAAGTCGGGCTTTGTATTTGTGAATGGTGTTGTCAGGGTTATATTTGATGCGAAAAACCCACTTGCAACCAACAATATTGGGAGCTCCATGGGAGGGAACAAGAGACCAGGTGTTATTTCGGAGAAGAGCATTGTACTCATCAAGCATTGCATCATGCCAGTGAGGGGTAGAGAGTGCTTGTTTGGTGGTAGTAGGTAGAGAGGTGGGAGTGACAAGAGAGGCGATATGAGCATATTTGGGGTTTGGTTTAATTATATTGTTTGTGAGGCGAGTGACAATGGAACGGGGATGGACGGTGGTGGTAATTGGTTGAGGGGTAGGGGCTGATGGAGGGGGGAGATCAGTGGGAGCGGAGAGGGAGTGGTATGGCCGGGGGTTGGGGAAGGACCGGTCGGATGTATGAGTGTGACGCGGTCGGGTGCGGAAGGAGGTCCGGGCGGGGGATTTAGGTTGGTCCGGTCGGGTGCAGTAGAGGGTCCGGGCGGGGGAGTTTGGTTGGTCCGGTCGGGTGTAGTATAGGGTTCGGCCGGACCCATGTTCTGGGTAGGTACTATGGGATTGGGTTGCACGGGGTGAGTGGGATTGGAGGTAGGGAGAATGGGAAGAGAGAATGTGCACCATTGGGAGGATGAGAAAGGTGGAGAGGAAGAGGGATTTTTAGTGAGGGATGGATAGGGGAAAACAGATTCGACAAAGGTAACGTGTCGGGAGGTATAAAGACGATTGGTGGTGGGATCTAAACAGTGGTAGGCACTCTGAGAGGAGGAGTAGCCAACAAAGATGCATGGTGTGGATTTTGAGGCGAGTTTATGAGGTGAGTAGGGTCTGAGCCATGGGTAACATAGACACCCAAAGGAGCGGAGTTTGTTGTAGTTGGGTTGAGTGTTGAATAGGCGAAAGAATGGAGATTCATTTGAAGCGTGATAGTGGGCATGCGGTTAATAAGATATGTAGCGGTGGTGAGGGCATGAGGCCAGAGAGACAGAGGGAGTTGGGACTGAGAAAGGAGAGTAAGACCGGTTTCAACAATGTGTCGATGTTGGCGTTCAGCAAAACCATTATGTTCAGGTGTGTGAGGAGGTGAAGTAAGATGAGAGATACCATTTTGGAGAAGGGAAGGAGTGAGTTTGAGATATTCGCCACCATTGTCAGTGAAGAATTGACGAATGGGACGGGAAAAGATTTTTCAACAAGAGTTTTGAACCGATTAAAGGTGGCAAAAGTGTCTGATTTTTGTTTAAGAGGATATAGCCAAGTGTATTTAGTGTAGTGATCGAAAAAAATGACATAGTATTGTAATTATCATAGGAGTAGATGGGTGAGTCCATACATCAGAGAATATAAGATCGAGAGGAGCATGAGATTCAAGTGTATTAGGGTAGTCACGACTGAATTGACGGCACTCAGAGATAACATGACCAATATAACGACAGTATTGGCATTTACCCTTGAAGGCTTTGGGAGGAGTGGCGGAGGAGGTGATGTTGGATGGGTTTGAGGGAGTTGGGAGAAGAGGTGGGTTGGGTGAACGAGAGTGTTGACCACGAGATTGTGAATGGGCAACATGGGCGGACATAGGAACTGTGGGAGGGGGAGTGGTGTGTTTAAGGGTAAGTTCATGATGTATGAGTTTTTCGTGTAGGGCTTCAAAAGTGATAGGGTTGTCCCGGGCACGGACGGAGTCAATGATAGACTTGTAGGGTTCATATTCAAGACTTGAAGTACTTTGGCTACGATGTCTTCGGGGTCCATGGGTTTACCAGGAATTGCAAGTTTGTCAGTGCAAGCCTTGATGGAGTTCATGTAGTCGGTAATTGTGTGGGTTGATTTGGTAATGGAGGAAAGATGGTCTTTCACTTGGAGGATATGGCCTCTATATGGGTTTGCGTAGGTAGTTTTGAGAATGGTCCATGCTTCATTGGAGGTTTTGGCTTGGTAGACAAGAGGAGCAACAGCGGCATCTAGGGTACCAAGAAGGGCACCAAGCATGAGGCGGTCTTGCCGTTGCCAGGTTGTGTAGGCCGGATTTTTGACTTCTTTGGTGTCTGTGATGATGGTTTCGGGTGGGAGGGGGTAGGTTCCATCAACATATTTAAGAAGATCTAGTCCAAAAAGAATGGAGGTGAGTTGGGAAGCCCACGCAAGATATGTGAGTGGTGTGAGGGTTTTGCAATGAGCAAGATTAACAAAGATTAGGGGGTTGTTTGGGTCGGAGGAGTTGGGCAGGATAGAGGTGTTGCCGGTTTCAACCATGGTGGTGGGAGAGAGATGCCGGAAATTGTAAGGGAGGGGGAAGGGCGCCGAAAATTTGAAGGAGGGGTTTAGATCGAAAAAGCTCTGGTTACCATGAAAGAATGGCAAAAGATAATTTTTCATTAATGTTTGTGATGTATATATACAGAGAATTGAGAGTAGGATAATTCTAAAGATTTACACAATCACCTAATCTATACAAAAGATTTGAAATTCAAAAAATAAGATGCTAACAAATGGTAACAAACTAGGGATAATTATTTACAAGATATTGACTAACAAACTAAGTTGGTTGTGCTTGGGAGTCCGGATTCGTAGAATCCGTGTGATGCTTAACACTGAATGGCTCCATTCCATCTTCCCTTCAGAATTTTCCTAAAATTTCATTTGCCTGGCAACTTGTCAGATTCTTTGTGTAAACTATATAATACTATTAAATTTTTTATTTTATTATTATTCTTATCATGAAATTTTAGTTTTATTATTTTCAGGTTCGTAGAGCATAAATACTAAATGACTTAATATTTCCAAAATCTCTAATACTATTATATTAATAATGACATTGTATTTTTGAATTAATTGCCTTTAAAAATACTTTTAAAATTGTTGATTTGTTTTTTTTTGCTTTTAGTTTTTTGTGAAAGTATTATATCGTGCGTTGGGTGTCACGCTAGTTTTTAATAGTGTCTCTATCCCAAGACACAATGTCTCCCTCTCTCTCTCCCAAAATAATAATTAAATTGTTTTCATTTGTTTGTTCTGAAAAATTAGTTTCATCAAAATAATAATTTATTTTTTTCATTTTTTCTAAAAAAATTAGTCTCATAAATATGAAGCTTCAAAAAGCCTGAATTTCTAAAGCTTGTAATGTAACCTTAAAATATCCACTCTTTATTTTTAGATTTTTAACATCTCCCTTCCCATAACAACTTGACTGATTTCACTTATGAGAGTGTCTCGTGGGTTTGTCTCATTTTCTAAAATCTCCACTCTTTATTTTTATTATTTTTTACCTTTTACTCCCTCGGTGTTTACGAGTCATATCTTGGTCACGCATTTTTATTAAGAAATTGGTAAATATTTCAAGTGGATTGAGAGTATAACTGCTCAAAACACTATTCACAATGCAAGTGAGTAAAAGTAGGTTAGTAAAGTGGTGGGTTTTTTGTAATCAAATAAGCATTACAAGGACAAAGTTGTCTAAAGCACTATTCCTTATGTCCCATCATTTGCCATTTTGGATAAGCGGCTTTTACTCTAGGATGAACTAAAATAGAAACTAGGACTCTTACTTTGAGACACGGGAAGTATCACGCTTATAGTACCCACTCACTTTGTGGACCCTACTTGCGAATCTACCCCATTAGTCAGCTTACAATGCTTTTGAATATATACTAGGGATGACCAAACCGAACAGGAACTGGATCGGAACCGTCAAACCGGACCGGAACTGGGACCGAAAAGCCCAGAACCGCCTTGAACCTTAACGAAAACAGGAACCATTTGTAACACCGGCCGGTTCCGGTTCATCCCCTCTGAAAACCGTGAACCGGCTGTTCCGAACCGCCTTGAACCGCCTAGACCGAACCGAAATCAGACCCGTTAGCAAAACCGTCAAAACCTTTAGATTTCTAAAGGTTTCATCAGAATTAACCGTTACTAATGGAAAGTTGACAAGAAAAGTTGAGTTTTGAATATTTTTAAGCCAAATCCAGTGAATAAAAATTTGTTGAGTATATAAATGAAAAGAGGGATGGACCTTTTAATTATTTAAACATTTTTCTATACATTTTTGTAAAAAAAAAAAAAAAATCGGCAATAAAATATTATAATTGTTTTTTCTGTTATTTTTTTTTTTTTTTTAAAGGAAACTTAGGACCTGCAATTCCGAACCGTGAACCGGCGGTTCCGAACCGTGAACTAGCGATTTCGAACCGTAACCGAAAGATAAACGGTTCAGTTACGGTTCTAGCTTTTCCAGAATCATAACCGAAACCGTGTTTGGTCATCCCTAATATATACCCCTTCCTTAATTTTCGTGTTTGAGTAAAATAGTGCAACCTATAATTATACACAAAAGAGTAATTAATAATTTATAAAAATAGACCAAAATCATGTACTACATCTGTTTCAAAATACATATTGTTAATTTTTTTTTTTTAAGGAAACTTTGGACCTGCAATTCCGAACCGTGAACCGGCGGTTCCGAACCGTGAACTAGCGATTTCGAACCGTAACCGTAACCGAAAGATAAACGGTTCTAGCTTTTCCAGAACCGTAACCGGAACCGTGTTTTGTCATCCCTAATATATACCCCTTCCTTAATTTTTGTGTTTGAGTAAAATAGTGCAACCTATAATTATACACAAAAGAGTAATTAATAATTTATAAAAATAGACCAAATCATGTACTACATCTGTTTCAAAATACATATTGTTAATTTTTATTTTTTTTTAAGGAAACTTTGGACCTGCAATTCCGAACCGTGAACCGGCGGTTCCGAACCGTGAACTAGCGATTTCGAACCGTAACTGTAACCGAAAGATAAACGGTTCTAGCTTTTCCAGAACCGTAACCGGAACCGTGTTTTGTCATCCCTAATATATACCCCTTCCTTAATTTTCGTGTTTGAGTAAAATAGTGCAACCTATAATTATACACAAAAGAGTAATTAATAATTTATAAAAATAGACCAAAATCATGTACTACATTTGTTTCAAAATACATATTGTTTTAGATTTTTTCATACATATTAAGAAATGCGATTAATACATATAAAAAGACTTGTCTACCCCTAAAAGAATCAAATTACCTATGTAATTAAATGCTTAAACAAGAAATATGTTGCAATTAATGAATGAAGGTATAACTGGTATGCAAGGGAAAAACTGTCTTGTAATTAGTAAAACGTCAAATATTTTAAAATAAAATTTAACTCCTAAACATCATGTATTTTGAAACGGAAGGAGTAAAGAATAATTCTGTTAAAGTCCATTCCACTGAGGCCTCTCAATTTTTTTATTTTTTTATTTGCTAGGGCCCCCAGTACGAAAATACCCCGGCCCATCTCCTTTTTTTTTTTTTTTTTGGCTTGCTCGCAAATCTCGCGCTTTCTAACCAAAATTTCATACGCTCTGAGACACAACTCTCTTAACAAAAGAAACAATCTATGATAGTTGTCTCTCAAATGAAATAAGATGAGAAGTTTGGGGAAAAAACAAAAAGAAAACCTATAATACTTGTGTTTGAGACCAATTTTTGCTCTCAGAGAAAACTATAATACCAATTTTTGGGACATAACTCTCCGACCCAAGTCGAAACTCAAAAACTCGTTAAAACAAACAAATAGTATCTAATTTCAAAGGGCAAATAGCACATTAGTTCCCCAAAGTTTCATATAAGTTGTAATTTAGGTCCTAATGTTCCAATTTTGGCAATTTGGTGCCTAATGTTCATTTTTTGTGGCGAAATTGGTCTTTTTTGGATGGTCATGGATGGAAGCTAACGAAAAATTTAACGAACTTCTTTAAAAATTGCGTTTCTTACCCATAAAGTTCAATAATTATTTATGTTGACCCAATTATGTTAAAAACTTTACAACTCCTAAAATTATATATATATATATATATATATATATATATATATACACACGCACATTATATTATATTAATAAAATAATGTATATTTTAATTAACCCAATAAACATAATAAATATCAAAGTAAAATATTGTTTATCATTTAAAATAATAATTTTTTGAATAGTAGTAAAAATTATAAAAATAAAAATACCTTACACTAAAGTCATTTATAATTCTAATTCCTTAAGTAAAGGGGCTAAAATTATGTTTAGAAAAAAAGTAAAGGGCTAAATTTAGATATTAGTCCATAGTTTAGCCTTAAAAAACTTCTTTTAACCTAAATTTTTCTTGAAAAGGGAAAATAAAAAATCAAACCTAAACTTCTACCTTCCACCCACCCACCCACACACCACCACCCACCTTCACATCTCTTATTCTCCCATGCTTTCTCTTACTCCCATAACGCCAACTTGCCTTTCTGGGTAAGAAATGCAATTTTTAAAGAAGCTAGTTAAATTTTTCGTTAATTTCGCTAGCTTCCATCCATGAGCATCCAAAAAAGACCTATTTCGCCACAAAAGGTGAACATTAGGCACCAAATTGCCAAAATTGGAACATTAGGACCCAAATTGCAACTTATATAAAACTTTGGGGCACTAATGTGCTATTTGCCCAATTTCAAACTCAAACATGAACCAAACATCTTCAGACGCATAACTCAGACAACGTGTTAGCTCAAAATCAACCAAAATAAACTCAAACACCATTGTTGTTCAAATATATGTTTAGGACTTAGAACTGCTTAATCTCAATCACACTAGTCATTTAGGGTCCCCAATTTTTATTAGATTTGCTTAGAATTATCTTTGCACTTTTAGGATCTTTTTGTACTAGGTGCCGATGTATCACAACTCTTCAACCAAAGTAAACTAGCTGATGAGCATCAGTAAGCTATCGGCAGAAGAATTGACAGATTGCCGATGATTGAAGAACCCAGCATACAAATATCTTCACCAGAAACTCTACAGTCAATAAGGACAAACTTAAGCTTATTGCTAGTCAACTCAAGATATTCTTCATAAGAATATCATCAGGTTACATCGTTCCTTTCTTTGATTGACTTTACCGTTTGCTTTTTGTACTTACTTTCTGTAAGTAGTTAAACTGCCACTGCCATGCTTTTCTGCGCCAGTCTGACACCAAGCTACTTTTAGCTATACTGTCTTTTACTTGCTTTTTGCAGGTAACCGGTTGAGACAAATGGGTCTTTACCCGTTGGACTTTATAGGCATGCGTGTACGGACATATCTTCTCAATTAATGCAAAAGATCACGCATTTAATGCTCCTCACCTAATCGGCTGGAAATTTGAATTTACATCTTTCTCTTCTCCAAAACTCAAGTCATTTACTACTAGTATAAATAGAAGACTTAGAGTATTGAAGAAGGTTGGTGCATTGAAGAGAGTTGAAGAGTGAATTATTTGAAGCATTCTTAAAGGCTCAAACATTCATTGTCTAAGCAATCATTAGACATTTATTAGGACATACACTTGTGCACACACTCATCAATTTGTTAGTATTCCCAAACTAGATTATTAAAGGAGTATATTGATTAAGTTTCACACACACACACACACACACACACCTGAGTGAGATAAGCTCCTTATTTTGGACTTGCCGCTCAAATACACTTGGTCAGATTTGTATCAAGATCCAATAGAGATCCCTAGATCTTAGGACTTTGCAACCGGCAAAACCTGCCTTGTAATAGACTAGGGATATCTATGAGTGCACTTAACTCGAATCCAAGTTTGACCAAACTTGGTAGAGGACGTAGCAGTATTTACACAGTGAACCACTCCAAATACTCGTGTCATTTGTTTTTACTGTTTTACCTCAGGCGGTTTGAACTCTATCACCGGCAAGTCAACATTATGCATACTGATTCATTGTAATTTCTTTTGACCAAATTCTTGAAACTGCATTGAACTTTTAGAAACCCATTCTTTGTTAAACAAGCTCTCTAAATCTTTCTTACTGATTTTGTGTGAGTAA
Source organism: Campanula takesimana (assembly GCA_026119855.1). Taxonomy (NCBI): domain Eukaryota; kingdom Viridiplantae; phylum Streptophyta; class Magnoliopsida; order Asterales; family Campanulaceae; genus Campanula; species Campanula takesimana. The sequence goes on from JAOWBW010001008.1 coordinate 471,415, forward strand.
AATCAAGTCACATCTTCTCCGCTGCCCTTGTTGATAATAGTACTTGCTTGCCGATTAGTGACTTTGGATTTTCAAGTGTTTTTCTTTGAAAAAGTTTTTAGGCTATTCACCCCCCTTAGTATGTTTTCCTACCAATTGAGACTGACAACCATACCAAAATCTCAACTCAAATTTCAAGTATCATACTATTACTAAACCCATGATGCGTATTACTATGCTTCTCCTCGACAATCACAAAATTTGAAGCAACAATTATCTTGCACTTCATTTTATTCATCTCTTCCGTGGCCCGTTCAAATCAAAGCCTGTTAGTAAAATTGTATAACAATAGTAATGGTTTTCTTGAATTTCACGATAATGACAAATATAAAATGAACCATAAAATAAATTTAATGGGGCAAGAAATCACGATAAACTAGAAATGCGAAAATTAAATCAAACCGGACAATAAACGAAGTCGAGTCTTGTGTTGGACACAATCTCAGCAAGAAGATATTGCCCCGCACTGGTGCTAACGGTTCTGTGGCAATCTTCTCTCAAGATGAAACGACTTTACAGTCCATGATAGAAGCACTTCAAATCAAGGACTTCGGCGAACATAACTGTGTTTGACACTTCCAGACTTTGAAGAAGACTTATGCAACAAGATGATCTATTTTCTAATAGATGTTTTGAGAATTCACATGAATTCTAAGAATACTTCACATAATTCCATTGAGTTATGTTTCTCAAATGTGAATGGGATGATAAATGACAACCAAGGAGGGTTTATTTATAATTTTCTAAGAGGTATAGTGTCTTTACACGAATAGACATATTTTCTAGATACATTGAATTTGGCCAATTCAAATATATCTCTTCATACAAATTCATTCATCTTGTGAAAGTATTCACATTCAATGAACTTGGCCCATACCTCTTCAAAAATCACTAAGAGTTGCATACTTTCATCATTAATTCTCATTCATCTAAAATGATTTTGAGAAATAAAATGCTTGCAACTTTGTGTACATTTACATAAAATGACACCAAATTAAATTTTGATAAAAAAAAATTTGGCCAACACCAATTTCTCAAAATAAAATTTCCAACAATCCCCCACATGAATGACAATTAATGCATGCATGAATGCAGACTCGTCTGGAAGTTTCGGCGAACCATTATTGCATCAGGATAGGTAGCTTGTGGCTTTGAGCCTTCCTTAGTAAAATACTATCGGATATACTAGCCATTCAGTAGCGCGATGCTTTGAACTGGTGACTGTATAGTGTATACCAAGACAATAGTACTTACACAATAATAAATCTAACACGTTTTGTTCTCACGTTTTGTCCATTTCGGCCGTGGACCATGCTTGATTTCATAAGTGTTCAATTTGAAGCGGCCTTATTACTTCTCACTTATATAGGTGATCTCCTATAAAGAGTAACCTGCATACTCCACAACTTAGGTATAGGAATCATTAAAAGCTTTAAGGTTACCCTCACCACACGTCATCAGGATTTACTTTTAGCACTTGATGACTTCTGAGAATAGGTTTATAATATGTTTCAAGTGTACTACTAGAATATCCATAATTTAGTTGTCTCATTGAACCAAGGGCCTGGGATCTCCATTTCTCAAGGTTGAGTGTCCACTATGGATTTCTTTGTTTGTGTGAGATTTTAACCCCATTCCCCTTACCAAATAATTTGATCTCTTATTCATACTCTTTTGGTATACGGATCCGCTTTTGACTTCACATAACCGATTGTGATTGTCCTATCTGAGATCAATTGTTTTATGGTTTTGCATCTATGACCATTAAGTCTAGATTTACCATACTTTATTCCTTTTTCCTATTTTTCATTGTCGTCATAATACTTTAGGATATGTAGGCATAAACTTATTCCAACAAGGAATCATTTCCAAGAATTTATTAGACCATTCAGCTTATCTTTATGCGTTGTCCGACAACTACAAAACTTAGATTCCCTATTGAATCGAGTTATATTATCCATGTTGTCTTGGAAAATTTCATTGACACCGCTCCATCATTTATTGGGAACACATTTTAACTATGGAGTTTATTAGTGTCTGATATTCGATCAGTATATCCTTTTCATACTATTGAATATCTCACATATAGTAATCCGTAATCACAAGTATATCTTTTAGTACTCCACGTACTTTGACTATACTTTTCAAATGATTAAATCAATTACTATTCAACTTTTAAATTCTTTAAATTGGTCAGTCTCTTCGAATGATCAAATTCTCTAAGCGGTCAGACTTTTCGAGTGGCCAGGATCTCTGAATGGTCAAACTTTCTGAGTGGTCAGCGTCTCTACCTTTCTAGAGTCTACCTCTCAAAAGTTTACCTATACAGAGTCTACCTCTCAATAGTCGACCTTTCCTTATTCTACCTCTTACGAATCTACTTTCTAGATTCGAGGGTTTATCTCTTCGGAATTATCTTTCGAGAGTTTACTATTCAAGAATCTCCTTTTCGAGAGGTAGACCTTCAAAAAACTATAATCTGAAGTGTTGGAATTCCAAAGATAAACTCTTAAGAGAGACGATCTTGAGAAATTAACTCTTATGAGACTAAACTTTAAAGAGAGAGCATTTCTAGTTTATCATGATTTCTTGCCCCATTAAATTTATTTTATGGTTCATTTTATATTTGTCATTATCGTGAAATTCAAGAAAACCATTACTATTGTTATACAATTTTACTAACAATCGCAAGAAGATATTGCCCCGCACTGGTGCTAACGGTTCTGTGGCAATCTTCTCTCAAGATGAAACGACTTTACAGTCCATGATATAAGCACTTCAAATCAAGGACTTCGGCGAACATAACTGTGTTTGACACTTCCAGACTTTGAAGAAGACTTATGCAACAAGATGATCTATTTTCTAATAGATGTTTTGAGAATTCACATGAATTATAAGAATACTTCACATAATTCAATTGAATTATGTTTCTCAAATGTGAATGGGATGATAAATGACAAACAAGGAGGGTTTATTTATAATTTTCTAAGAGGTATAGTGTCTTTACACGAATAGACATATTTTCTAGATACATTGAATTTGGCCAATTCAATTATATCTCTTCATACAAATTCATTCATCTTGTGAAAGTATTCACATTCAATGAACTTGGCCCATACCTCTTCAAAAATCACTAAGAGTTGCATACTTTCATCATTAATTCTCATTCATCTAAAATGATTTTGAGAAATAAAATGCTTGCAACTTTGTGTACATTTACATAAAATGACACCAAATTAAATTTTGATAAAAAAATTTTGGCCAACACCAATTTCTCAAAATAAAATTTCCAACAATCCCCCACATGAATGACAATTAATGCATGCATGAATGCAGACCCGTCTGGAAGTTTCGGCGAACCATTATTGCATCAGGATAGGTAGCTTGTGGCTTTGAACCTTCCTTATTAAAATACTATCGGATATACTAGCCATTCAGTAGCGCGATGCTTTGAACTGGTTACTGTATAGTGTATACCAAGACAATAGTACTTACACAATAATAAGTCTAACACGTTTTGTCCATTTCGGCCCTGGACCATGCTTGATCTCATAAGTGTTCAATTTGAAGCGGCCTTATTATTTCTCACTTATATAGGTGATCTCCTATAAAGAGTAACATGCATACTCCATCACTTAGGTATTGGAATCATTAAATGCTTTAAGCTTACCCTCACTACACGTCATCAGGATTTACTTTTAGCACTTGATGGCTTATAAGAATAGGTTATAATATGTTTCAAGTGTACTACTAGAATATCCATAATTTAGTTGTCTCATTGAACCAAGGGCCTGGGATCTCCATTTCTCAAGGTTGAGTGTCCACTATGGATTTCTTTGTTTGTGTGGGATTTTAACCTCATTCCTCTTACCAAACAATTTGATTTCCTATTCATACTCTTTTGGTATACGGATCCGCTTTTGACTTCACATAACCGATTGTGATAGTCCTATCTGAGATCAATTGTTTTTATGGTTTTGCATCTATGACCATTAAGTCTAGATTTACCATACTTTATTCCTTTTTCCTATTTTTCATTGTCGTCACAATACTTTAGGATATGTAGGCATACACTTATTCCAACAAGGAATCATTTCCAAGAATTTATTAGACCATTCAGCTTATCTTTATGCGTTGTCCGACAACTACTAACTTAGATTCCCTATTGAATCGAGTTATCCATGTTGTCTTGGAAAATTTCATTGACACCGCTCCATCATTTATTGGGAACACATTTTAACTTTGGAGTTTATTAGTGTCTGATATTCGATCAGTATATCCTTTTCATACTATTGAATATCTCACATATAGTAATCCGTAATCACAAGTATATCTTTTAGTACTCCACGTACTTTGACTATACTTTTCAAATGATTAAATCAATTACTATTCAACTTTTAGATTCTTTAAATTTGTCAGTCTCATCGAATGATCAAATTCTCTAAGCGGTCAGTCTTTTCGAGTGGCCAGGATCTCTGAATTGTCAAACTTTCTGAGTGGTCAGCGTCTCTACCTTTCTAGAGTCTACCTCTCAAAAGTTTACCTATACAGAGTCTACCTCTCAATAGTCGACCTTTCCTTATTCTACCTCTTACGAATCTACTTTCTAGATTCGAGGGTTTATCTCTTCGGAATTATCTTTCGAGAGTTTACTATTCAAGAATCTCCTTTTCCGAGAGGTAGACCTTCAAAAAACTATAATCTGAAGTGTTGGAATTCCAAAGATAAACTCTTAAGAGAGACAATCTTGAGAAATTAACTCTTATGAGACTAAACTTTAAAGAGAGAGCATTTCTAGTTTATCATGATTTCTTGCCCCATTAAATTTATTTTATGGTTCATTTTATATTTGTCATTATCGTGAAATTCTAGAAAACCATTACTATTGTTATACAATTTTACTAACAATCGCAAGAAGATATTGCCCCGCACTGGTGCTAACGTTCTGTGGCAATCTTCTCTCAAGTTGAAACGACTTTACAGTCCATGATAGAAGCACTTCAAATCAAGAACTTCGGCGAACATAACTGTGTTTGACACTTCCAGACTTTGAAGAAGACTTATGCAACAAGATGATCTATTTTCTAATAGATGTTTTGAGAATTCACATGAATTCTATGAATACTTCACATAATTCCATTGAATTATGTTTCTCAAATGTGAATGGGATGATAAATGTTATAATTTTCTAAGAGGTATAGTGTCTTTACACGAATAGACATATTTTCTAGATACATTGAATTTGGCCAATTCAATTATATCTCTTCATACAAATTCATTCATCTTGTGAAAGTATTCACATTCAATGAACTTGGCCCATACCTCTTCAAAAATCGCTAAGAGTTGCATACTTTCATCATTAATTCTCATTCATCTAAAATGATTTTGAGAAATAAAATGCTTGCAACTTTGTGTACATTTACATAAAATGACACCAAATTAAATTTTGATAAAAAAAAAAATTGGCCAACACCAATTTCTCAAAATAAAATTTCCAACAATCCCCCACATGAATGACAATTAATGCATGCATGAATGCAGACTCGTCTGGAAGTTTCGGCGAACCATTATTGCATCAGGATAGGTAGCTTGTGGCTTTGAACCTTCCTTAGTAAAATACTATCGGATATACTAGCCATTCAGTAGCGCGATGCTTTGAACTGGTGACTGTATAGTGTATACCAAGACAATAGTACTTACACAATAATAAATCTAACACGTTTTGTTCTCACGTTTTGTTCTCACGTTTGTCCATTTCGGCCGTGGACCATGCTTGATTCATAAGTGTTCAATTTGAAGCGGCCTTATTACTTCTCACTTATATAGGTGATCTCCTATAAAGAGTAACCTGCATACTCCACCCTTAGGTATAGGAATCATTAAAAGCTTTAAGCTTACCCTCACCACACGTCATCAGGATTTACTTTTAGCACTTGATGGCTTTTGAGAAATAAAATGCTTGTAACTTTGTGTACATTTACATAAAATGACACCAAATTAAATTTTGATAAAAAAAAAATTGGTCAACACCAATTTCTCAAAATAAAATTTCCAACAAAGCCATGGCGTCGTACACTGATTTATAGGGTTCTGAGGGCTGATGTCGGATATAAGGATACGAATTGACAGAGTTGGTCCCGATATGCAAAATAGTTGATAGAGGCGTCACATCTGTGTTATGGGTGAGATATGGTGAACAGTTGAGGAGAAGAGAGAGAGATATGGTGAACATGCATGAGCATTAATAATAGGGAAAATTGCAAATTAGTTACCTGAGTTTGTCATCAAGTTTCAATTAGTTACCCAGTTTGTGTTTCGGTCAATTTAGTTATCGAATTTGTCTTTTTGTTACAATCAGTGTAAAATTTGTTAGCCCATTAGAAAACTAATGAAAATGGATGAAAATTGTAACAAAGTTCTTTCAAAATTGCCAAGATCGACCCTAAAGTTTAAATTATTCCATTACAACCCCAAACTAACGAAGTTAAGAGCTATCTTATTTCTAACCAACAACAACAATAACAAGCCCAAGTCCGGCAACCACGATAACCACCGTCATCATCACTTTCTCAAAATCCGGTCATCACCAACACCCAAATCCGGCCACTACCATAACCACCTATCTTCTAATCAACAATAACAATAACAATGTTAATGAGGCACCCAAATCCAAACCCAAACAACCACCAAGCCGGCGAACCCAGCAGTTATGGTCCGACCGGCGATGAATAGCTCACGCGCCGGTAAGGGATGGCAACTCTGTGTCACGCGCCGGCGCGTGAAGGATATTCGGGCAACGGATGGCGGCGGAAAGTACAGAGACAGACTCGCCTTGAAGAGCCGACCCTCCGACTACCTACGGCGACGGTGACGTCAACGGATCTCGGCAACGGCGTCGGCGACCTCGACGTTCAACGATCGAACTGATCTCACCTGGGACTCCTCCGATTTCAAGCTAATCGCACGGGATTCGCCCGATTGATAGAGAGAGACGGATCTGAGCACTCTAGATGAGGTTTTTCGGACAGATCTGGGAGGAAGGAGCTTCGCCGGCGATGGAGCTTCGTCGGAGAAGACAGGGAGCCGGCGACAGAGAAGATGGGGCACGGGATAAGGTGAAAACGGCCGGAGTTGGATTGGAGAGAGAGTTCGCGGGAGAAAGGAGGTCGGAGCGGGGGAAGAGAGTTCGCGGGAACAAGAAAGTTCGCCGGCCGGAGGAGGGGGGAGGCGATGGCTGGAGAGATGTTAGAGATAGAGAGAGAAAGTGGTTTGTGTGTGAGAGAGAACGTGTGAGCGTAAATGAGGGAGGGGAGGGGAGGCTAGGGGTGTATGGGGTGATCATTTAAACTGTAGGGATGATCAATGCAATTCTAGGGAAGTTTGTTGGTTTTTTCATCCATTTACGTTAGGTTTTTGACGAACTAACTAATTTTACACCTAATTGTAACAAAAAGACTAATTTTTTCATCCATTTACGTTAGGTTTGTGTGTGAGAGAGAACATGTGAGCGTAAATGAGGGAGGGGAGGGGAGGCTAGGGGTGTATGGGGTGATCATTTAAACTGTAGGGATGATCAATGCAATTCTTAAAGAAGTTTGTTGGTTTTTTCATCCATTTACGTTAGGTTTTTGACGAACTAACTAATTTTACACCTAATTGTAACAAAAAGACAAATTCGATAACTAAATTGACCGAAACACAAACTGGGTAACTAATTGAAACTTGACGACAAACTCAGGTAACTAATTTGCAATTTGCCCTTAATAATATGTAAACTAACTTGTCAAAAGAAAAAAAACAAACAAACCATGAGCCTAAGTAAAAATAGTTCACTTGCCCATCATCAATACTAGTCTTCTGTCCCGAAAGTAGTGTTCCAATTATTTTTTGATGGTCATCACAAATAAAATTTTAATCAACTCAGTAAAACTCTCAAAATTATATTAAAAAGTTATTAAGTGATATATAGATAACATTTTTTTAGAAATTTATATATTATATACAAAATTGTTATTAATATTTAATTAATATTTAAAAATTAAATGAGACAATCTTTTTATTTTAAAGATTGGGCAGTATTTCGGAAAATCCCATTCCATGTAGACTAGTAGGAGTAATGTCTGAAATAAAAATAAATTGATAATAGGATCAAAGTACTAATTTAATACCAATTGTTAGTTGGGATGACACGGTTCCGGTTATGGTTTCGGTTCCGAACCGCCGGTTTCGGTTCCGGAAAGCTTGAACCGTAACATAACAGTTTCTCTTACGGTTCGGAACCGCCGGTCCACAGTTTTTTTTAATAAAAAATAATAGAAAAAGCAATTATAATAATGTTTTATTGCCCTTTTTTTTACAAAAAGGTATATAAAAAATGCTTTAAAAATTAAAGAGGTCCGTCCCTATACTCAACAAATTTTTAGTATTTTTATTCACTGAATTTGGCTAAAAAAATCCGTCAAACTCAATTTTTTTATGTCAATTTTCGGTTAGTAATGGTTAATTCTGATGAAACCGTTAAAAATCTAACGATTTTGACGGTTTTCTCTAACGGTTCCGGTTCGGTCTAGGCGGTTCGGAACCGCCGGTTCACGGTTTTCAGAGGTGATGAACCGGAACCGGCCCGTGTTACAAACGGTTCCAGTTCACACGGTTCCGGTTTCGTCAAGGTTTAAGGCAGTTCTGGGCTTTTCGGTTCCGATTTCGGTCCGGTTTAACGGTTCCGGTCCAGTTCCAGTTCAGTTTTGCCATCCCTAATCGTTAGCAATTCTGAGCATTTTCTTTGGCTGCACCGTTGAACTTCTCAAAACAAAGGGATAGTTCATACTCCCCCCATCCCATTTAAATTTTAAAATTTTATATTTTGAGTGTTTCATTTTAAATTTTAAAACCTAACAATAAATAAAATATTTTTATACGTTTTTATTTGTGGGCCCCATATATCATAATATTTTATACTACCTCCGTCCCAGCTCAATGTGCACACTTGCCTTTTAAGTGGGTGTCGTTGATATGTGCACAATCCCAAAAAGGAAAGTCTTTTATTATTTTTATATTCAACTAACCCCACTATTTAACCCCACTCATTCTCTCTCTTCATTTTCCACCACACAATTTATTCAACTAACACTACTATTTACCCCACTCATTCTCTCTCTTCATTTTCCACCACACAATTTATCCAACTAACACTACTATTTGAATATAAATACTCTCTCCTTAAATCTTGTGCCCAACAGTAAACGTGCGCATTGAGTTGGGTCGGAGGTAGTATCTCTCTCCTACCAAACCATCTCTACTCATATTCTTGAACCCAAAAGATTTTTGAAGTTTAAATTGGGACGTCCACAATATTTTAAAATGCCAGTAGAAACCACTGGCAACACTAACCAAACAGGTGAGAAGAGAAAGGGATTTTCGTAAGAACAACCTTCAACCGAGGGTGAAGAGCTCTACATACATCCATGATTTTCCTTCTAAATGTTCAATTCCAGGTTAGTTTACTTATCTAGGTAGGAACTAGGTTTTCAATGGCCGCTCTGTTTCAAAATGTAGGGTTTCAATGGCCGCTCTGTTTCAAATGGAACGAGGGTTTCAATTCTTTTCAGTAAATTGAATTGATCTATGAAGCCGTAGCTTTCCAAGAAAAAGTGAAAAAAATTGGGGGAAAGTTTTATGCAGAATTAAGATAGTTACTTCAGCACTGAACCCTAACCTAACACCCATTTCTCCCAGTTATTGTTTCCTACCCTACGAATTGTAGATGGTGAAATCAAAAAGGGCCAAAAAGGTGAAGGCCTCCGAAGGTTCTAGTAATGGCGTCGATAGGATTAGCAATTTGCCAGAAGCCTTACTTTCTCACATCCTGTCATTGCTTCCAACTACATGTGCAGTCGCAACAAGCGTTTTATCTACAAGATGGAAGTTCCTATGGACTTCAATTACCAGCCTTGACTTTTGCAGTCCTAATCGCCACTATTGGACAGCAACTCCTGAAACGAAAAAGAACTTTAAAATGAAGTGCAATAAATTCACCCGTTTTGTGAATAGGGTATTGATCCTACTCAATCCATCTTCTATACAGAATTTTCGCCTCACGTGTGACCAAGATGGTTTTGACCCTTCCTATCTTAACTCATGGATTTCTGCCGGTTTTGGGCGTACTGCTAGAGAGTTTGATCTCTCTTTTAGGTCGAATGAATCTCTGCGGATTCAGTTGCCTTTGAGTCATAGCTATTGCAATGTTGTGGTCTTAAAGTTGTATGGGGATATAGAATTCAACATTCCTGCTGCAGCGTCTGTATGCTTTCCAAATTTGCAAACCATTCATCTACATGGGATCACATTTGTAATTGCCAACAATTCTTCTGTTAGCTTTCCCAATGTTAAGATACTGCGTCTCAATCATGTTAAGTTTGAGAATGAAGATTCAGTTCACAAACTTTTCTCAAGCTGCCCCGTTCTTGACGACCTTGTCATTGAGAGTGAAGATTGTGACGATGTAGAGCGCCTTCTCATTCGCATACCTTCTCTAACAAGGCTTTCAATAGATTTTCAGGCCTTTGAATATGATCGCACGTGTAAACTTCAGATAGATTCTCCTGCACTTCAGTACCTAACTTTATTTGATGACTTTCCATGTGAATACTTACCTTCGGAGAACTTATCTTCCTTGCTCCAAGCAAATGTCAAGCAAATCTTCATGTTGTAACTCTACCATATCCGAATATCCCCTCCCCAAGAGTCCGTGGAGGGCTGGTAGGAAAATGGGGAACGGAGCTTATATGAAACTTTTATATAAGCTTGCTTCTGAAGGGCATGATCTTTCTCGCCACGGTGACTTGAAGGACCATTGGGCGAAACTTGGTACTAACAAGTTTGTCACAATTAAGTAAAATTGTGAAGGGTTTCTATTTTTAGTCACTGTACATACCATCTCTTTTATTATTATCACTTCGTGTTTCTCCTTTTTGGATGTAGTTCTGCTGCCAAAGGGTCTTAGAGAGAGAGGTTATGTGACATAAGCTTAACTGCATTTTGGGTATGCTTTCACTAATACTGTCGTATTAATGGATTTCATAATTTTCTTGGATTATTGCTATTTGAGTTTTCTCTAATTGTTGTGAAGATTGTATTGTATGTAAAAGGGACTTTTTGATTTCTGACGGTTCAGATGATCGTTGGAGTATAGTTTAAATTCCGGTTTTGTAGGCAAATGGATTGTGTAATTCACGAGACGAGATCATACCACTTTTGTGTAATTCATTGTGTATTACAAGTGATTCAACGTTTATGAGTTATTATGATCGGCGTCATTATTACGTCATCCGTGATGCATAACTGTTTGATTACATGTAGTGTAGTATACAAAAGTGATACACAAAAGTGGTACAATATATAATAGTTTAAAAGATTATAATTTTCACAGGTATTACTATTAGTATAATTTATATTCCTCCGTCTCAACCTAAAGTTTATGGTTTGAATTGATACGGGAATTAAGAAAAATAGAAGTAGGAGAAAGAAAGTAGGTATGAGTTTTTGTTGTGAGAATAAAAAATTGATTCTATTGTTCATTTTAAGTAATAAAGCATCTACCAATGACCTTCTGGTCTAGTAGTATCAGGATGGATGTGTAATGGCTTCCCTTAGATTAGATCAGGGTTCAAGGCACAAAAATCACAATATTACAAAAAAAAAAAAAAAAAAAAGTAGACGTCATTATTTTATTTATGTTTTAAATTAGATATTATAACCATTTTTCTAACATCACTTAATCTTATGCTCATGTTTTTGAGCCCATGGCCTCTTAAAATGTACTCCCTCCGGTTCAAAATAACTGTCACTTTTGGACCAAAATTTTGGTCCAAAATAATTGTCACTTTTGAGCTAAATGTCTCTCTTATCCTTGCATTGAAACTTGTTCTCTTTTATTAATTATCTTAGTGTGAGACATTAATGTAAGAAAGTTGCATACTTAATAGGGGTAAAGTTAGAATGTCACTAAGTCATGATAATTATTACATTTCTTAAGAGTTGTGCAAATGCAAAGAAAAAGACAGTTATTTTGGACCGGAGGGAGTACATTATTTCAATTTAATGTAGAAATTTATCCATATTCTGTGAAATTTTATTTTATTGATATGTACGTGCATTAATGTAGCTATTTAAATTGTTTTTGGATTTATTAACCATGTTTTGAGGTATTATATTAATTTAATATTAAGCAAATTTTTTTTTTTTGATAAAATAATGTTGATGGCTATGTGTTGACTGCTTGAAGTTTTTTTGGCGAACTATACATCTAATGTAACATCGACCAAAATTATTAGACGTTATTAGTTTTAGGTTATTTCTATAAGCTCATATATTTATGAGTCGTTCTTGCGAACGCGTTCTACACTACACTAGAACGTGTTTTCCTCAAAGAAGGGTTCTTAGGCAGGCACTTTCTAATAATGTAGGAGGCACTTTTCAATATTTTTACAGCAGGTATTTTTTTTGGACTTTCACGGCAGACGCTTTTTTACCTTGGAGAAGACATTTTTTTTGGCACTTGAAAAAAAAAAAAAAAAAAAAACCCAGCAGGCATGTTTTCTCAAGCCGACACTTTTTTTGGCACTTGAAAAAAAAAAAAAAACCAGCAGGCATGTTTTAAAACTCAAGCAGACACTTTTTTACCTTAGAGAAGACACTTTTTTTTTGCACTTGAAAAAAAAAAAAAAACATGTTTTAAAAACTCAAGCAGACACTTTTTTACCTTAGAGAAGGCACTTTTTTGTCACTTGAAAACCATGTATATGAATGTATATGCCCTCCCTATCATATATACGTAGTAACGAGGGCTACCTTCCCTGCACTCTGTTCACCTCCGGTATATACTGTATGAGTAAAGCTTCACAAAGTTTCTATGTCCTTTTTTAAGCTTAACTCATACAATAGATTTACCGTATGGAGCCACGTCGTTTGGTATAGTATAGCGGTAAGGAGGCTTCGCCTCCTAGCAGTGTATGCAATCTACGGCCTTCTCCCTACGGTCGATGCCGTATTTCCGTGATCATTTACGCAATTATGAGTTGATGCTTTTTTGAGGTAATGCACAACCCAGCAGGCATGTCAAAACATGTGCCTTCTCTAGCGTTAAAATTTTCCTGCTGTAATATTGAAAAATGCCTCCTACAGTTTCGAAAAGTGCCTGGTGAGTTTTCATGAGTTCCAGTTATTTACATCAATGCCACTGGTTTTTTGCGCAAGCTAATATTTACAAGTTTGCCACCGGCTTAAAAACACGTTTTACACTAAGTTAGTGTAAAAAACACGTTTTACACTAAGTTAGTGTAAAACATGTTTTTCCCAAGATTTTGTGTATATATATTATTCTATTACATATCCATGTAATTCTAAATTGAATCTATATAGAAAACATATGAAGTAGTTAGGGCATTTGGAATCCGGTTAACAATGCCTCTGATAATATGTTTTGTTTTACATTGAATTTCTTCTTCTTCTTTTTTTTTTTTTTTTTTTTTTTGTCTTAAAATTATTCTTTAAATATGAGATTTGCTATTTCTCATAATATAATACTCCCTCTGTCCCTAAATGAGTGTCCATTTTCAAGAAATCTTTTTCCCTAAATGAGTGTCTTTTTTTAACATAACTTTCTCTCTAAACGTTTTTTTTCGAAAAAAAATTCACCGGTTTCTTTATACGTGCAAAACTAAAGGTTTGAAAAGGAGATTACAAGATTATATATGAATCGTTGTTACCAAATTGTTCAAAAAATTGAGATTTTCAGTGTCCCTTAAAATGAAATTTGGACACTCATTTAGGACAGAGGGAGTATATTATTTCATTCACCACCAGTCCACCGATTCGAATTACATAAAAATGGTTAATTACATTAACCATTTTATCAAGGCTACTTTACTTAACGCATGTTTGTACGGAAGGAAATTATTAAAGCAACATTATCGATGCATAGAGAATGTTCGTTCAATTAATAAAAAAAAAATAGGTAATCTATTGTGAGAACATCTAGATCTGTCTCACGACCCATGACCCGTGTACAACATTCTCCGCGAAGCGTAGGATCTCAACTCATGCCCCACTCAAAATCTGCCACGTGGCAGCGACCCATTGGCCCTTTTTTTTCTAGAAAAAAAAACCTTTTTTTTTTCTTTTTTTTTTGTCGTTTTTTATATTTTTTTGTTTGACTGCTTTTTTCGTTTCCCAAAAGTAATAATTAGTACAACTAAATGTAACAACTGTGTTACTTATAAAGTAACATTGTTTATAAGTAAACGTAACACCAGTTTTACAAAAAAAAATAGCTCATTTTACTTATCTTTCAACTGTAATACTAACTATAAATACGTGTAACACTAACAATAATCAAATGTAATTATCATTATACTGAAATGTAATAGTGTTTTTCCAGAATACTACCTCCGTCCCAGCTCAATGTGCACTTTTACTCATTTTAGTCATCTTTCAACTGTTTTTGTCGTTTTTATATTATTTCATTCACCACCAGTCCACCGATTCGAATTACATAAAAATGGTTAATTACATTAACCATTTTATCAAGGCTACTTTACTTAAACGCATGTTTGTACGGAAGGAAATTATTAAAGCAACATTATCGATGTATAGAGAATGTTCGTTCAATTAATAAAAAACAATAGGTAATCTCTTGTGAGAACACCTAGATCTGTCTCATAGAAGAGACGGGTCGACCCATGACCCGTATACAACATTCTCCGCGAAGCGTAGGATATCAACTCATGCCCCAACCAAAATCTGCCACGTGGCAGTGACCCATTGGCCCTTTTTTTTTTCTAGAAAAAAAAACTTTTTTTTTCTTTTTTTTTTGTAGTTTTTATATTTTTTGTTTGACTGCTTTTTTCGTTTCCCAAAAGTAATAATTAGTACAACTAAATGTAACAACTATGTTACTTATAAAGTAACATTGTTTATAAGTAAACGTAACACCAGTTTTACAAAAAAAAAATAGCTCATTTTACTCATCTTTCAACTGTAATACTAACTATAAATACGTGTAACACTAACAATAACCAAATGTAATTATCATTATACTGAAATGTAATAGTGTTTTTCCAGAATACTACCTCCGTCCCAGCTCAATGTGCACTTTTACTGTTCATGTGGTCAATTCATTCGAACTTTGACCATTATTTTGTGAAAATCTAGTTATTATTATACAATTTAAAAGTTGTTAATGTTTTATTGTTAGGAATAGTATCAATAACATCATTCAAAATTGCATAGAGATATATAGATTTTCAAATTAAGGTTAAAGTTCTGTCAAGTTGACCACAAAAGTCAAACAGTGCACATTGAGCTGAGACGGAGGTAGCATTTTTTATTTTTGAGTATTTTGATTTTAATTTTTAAAAGAAAGTAACATTTGAAAAATACTCCCTCCGTCCCAGACTAAGGTTCTTACTTTCCTTTTTTGGTTTGTCCCAGACTGAGGTTCTTAGTTGTTTTATTACCTAAAATGACAATTGGACTCACTTGTCATTCTCACAACAAAAACTTTCTTCCCACTTTCTCTCCCCTACTTTCTCCTACTTTACTTTTCATACTCACAACATTTACATTTTCTTAATCTCCGTGTAAAGTCAAACTAAGAACCTTAATCAGGGACGAAGGGAGTAACAACTTATATACATGAATGTAATTATTTGTACAACTAAATGTAACACTTTAGTAGATGAAATTGTAACAGATTTGTATAGATAATGTAATACTTTTACATGTATTATCATAAATTGAACTCATTGTAACTTATTATTTGAAAACATATAGATATACTATTATACAAGTAAACGTAACTGTTTTACAATGTTATTATACAAGTAAAATGTAACATTCGTTTATAAAAATTGTTACTTTTTTTATTTTTACAATGTTACTAACACAAGTGTTTTTAGTTCTAAAGTGTAAATAGTTGAATTATTACTTTTCTATACATATGTGCTACAATTATGTATAAACACTGTTGCATATAAGTAACACGTTCGTTATATTTTAGTTGTAATAAGTATTACTTTTGGCAAACGAAAAAATATTAAAAAAAAACAAAAAAAAACAATGTTACTTTTCGGTATATATGTATTACTTTTATGTATACAAACTGTTACATATAAGTAACACGTTTGTTACATTTAGTTTTAGTAACTATTATTTTTGACAAACCGAAAAAAAAAAACCAAAAAAAAAATATATATAAAAACTTTTTTTTTTGTCCTTGGGTCATGGATCCGGGTCATGGGTCAAAAATGACCCGTCTCTACCATGAGACGGGTCATGGTGTTCTCATACAAGTTTTTGTCTTAAAAAAATAGATCAGACTAATCCATTTTAATTATAAAGATAAACAAAAACATTTTGTTAATAAACTAACTAACTTTCTTAATTAAATCAAATCAAATCAAATCAAATACAATAATTAATTTTTTATTTTTTCAATTATATACTCCCTCCGTCTTTTTAGTTTGTTCACACTTTGACCAATGCATGGGTTTTAAGGAAAAATGTTTTATATTAGTAATTGAGTGGGTGTTGTGAGTATGAAAAGCGCGATGTGATATGTGAGTAGTGTTGAAATTGTGAGTGGGATAGTTGTTATGAGTATGACAAGTGAGTCCCATTGAATAAAGAATAATATAAACCCTCCTCTTTGGGAGTGTGAACAATCAAATGAGATACCCAAAATGGCAAAAAGTTAACAGACTAAAAAGACGGAAGGAGTACTTAATTAATAATACACTCCTTCCGTCTCAAACTAAAGTTCTTCTTATTATTATTTTTATTTGTCTCATCAAAGAAACAGCTCGTAGTTGCTTTATTACTAAAAATTGACAATGAGATTCATTCGTCATTCTCACAACAAAAACTATCCACCCACTTTTTTTTATTACTTTGTCCTATTTTACTTTTCATACTCATAATATTTACTTTTTTAAAAAATAATTTATGTGTCGTAAAATAAAACTAAAAACATTAGTCGGGAACGACCGACTAAGAATAACCTAACTATGGTAGATAGCTAGCCTTCCTAGAATACTATCAGAGCAAATATTTATCAACATACAAGAGATTGTAAATATCTAAGGGCTGGCATGGTAGGTATACAGACTATTTTTTCCTTGTATCGGTACCAACCAAGATGAAGTTGGTACACGAAAATGAGTACCAGTACCCAACCGTCAAACTCGGTATACCAACTTCTTGGTACGGTTGGTACTCGGTTGGTACGGTTGGTACTACACCTCTACCAAAAAAAATTTGTAGAGTTCCTCCAAACACAAGAAGGAAAAACAGAAGACAAATTACTATACTACTAAGTTTATATCAAGATAATCCAACAACTTCACTACATTAACTTAATAAGTTACATAAAAGTCATTTCATTAAGTTATAGAAAAGTACAAAACATAAATATAGATTGTTTTTCCTATATACATTTCAGTACAGTTTTCCTTCTAATCCAAAGTAAGTTGCCTGGTGAACATTTATACAGAACATAACTTCCTCAACATCGAATTCCTGAAGTTCCTCCCTCATTACAGTTCCACCAATCACATAAAATCAACAAATATACTATTAGGGGTTAAGATTAGATTAGATTTTTAGATTTTAGTAATATTTTATATATTTTCTATTAATATATAATAAAAAATTATTTTTATAAAAATATACTCGGTACTCAGTATACCAACCAAACTCATATTCAGGGCCGTTCTTAGCCTTTTGTAGGCCCGGGGCGAAATCAGATGAAGAGGCCCCTAGTAATCAACAATTTTTGTACGACGCTACATTGCTATTTTTTACCATCAATTATATATATATTGTACTTAATTTGTTTTAAACATAATTTTGCAGTCTTTCTTCAGAACAAATTTATCAATAGCACCTTTTTGTGATTCTTTAATTGCTCTACCATTTTATTTTCTTTTCTGACATCCAGGTAGATGTTTTTTGGGCAACATTCTCAAATAAAATCAAACGAAATTGTAATACAAAAGGAGCATAAACACATGGATTCTTTGTAGGTAGATGAAACTGGATAGTTGGAAGAACAAATCAAACTTAATTTGTCTTGTTTCTTCACCAAAACATGAAGAAAAAAAAGATTAGACTAAATAAATGATGCACGGTCTAAATATTATTGTTGAGACTCCCTCTGTCTCAACATCAATGTCTAGAAAAATTACAAAAAATTCTATCAATCAAGAGCAAAATTTTAAATTCTTTAGATATTCATTTTGAGACGGAGGGAGTATTATTATATAACAGTTAAAGCCTTCAAAAAATTGTAAGAACAAACTTGAAATTTTGTCAATCAATTGCAAATCAAAGATTTAAGAACAACTGAAAAGAACATTTTTTTAGACAAAATTCCAAAGAACAAACTTAAAATATTGAATTTCACACATCAGTATATGCATTACCTTGAAGAAATGATGTTGCAATTAGCGGAGGAAGCCGTTGGAGATCGACAAATCGTTGATTGTTCTTCGTCCGTGAAGGCGTGAAACTGTGAAGGATTAAGAAAGGAAGGTCGGAAGGGGTTGACTGAGAGTGCGGATTGCGGAGGAGGAGGAGACGTGTGCGATTGTGAAGACTAAAAGGATTAACGTATTGTATTTGCAATTAAATGGGCGAAGAATTCTAATAGACGGACAGTTACACAATCTTCGTGTACTTTTTAATTGATTCTTTAATTAGGTCTAATTTTTTTAGCAATTAAATTATATTTACCATAGTTAAATTTAAAAATAGATACATACTATATATATATACTATAGCCTAGGAAAAAATGGGCCCCCTAAAATTGTGGGCCATGGGCAGCGCACCAACCAAAAATGCATATTCGGTACGGTAGTACCGTACCAAACTTTCGGTATACCCAAGTTCGGTATACCAAACCCTTTGGTTCGGTTGGTACACAGCCCTAAAATATCTACAAAAAGGATACAAGATTTGCATGTAGGAGATACGTAGGGGTTTCATCGGAAATTGAAGGGATTTTCGCCGGAATATTCTTCAACCGGCGGTGAAGATCTCTACATCCACGGTTGTCCTTCTAATTGTTCAATTTCAGGTTAGTTTTACTTATCTAGGTAAGAACTAGGGTTTCAATGGCTGCTCTGTTTCAAATGTAACTAAGATCAATGAACTAGGGTTTCAATTCTCTTCAGTAAATTAAATTGGATTTTCAAGCCGTCTGTGTGAATATTGTTGATGGCGAAATCAGAAAGTTCCAAGCGTTTAAAGGCCTCCAATGGTGGCATTGATAGGATTAGCGATTTGCCCAAACCCCTGATTTCTCACATCCTCTCGTTGCTTCCAACCAAATTTGCGGTCGCAACGAGCGTTTTATCTACCAGATGGAAGTTCCTATGGACTTCTATTACCAACCTTGACATTTGCAGTCTGAAGCATCATGGGGCGAAAAAGAAACTTGAACCGAAAAACAATCTTGAAATGAAGAGGAATAAATTTACCCTTTTTGTGAACCGGGCATTGATCCTTCTCAATCCACCTTATATACAGAATTTTCGCCTCAAGTGTTACCAAGATTATTTTGACCCTTCCTATCTGAACTCGTGGATTTCTGCCGGTTTTGGGCGTACTGTTCAAGAGTTTGAACTCTCTTTTAAGTCGAGTGAATCTCTGCATTTGCCTCTTAGTCATATCTATTGCAATGTTGCGGTATTAAAGCTGGATGGCGATATACATTTAAACATTCCTGCTGCAGCCTCTGTGTGTTTTCCAAGTCTGCAAGCCCTTCATCTACATGAGATCACATCTGTTATTGCCAGCAATTCGTCTGTTAGCTTCCCCAATCTTAAGATTATGCATCTCGATCAAGTTAATTTTGCGAATGAAGATTCAGTTCAAAAACTTTTCTCGAGCTCCCCCGTTCTTGACGACCTCGTCATTAAGAAAAAGAATGTGATTATGTAGAGTGCCTTATCATTCGCATACCTTCTCTAACAAGGCTTTCAATTGAGTTTCAGGACTTTTTTTTTGGTGTTGATGATGTTCATGAGGGGATGCATAATTTTCAACTTCAAATAGATACCCCTGCACTTCAGTACCTAAATCTAAATGTTGGTTTGCCATTTGAATACTTACCTTCGAAGGACTTATCTTCCTTGATCCAAGCGAATGTCAAAATTTTCTTCCATTTCCATGAGGAAAGAGGCATTAACATTATCAAATTTATAGAAAGTCTCTCCAAGGTGAAGTTTCTATCAGTGTCACGTGATATAATGAAGGTAACTTGCTCAGGTTTTCTTGCCTAGCTACAATTTGATCGCTTCTAGTACATACTCCCTCCGTTCCCCTTTATTTACGAAAAGGAGTCTTGGCACAAGAATTAAGGAAATGATTGAAAAGGGGATGCGTTATGAGTGTAGATAGTTGAGTGGGAGAGTGAAAGTGGGGTAGAGAATAGTAAGAGGATAGTTGTTGTGAATATGACAAGTGGGCCCCACTATTTAAAAAGTATTAAAACATTTCCATTTTAGGATTTTGTAGATTAAAGAGGGACGGAGGGACTATGTTTGTATCTATTTATAACACACTTGATATTTCGGCAGGCTTTCAGGATTGCATCAACAAATATTTTACCAGCTTTTCATAATTTAACGCGGTTGGAGATAGCAGTGGACAGTTGCCTGGATTTCTCTATTATGATCAGTAACCTTCTTGCAAGCATGGATAATATGGA
The DNA here is from genome assembly GCA_026119855.1 of Campanula takesimana. Lineage (NCBI taxonomy): Eukaryota > Viridiplantae > Streptophyta > Magnoliopsida > Asterales > Campanulaceae > Campanula > Campanula takesimana. The sequence goes on from JAOWBW010001008.1 coordinate 492,221, forward strand.
GCATCTTGTCATTAAGGTTGGACAAGTTATAGTGCCATTTCTTACACTTGACCTTTCTTCGATTCATTAGTCATGAATTTTTTATTTTTGTTGTCAGGGCTGGTGCTACTGCAGTTTATCTCGTCAGTGTTCGTGGAATGAGCCTCTGAATGTGCCCAAGTGTCTTTTGTCGCGAGTTACTACTATTTCTTTCAGGGACATTATCTTTGGCTGTTGCGCTCAACTTGAGTTGCTAAGGTACTTTCTGAAGAATGCAGAAGTCTTGCAATTGCTGACAATTGGTACAAATCATATTTCTGAGAAAAAACAACTTGAATTGGTCAAGAAAATTTCATTGATCCCAAGGGGATCACGGACATGTCAAGTTGCATTCACCTAGAAAGTCGTTTCTCAAGGTTTGATTTGAAGCAAGAGTGTGCTAATTATGTTTTGGCCCAAACAGAAACCCCTTCTTAAAATTGTCATGAACATAGCTCTTATGCGTTTTGAGATCGTTTTTGCTTTGTATGCAACTTCTGTCATTTTAGTGCATTATCAGTGTTATCTCTTGTTCATATTTTTCTAGTATTTTTTTTCTTTGATCATCTATATATTACAAGTCTCTGTTAAATAGACAACTGGAACTAAATACAAATAGGAGTGTTTTCTCATTCCATGATGAGTACCCTAACACTCAACTGGTACAAAGAAAAGCGGTAGAGAAAAAAATCATTGACTGTGCTGAATAGAAATGTTTATTTACGCCTTTGTGGCTTCAAGTGGAGCTGAAGCCTTGGCAGCTGTGAGTTGTTCGTAAAGGTCCCTGATCTTCAAACCAACAATGGTTTGGAACAGACCCGTTCCATTGTTGCTTCCTGGGAAATCTGAGTGTTTCAACATTTGTTGAGTGATTTCTCCGTAGAACTTGGTGGAGATGTTGCTTAGGTGACTCTCGACATAGATGAGTTCATCTAGTCTGTCGAATTGACCATCCATCTCCAACACGGAAACCTTAAGAAAAACAAAAAAACACGAAAACAAATGCATTACTTGATGTTCTAAACTGTCTTGTGAATGAATAATGGATAATTTGGTGTATTTTATTGTGCTCCCTCCGTCCATAATAAATGTCGCATTTGACTTGTCAACGATTTTAAGAAACGTGCTTTACTTGTTTGCGCATTTCTTTATTTAGAAATGTGACATTTATTTTGGGCCGGACTAAAAAGGAAAATATGACATTTATTATAGTAGGAGGGAGTATATATATTTTTGCTTAATATAGACAGCCTGCTAGGAGTTGTCTACATTAAGCCTATGTGGGTCCAGTCTTTCCCTGGACCCACACATAGTGAGACATGTTGTAACACCAGGTTGTCTTTTTTTTCATCTGTATTTTTTGCTTACCTCATGATCATAGTAAGAGTCGGGCCCATAAGCGAACTTGATGCCAGGGTACGAGCACGTGAGCTTCCTTCCGCAGGGTATCCAGGAGATGGTAGAGCCTTCATCAAAGAGGTAAACTGGGCTGAAGTACTTGACTCCCTCTTTCATTATCAACTTTACTCTCAAAACCTTGCCCTCATTATCGTCAGGGATGAGTTGTGTGGGCAAAACTTCAATAACTGCATCTGCATATTGCTTTTGTGGATCTGCAACATTTTATATCTTGCCTATTAGTACAACTAGTAACTACTTCGACATTGAACAAAAACTCAGGTGCTCTGCATGTATGAATGAATGGTTTAGTGCATACATATATACATACATATACATATTTATACATACTAATACATACACACATATATACATACAGATACAGATACAAATACAAATACATACATACATTTATAGATACACACATATATATACTGTTTGTGGATTAATGTGTGCAAACCACAGAAGCCACTTCGGAGCATGAATCTTTTACGCATATATAGGTGTGGGTGTGTATGTATGTATGTGTGTGTGTATATATAAACACAAGCAACTCCCGATATTTTTTTCTTTTTCGCATGTGTATATATATTGTGGGTGCGTTAATGTTTGCAAACCACAGAAGCCACCCCGGATCTTTATTCTTATTCGCATATGCAATGGTTAATGCAGTTAATAGTTCATCTCGGGGTTGATGAATGCATAGTTTATCTGATAATACTCAGAAGAGAAAGTTGTATGTGTGAAAGGGCATTGTTTTCTGGAAAATATTGTGAAATTGTTTCCCGGGAAGGTTTCTTTTTCCGTTTTTTTCTTTCTGCATGAATGCCCTTCTGGTACGAGAAATTCAATATTTGCGGAGTGACATATACATATAATTAGCTCGGTTTGAGAAAGTTATACCGATATAAGCATCAAAATCGGGCTTTCTGGCTTCAATACTAGCTTTGATACTCTCAAGGCTGTGTCCTCTTTCCGCCATATCCCTCTGCAATTCATGAAGAAAATCAGAAAACATGGCAAAATCGACGTCTATTGAAGTAGTTTGAACAAGTTCGTCGTCTGATTTGTAATTGGCGGAATGAAAATCCAAATTTTACCTGAATTTTCCATGCAAATTTAACTTCATTGCTGATATCCAAGTATATGCTGAAATCCAAGAGGTCTCTAACCCTTTCATCATACCTACATTTAAAAAAAAAAAAAAAAAAAAACAAACAAACAAATTTTATTAGGTTAGCCTTGACCATCACAAACATTCCAACAGAAGCATTATAAAAATTTAACTTTTTTTCATGCATAACAAAAATAATTGATTCACCCTCAATGGTCTCACTTTGAACTTGATGGTCAAGGTCGTTCTATTTTTGACCAAATAATCATATTAATCAAAAATTTCTCCCGTAGATCTAAAAATTGTTAATGTTTATAATGATGTTTTATTAATAACTGATAAAACTTCGTCTGATGTAAATTAATTATTGAGCAGCTCTTATGAAAAACGAGTTTATACATATGGAAAATCTAGTTTCTACAACATCTAGATAACTAGTCGTACGTGTCTAGTTCCAATGTTAATAAAAGTTGGTTATTTCATGATGTTATAAAATTGGTTTTTCCTAAGATTTACTCCCACTGTCTCAAAATAGATGTCGTTTTGGGAGTTATATTTTGTCTTAAAATACTTGTCGTTTCACTATTTTCAAAGCTTTTTTATTGCTTTATACCAATTATACCCTTAATAATGATAGTGAACTATCTCTTACATAACTATTTAATTACTTAGGTAGTTGAATTGCTTTAGGGGTATTTGGGACTTCTTCACATGCATTAATGACATTTCTTAATATGTGTGAAACACTCCAAAACAACATCTATTTTGAGACGGATGGAGTAATCATAAACATTCAATAAATTCAGATAATTTAACCAGTAAAATTAAACTGAAGCTGACTATATTTTTGATGGGAGGGAGGTAAGTAACAAATTTATATTTGAGCCTGAGACACAATTTAAACATGGATATTTTCATATTTTACATAATTGAACCTACCCTTGCTGTGAACAGAGTCATAATTTCTCAGCCATACAAAGCTAGTAAGTGAAATGAACCACTTACCACTCTATCCACTACAAATAGTCCACACCTTATATTGTACACAACTTACAATCTTCATTTTATCTTCACAAGATGTTTTCAAATAAAATAAATGTAAGATAAATTTGTTTAGCGACCATGAGATATTAAGCACTTACATTGATGCACCATTCTTAAGAATATTATCACTAAACAAAATTACAATTTTTCATGAAATTCTTTATAATTTCATACTCTCTCCGTCTCAATTTAAACTTCAAAAAACTTTTCGTTTCAAGAATTAAAAACAAGGTGATGTGTTGTGAGTGTAGATGGTTTGGTAGGAGAGAGAAAGTTGGGTAAGAAATAGTTAGTGGGTAATTGCTGTGAGTATGACATGTGGGTCCCACAAATAAAAAGGTATAAAAAAAAAAACTTTTCTTTTTAGGTTTTGAAGTTTAAAGAGTATACGTTTTGTCAAAGCTCAATTAAACTGATCAAGAAAGTCAAAGTATGACATTTATTCTGGGACATATACAGTATCAGATTACTCATGTATGGTAAGTGAGTGAGAGAGGGACTTACATTGGATGCAAACCTTCAATAACAAGGATTTTAGGGGGCTTAATAAGCTCAGGAGGGTCCAAAAGTCCACTAACATGATTATAAATAGGCTTTTCAACAGCCACACCAGATTTAAGAGCTTTAACTTGTTCATACATAAGATCAAAGTCATTAGCTTTTGGATCAAGTGCAGTGACACCTTTCTCTTTCCTCCCTGTTCTATCCAATGAGTGATAATCATCTAAACAAATGACAGTTGTTGTGTCACTGATCAGTGTGTTTGAATCAGGGTTGCCTCCCTTGGGTGGCTCAGCTGCACCTCCAAACACACTAGTTAACCTCCTCATGAAGGTGCTTTTCCCACAACCTGAGTCAGCTGCTAAGCCTATTACAATTGTGTCACCTGTTCCTGAAGAAGATGAGCATGTTATGTGGGCCCCTCTTTTGGTGATGATGTTGTAGGTTTTCTTGGTGGTGGTTGTGTAAAAAAAGACTTGTTTTTGGTGGAAATTTGAGTGGGTTTTTGTGGGTTTTGAGATTGAGCATGTTGAGTTTAGGGATTGGAATGTACACACTGCCATTTTCCCTCTCTCTCTCTCTCTCTCTCTCTCTCTCTCTATACAAGGAGGAGAGATGGTGTGATGAAATGGGGTGTTGTCTTTAGACTTCTTTGAGAAGTGGTTTAAAATGGGTTTTGATTTTCTTTTTGTTTTGAGAGGTGTTTGTGTTTCATACTATAGTTCTGGATTAAGAGGCTATGGTTAAAGAAAAAACATGAAGAAGAGAAGGGGGGTGGGGGGGCATAGTTTTGGTTGGATAGGAAAGTGTTTGATTTGATGAGGGGAGGTGCTGAGGTGTCATTTACTAGAGGTTATTTCACTACCCCTTAGCTTTTCTACAAGTTTTTTTTTTTCCTACGAGAATTGAGATGTGTTAGTATCTTTTACTACTGTAGCAAACTTGAAGGGTATGGGCATACTCGTCTTTTTCTTTAAGTATCTTTGTGATTCTGATTTGTATATATTGTTAATTAGTGTAAATATTTAGGTAAGTTTAAGTTTGATTTATTTGACTAGACTCTCATATGGAAAGAAGGATCTCTTGGAGTACAAGGGTGCGGCAAAGCTCTCTTTAAATACAAGCCGAACTCTCTCTTTAATGACTACTGATTTCCGGGCAATACTTTGAGTGAATAAAGTTCTTAAGAGAGTCTTATTTTTCTTAGGTGTTCTTGTGAAAAAGAACTCTGAGGTGTTGGGTGTTTTAGTACGGTCTAGAGATTTAGATCGATTTGTTCTTTTGATATTTTTGTTTTTTCTTTCATTCGATTTGTACTCTGCAAATCGCTTTTAATATATGAAAGTTTCCAGCAAGTGTTCTTGCTGAAGTTTTAATTGTTATTAAGTTCTTTATTTTCCGCTGCAAATCTGATAACTGTGAAGACAACTGTCTGGACAACTGTTAGCACGTTTGAATACACAGTTGTTCACACAGTTGGTCAGTTCCCAGAACAGTCCTAGCCGCCTTAATATCTTTCAATTGGCACCAGAGCCTAATCTCGACACACTGAGATCAATCTGTTATGGCCAGTATGGACTGTTCTCATACTCGTAATAAGCCGCCTACTCTGGATGGTTCTAATTATACCATTTGGAAGGCTAAGATGATCATGTACATCAAGAACATTGATCATCGGGCATGGGTCAGCATTCTAGTGGGATATTCATCCCCTACTATGGAATGGGTTGATCCAAAAGGTAAAGCGTCCGTGTCTGATGAAGAAAAAAAAAGAAAAAATTTTTGTTCCAAAACCCGAGCAAGACTGGAATGCAGAAGAAATTGCTCTTGCTAACTTCAATGCAAAGGCAATGGCTGCAATTTCTGATCATGTCGATCATAATCTGTATAGGTTATTCTCTAACCATACAGTGGCAAAAAATGCTTGGGACATTTTACAACTTCATTGTGAAGGGTCAGATAGTGTTAAACAAACTAAACTAAGAAGACTAATGACTGAGTTTGAAAATCTAAGGATGGGAGAAGATGAGACTATTCAAAATTACTCTGCAAAATTAATGGATATCTCTAATGAATCCTTCGCATTAGGAGAATCTATTTCCAATGCTAGACTTGTGAGTAAAGTCTTAAGGACTCTCCCAGAGAAGTTTAATATCAATGTTTCTGTCATTGAAGAAACCTGTGACACAAGGACAGTGAGTCTTGAAAAGGTTCTGAGTATTCTTACTACGTTTGAACTGAACCTTGAAGTGCAAAAAACAAGCAAAGCAAATTCAATTGCTCTTGCTAGTGCTCTAACTGTGTCCAAAGATCTTGTGGAACTGTCTAAAGACATGGATGAGTCAACCTTGGAGGAGGATGAGTGTGCCATGATCACTCAAAAGTTTAAAACTGTGTTGAATAAAAAACGACAACAGAGATTTCCAAATAAAGGATTCACTCCTTCCACCAAGGCTGAACCATTCAAGAAAGATTCCGGGGTGATAAAACCGGGGTCTGAAGGCAAGAAATCGATTGAGTCAGTTCAGTGTAGGGCTTGTCAAGGTTACGGCCACTATGCTAATGAGTGCTAACACACTCAAAAAGAGAGGAATGAGCTTAACTGCTACCTTGAGTGATTCAGATGATGATGAAGAGACTGCAAATCTCTCATGTCTTCATTCATCTTTGTCGTCCCTCTCTGACAGTAAAACTGATAGTGAGGTTGTGCAGTCAGATGACAGATCAACTGACTATGAACAAAAAGGGTTTTTGGTGTTAACCATTGTTTTTGAAAACATGAAAATGAAGGAGAGTGAAACAATAATTGATTTTACTGAAACAATAGAAAAAATTGTGTATGAGTTGGAAGTATTAGGGGAATCATTTTCTAATGCTAGACTTGTAAACAAGGTGATAACATCCATTCCAAGAGGTTTCGATGTGATAATTTATGTGTTAAAAGAATTCTATGATATAGAAAACATGAGTTTCATGGAACTTAGAAGTAGATTAATTATTCATGAAACATCTTTTCTGAAATCATCACCTCCTTCATCTTCGAATTCTGAAAGAAAATCGTGTGTTTATGCGAGTCATAGTGATAGTGAATATGACAGTGAATCTGACAGTGACGATGAACAGTCAAGTGTCAGCACAGAAGAAGTTACTGAATATACTTGCTTGAATTCCACGTGTGCAGGTAAAGCTGATGAGTCAAAGCAGGATGAGGATGATTTCCTTACATATGAGGAACTACATGAGAACTATGTTGAGTTGTTCGCAGATTGGTCTAAGCGAATGAAACAACTCAATGAGTTCAAGAAGGTAAATAAAAAACTCACCTCTGAAATTTTGATACTCAAAACTGAGAATGAAAGGTTGTCGAGTGAAAGTGAGATTCAGAAGGACTCCATGGCTAGGTTAGAGGTCATGCTTACCAAGAAAGACAATGAGAGTGAAAAATATAAGAGGGAACTTGAAAAAGAAACTAATGCTCTCATGAAACTTAACAATGGCAAGGCTAAATTGGAAGAGGTTCTGAACATGGGAAACCAAGGAAGAACAGGAATAGGCTATGGAGATCCATTGTTTGTTAAAGAAGGTGAGGGTACTTCGAAAAACAAAGAGATTTTGAGTGCTAATCAAGTATCTTCTCACAAAAATAGGAGAAACAGTAAAAGGAGATTTGTGTGTCATCATTGTTTTGTTCCTGGACACATTCGTCCATTTTGTTTTAAATTGAAACAGGAACTCGGATTGGACAAGAACAGCGGCCACTTGAGCATACAACTGTGGGCACAATCTAACAATCAGTTGCCCAGTCAAGTGCCCAGTCAGCAGCAGCAGGTAAGAAAGGTATGGGTAAAGAAAGATACTCAGTAATGCAAAGTGGCTCTTACCTCCTTCAAGAGTAGTGTGGAAGAAGGATGGTACTTCGACAGTGGCTGTTCTCGCCATATGACAGGTGCTCGTGAGAATCTCAAGGACTATGAAGCCTTCAATGGTGGAAAAGTCAACTTTGGTGGAGGTTCAAAAGGACAGGTAATCGGCAAAGGTAAGTTAAATGTTAATGGTTTGCCCAACTTGCACAATGTTTTGCTTGTTGATGGACTTAAGTCAAACCTGATCAGCATTAGTCAGTTATGTGACGATGACTTGTTTGTTAAGTTTGATAAGTCAAAATGTGAAGTTTTTGATTCCAAAAGTGTGTGTGTTATGTCAGGCATTCGGTCTTCCGATAATTGTTATAAAATTGGTGAACATGAATCTTGTTTTTCTGCAAAAACAAATGAACTTGAAATTTGGCATCAAAAACTTGGACATGCCAGTGAGAGAAAAATTAGTGATTTAATTAAGTTCGGGGCTGCCAAAGGTTTACCAAAATTGGATTTGAAAAAATTAAGTGTGTGTGGACCATGTCAAAAGGGAAAACAAATAAAGTCAAGTCACAAAAAGGTTCAAACTTTTGGAACATCTAGGTGTCTTGAGTTGATACACACTGATTTAATGGGTCCAATGGAAGTAGAAAGCATGTCTCGAAAGAAATATTGTTTTGTGTGCGTGGATAATTTTTCTCGTTATACTTGGGTCATTTTTTTGAGGGAAAAATCCAACACAATTGAAGAGTTTAAAATTTGGTACAAGAAAGTGAAAAATCTCTATGGGTTAAAAGCCATTAGGATTAGATCTGATCATGGTACTGAATTTGAAAACTCTGTTTTTTCATCATTTTGCGATTCAAAGGGAATTACTCATGAATTCTCAGCCCCCAAAACTCCTCAACAAAATGGAGTAGCGGAAAGGAAAAATCGCACATTACAAGAAATGGCCAGAGTCATGTTGAGTGCTAAAAACTTGTTTAAGAAATTTTGGGCTGAAGTAGTTAATACGGCTTGTCACATAGGGAATCGTGTCTTCCTAAGAATTGGAAGTACCATGACACCCTACGAAATTTTACTTGGAAAGAAACCCACGGTCAAATATTTCCATGTATTTGGATGCATTTGCTACATTCTAAATGACCGTGAGTCTCTCTAAGTTCGATTCTAAAAGTGACAAGGCCATCTTCATTGGATATTCTCAGAATAGTAGAGCTTATAGAGTCTATAATTTGAAAACTAAGACAATTATGGAATCTATAAATGTTATATTCGATGATGCTACTGATCTTAATGTCAAAACCGCTGAGGATGATGTTTCAGGTTGCACCTGGGAGCATGAGCAGGTTAATGATGAATCTGAACCACATAATGCCAAAGAATCTGCAGAAACACAAACTGTGAGAACAACTGACAGACAGGATGAACAGTCAGTTAACCCATCAGATGGTCAAACAGTAGTCGATTCTGGTTCAGATTCTGAAATCGATAGAGATCAGGAGAGCATCGGTAATGATCCATCTTCAAGGATTCAGGAAGACCACCCAACTTCCCAAGTAATTGGGGGGGGGTGAATGCAGAAAGAAAAACAAGAGGTAAGAGAATCAATTACCGGGAATTGACCGGCTTAATATGCATGAATTCCGCATATCATCAGGTAAACTCTTGTTGCTTTGTGGCTGATTATGAGCCCAAAAATGTGTTTGAAGCCTTGAAAGATGATAATTGGATCAACGCCATGGAAGAGGAATTGATCCAATTTGAAAAGAATGAGGTTTGGTTCTTGGTCCCTAGGCCCTCTAATATCAATGTTATTGGGACCAAGTGGATATTTAAGAATAAATCTGATGAACAAGGCAAAATTATAAGGAACAAAGCACGTCTAGTGGCTCAGGGTTACACTCAATTAGAGGGTGTGGACTTTGATGAGACTTTTGCCCCGGTAGCCCGCATTGAGTCCATTATACTGCTATTAGCAATCTCATGCTATTTAAAAATCACTCTACATCAAATGGATGTAAAAAGTGCGTTCCTAAATGGTTTTTTAAATGAGGAAGTGTTTGTTGAGCAACCAAAGGGGTTTGAGGATCCCCATAAACCAAATCATGTTTTTAAGTTGAAAAAGGCACTCTATGGTCTGAAACAAGCCCCACGTGCTTGGTATGGAAGACTGACAGAGCACCTTATTCAAATTGGCTTTAAAAGGGGAGAGGTTGATAAAACTTTGTTTATTTTGAAAAACAAAAGGGATATTCTCGTGGCCCAGATTTATGTGGATGACATAGTCTTTGGGTCTACTTCTAAAACTATGCTTAACATGTTTACTGAGAGTATGACATCCACATTTGAAATGAGCATGGTTGGGGAATTGAAATTCTTTCTTGGTCTACAAATATCTCAAACTAATGAAGGAATGTCAATCTCCCAATCAAAGTATGCCAAAAATTTGGTCAAAAAATTTGGCCTCGAGAATGCTTCTCATTTGAAAACTCCCATGGGATCCTCTCAAAAATTGTTTAAAGATGAGGATAGAGAAAGTGTTGACCAAACTCTCTACCGGAGTATGATAGGCAGCTTGTTGTACCTTACAGCGAGCCGCCCCGATATCATGTTTAGTGTCTGCCTCTGTGCTAGGTATCAGGCTGACCCCAAGGTATCCCACTTAACTGCAGTCAAACGTATAATTAGATATGTGAGTGGTACCACAACTCTGGGGTTAAGCTATACGAGGGACACAAACACAAATCTAGTTGGGTTTAGTGATTCAGACTGGGCTGGGAGCACTGATGATAGAAAAAGCACCACGGGTGGGTGTTTTTATCTTGGGAATAATCTTGTGTCTTGGTTTAGTAAGAAACAAAACTGTGTTTCTTTATCAACTGCTGAATCTGAATACATCGCAGTTGGTAGCTGTTGTACCCAATTATTGTGGATGAATCAAATGATAAAAGATTATGGTCTTAAAAGTGAAACATTGATGGTATATTGTGATAGTCTAAGTGCTCAGAACATTGCCAAGAATCCTGTACAACACTCTCGAACCAAGCACATAGATATTAGACATCATTTTATTAGAGATCTCGTTGAACAAAAAATCATTACTTTGGAACATGTAAGTACAACGGATCAACTTGCTGATATCTTTACTAAAGCGTTGGATTTCGAGAGATTTTCTTCCCTTAAGAAGTCTCTCGGATTGTGTGTTACCAGTTGACTGCACAACTGTGCGGACAACTGTCTGTATTTCTGTATAATGGTATAATACAGTTAACACAAAAAAAAAAAAAAAAAAAAAATGCATTCATTCTAGCACGATTGTCTCTTGTGATCACTTGTTCTTCTTCTAGTTCTTTGACTCTGTGTTCTGACCCTTAAATGTGAGACCCTTCTTAACATGATAATAAAAAATTGTCATGTTAATTCCTGCGTGTTGTTTATCATGGAGTGGGCATTTAATTTTGTTGCGGGGAAAACAAGCTGCCTCCAATCTTTGAAGTTACTACCCATTTAAGCAAAAAGCTGAAGTGTTTCAATACATAACTTGGGAATCAGTGTAACACTGTATTGAGAGAGTGAATATCTCCTCCCCGCAGCTAATTCTTAGTCATAAGCCTTAAAATGGGAATGTTCTAGAGGCTACATGATTGAAGGTGAATCTCATTGAATTTCTGTGTGTTGGAACCGAGTCAAGAACTGAGTTGATCATACTATGTCACACCCAAATTGAGACAATCTTCACTTGTGTGTTTAGGCATTTTTCCTTAAGTTTTTTTTCCTTTCGTATTTATATCAGCAAATTGAACTGTTTTCCTTCTTGTTACAGATTTAGTGATTTCATGTGTTCATCGATAATCCAATAACGTAGTGTTCAAGTTTCATGCAGGGAGTGATTTTTTTTGTGTGGAATAAAGGATTCTGTGGAAATATGGCAAGTTTATTTTGAGTAACTGAGATTTTCACAATGTTTATCAAGATCTCTCTTGTGAAATCACAATCCCAGTCTTATTTGTTTTTTAAAAGGGTGTCCAGCACTAAAAAGGAGCCACAATTCTTTTTTCTCCCTCACTCAGTGCACCGGGTTGTGTCTGAGTTCTTTCCCTCCTGGATATTACTCTTGTCTTGTCAACTGTAAGGTCACACCTCCCTCCTCATAAGTACCGTCAACTACTTCTCTCCCTCCTCATCAGAAATTTCTTCTCATTATTTTTCTTTCTCTCTCAAATTTTCTGTTCAAAGTTCATTACACCGGGTTTGTGTTTACAATTTGTGCAGAAAATCTCCATGGCAGCTTCGTCTTCACCAGCTCCGGCACTCACCTCTGGTGTCGCTATTGTCGCCGACTTAATCAATGTCCCACAATCTGATTTGGAGGTCGATCCTCGATTTCTAGGGTTGCCGGAGCATGCAATCGACGTCGATAACTCTCTCCAGGTTTCAGCCTTGTCCAAAGCTCGCAAAGTCATGGCTCCCGGGTCTCGCCGTTCCGACCGTCTTGAAAAATTGGGAACAGGGGCCTCTTCTGGGTCCTTCAAACCCGATGTAGTTCGTGCCACCATGGATGCCGAGGCAAGAAAAAAGGCGAAATCATCAGCCAAAGGTGGTTCCCGTCGACGGTTGATTTTAGCAGAATCAGAGGAAGAAGAACCTCCGTCTTCTCCGGCGCCGGCAACTAATGCCGACGATTTTGATGAGGATGTGCCGGTGGTGACTCTATTCCGGGCAACAAGGGCGAGAAAAGGTACTCCGTTCAAAAATCCACCTCTGTCTACATCATCTCCGAAAATTCCTAGGGTTCAAACCCGAAGTGCTAAGAGGAAGGTTCTGGAAACTTCCATGCAAGAAGAGGGGTCCACATCTCAGCATGACGATTCTAGTGACAAAGATGTTGAGGTTGACTCTGAGGAAACCCCATCCGAGCAAGAGGGCCCACGCCGTGTTCGTCAGTATGCATCTGACAGGTCAACTGTGAGGAAAACTGTAGGTTCATCCCAGCCTGCAGTTGAACAGTCAAGGGGTTCGGCTGGAAAATCAAAACGGGTTTTGTTCAGAACCACAAAGATAGGGGGAGATTGAAGAGTATGGGCATACTCGTCTTTTTCTTTAAGTATCTTTGTGATTCTGATTTGTATATATTGTTAATTAGTGTAAATATTTAGGTAAGTTTAAGTTTGATTTATTTGACTAGACTCTCATATGGAAAGAAGGATCTCTTGGAGTACAAGGGTGCGGCAAAGCTCTCTTTAAATACAAGCCGAACTCTCTCTTTAATGACTACTGATTTCCGGGCAATACTTTGAGTGAATAAAGTTCTTAAGAGAGTCTTATTTTTCTTAGGTGTTCTTGTGGAAAAGAACTCTGAGGTGTTGGGTGTTTTAGTACGGTCTAGAGATTTAGATCGATTTGTTCTTTTGATATTTTTGTTTTTTCTTTCATTCGATTTGTACTCTGCAAATCGCTTTTAATATATGAAAGTTTCCAGCAAGTGTTCTTGCTGAAGTTTTAATTGTTATTAAGTTCTTTATTTTCCGCTACAAATCTGATAACTGTGAAGACAACTGTCTGGACAACTGTTAGCACGTTTGAATACACAGTTGTTCACACAGTTGGTCAGTTCCCAGAACAGTCCTAGCCGCCTTAATATCTTTCAAAACTGCTCTCAACAGTTCATAATTTATCACGTCTTTCTTACATTATCAGTAACGGTTAGAATCAATATGGTCCACGTGATACTCGCCTTAAGCAAAATTAATCTCAGTCACTAATGCATCACAGAAACATATACTTCGTAGAACCGGTTCTCAATCCAATTCTTAAGTGGCTAAAGAGATGATTTTATGGGTGTTTACAAATAGTTTGGGAGTATACTTTGCCACAGTCTACTTGAGTTCAATTCGTAATTACTCCTCCGTTTCATACTTTACTAAATGGGATTGCACAGAACTTAAGAAAATATATTGAAAAAGCAACTGTTGTGAGTGGGTAGGGGAGAGAAAATAAGTTAGTGGATAGTTGTTGTGAGTGGGTAAGAGAGAGAAAATTGAGCATTTTAATTAAGCAGCAATAAGTATGGGACGCTCAAAACGAAAATAAATAAGTAGCGATAAGTTTGGACGGAGGGTAGGGAGTAGAGTACTATTTATTTTTTGAAAGAATTTAATTTGTAGATGAGGTGATGGAGTTTGTGATAAAAATAGGTATGGAGAAGCTTGGTGGTTATTTGTTGCAGATTGGATATTTGGTCAAGCCATGTGGCATCAAGGTGGTGGCTGATTGAAGATGAGGGGACCCTTGTGTCATTTACTTCAAAATTGGCCATTCCGATTCCCTTGATTTACCAGTTATGAGGTCACTAACCATTTCAAAACCAAATAATAACTAGATTTTCACACAAATAAATATTCTCTCCCTCCGTCTCATACTTATTGCTATTAAATATGAATATACGGGGATTAAGAAAATATGTTGGAAAAGTACGGTGGTATTTGATGTATTAAGCACTTAATGCTTGATGCTTAATACTCCCTTTGATCCAAAATAATTGTCTTTTTTTGCATTTGCACAATTCTTAAGAAATGCAATTATTATCATGACTTAATCACAAAAGTTCCAACTTTACTCCTATTAAGTGTGCAACTTTCTTACATTAATGTCTCACACACTAAGACAATTAATAAAAAAGAACAAGTTTTAATGCAAGGGTAAAAGGGACATTTAGCTCAAAAGTGACAATTATTTTGGACCAAAATTTTGGTCCAAAAGTGACAGTTATTTTGGACCGGAGGGAGTAGATTACAAAGTATATTTTGGAGGTATTGTGCCTTTGATGACATTGAGGTATAGATGTTGGAGGTTACGTGAGGCTCTTAATGATTGAGAATCAAAATCATTGCTTAACCAATAAGAGCCTCATGGAACTTTCAACATGTAGACTTCAATGTTATCAAGGCACCTTACCTCCAAATTATACCTTGCAATCCATTAAGCATCAAGTGCTTAATACATCAAACACCACCTAAGTGTTGTGAGTGGATAGGAGAGATGATATAAGCTAGTGGATAGTTGTTGTGAGTGGGTAAGAGAGAGAAAATTGAGAATTGTAGGTAAGTAATAATAAGTATGGGACGCCCAAAACGGAAATAAGTAGCGGTAAGTTTGGGACGGAGAGAGTAACTTCTAAAGTTTGCATGTGATAATTCTGAAAAGAAAAGGGAAGAATTTTTTAAGTCTGAGGAAGGGAAATTTGTTGAAATGGAAATATGAGGTATAAAACTTAAAAAACACCATTATAATTACTATAAGAAACAATCTTTAAATCATTGCGATAACTAAATTAATCTGAAATTAATGCTTAAAGTACCACGTCAATGAAAAAAAAAATATAGGAAGTTCATTTTGAGACGGAGGGAGTGTTGAGTGATAGAAACACAGTTAATAATACAACAGTTATGAATCATTAGTGCTGACATCTAGACGATGTCATAAATAAATGTATAGCGAGTCACAAAATTGATACAAAAGATCTGATTGTAGGAAGCAAAACGTTTTAATTTGTTATGGGGATTAACTGCAAACATGCTTGAAAGAATTAACCAATGAGCAACACCAATATAAAAATGTCTCTTTGGCCACAAATAAAAACTGTTTTATTAAGACACAACTCGTCTCAACTATATCAACAATCTCCAAAAAAAAAAAAAAAAAAAGAACGATGAACATATGAATATACTGTGGCAACACTAAATCGTTTGACTGGGATAACCCAATATCGTGTATGTATCACTTGTTCCCGCGGAAATACAGGTATACTCTCTGCACCAACAGAAGGAAATGAAGTTATATCAGTGAACAATCAAAATGGTTTATCAACAGTGATAAAATAGGGACGGATGACCAAAAGCTGAAACGGGAAGTGTGAGTTGAGTCTCTAACCTGAAGTACCCACAAGCTTATAAGTGATTCTACGCAAAATAATCCAAATCCAACTACATAGAAAATCTGCAAAATAAAAAAAAGGTGATTTATTCACGTATCACCCGCACCAACCATTTGATGATGTAACATCATATACATAAGAACTCCCTACTGAAATTCAACTTACCCCAACCAACATTTGATCAGAAAAGACATCAATTACTGCAAGTATGCCCCTAAGGAATCAAAAAGAGCACAGAAGTTACAAGATGAATAGGCAAAAGACCAATAATAGTATACTTTCACCGTCTTTCAAAAAAATGAAAATCATTTTGGCGAGAGATTCCTATTTCAATAATGGAAGAAGCCAATGTTGAATTTTGAAATGTAACTACGGTTTTTCACTGTCTCTGATAAAACTGGATGTGTATAATAGCACCTACACTTGTTGGATACTCCTTTGACTGGGAAAAAGACCCTCATTTTTTGAAAGTCAAACTTCCTAATAATGTTCTTTTTTGGTTTCGGATATTTCTTTAATATTGCATACTCCCTCCATCCCATAACCAATGTTATTATTTCCGTTTTGGGCATTCCATAACAATGGTTACTAACCCAAAATAGAAATGTGATAATATTTCCTTATTTAATCGGACCCACTTGCCCACTCACAGCCACAATCCACTTACTATTCCCTACAACACATTCTCTCTCCTACTTTACTTTTCATACTCACAATACCTACTCCCCTACCCCAATTATATTTACTTTTTCTCAATTCCCGCGCACTCAATTTTGGTAACCATTGTTATGGGACAGAGGGAGTATTGTAATATGAAAAATACATTGTTTCATAAATAATTTCTTAAATGCGGGACAACTGTAACTCGCCTCATAAAACAAACTGGGCAATGTCAAGGTAGAAGTGAACAAAATGTAAATACTTACGTCAGTGACTTCCCACGAAAGACAACTGGAGGAGCAATAGCAGCAAATATGCAAAAGCCAATGTGAAGCTACACAATGTCAATGAGTTCTGTCAGTGAGTAAGCTAAAGGAATTAACAATGATAAAAAAGTGTTGACAAGGACTCATCTCCAGTACTTACCATGTAGAACAGGAAAAACCAACCAAACTTTAAGGCACTATCAGTCCTGTTGAAACAAAAAGCCTTTTAACATCTTTATAAATGCCATCACGAACAACAGCAAAAAGAATGATAATATAGTGATAGAGATAATATTCACTCCGTCCTCAGCGAATGACTGTTTTTGTTCAAGCTTTTTTCATGATCAGGAACAAAAATGGTCGCGCCTTTCAGGAGGAAGGGAGTAATAAATAGAATAAATACAAGAAAGTATAATAATAATGATAATAGTAGTACCATGAATAACACTACTGCAGTCTGGAAAAAAGAAGTCTTGCAAGACGAGTAGTCTAAGTCACGTATAGGTTACCGATAAGCGCAAATTGTATAACGGCTCTTACATGATAAGCTAAGGCTCTCTATTAACTTTGATTCATCCAGCACCCATTTTCAATCATTATCAAGTACAATTAAAACTTAATATACATAAAATTTCTCTTTCGATCGGAAAATACAATGCACTAGTAATTGAAACAAAATACAATTTAGTCAATTCCCGTTACCCCTAAAAGTAGTATCCCAACCAGGGTTGCAGGATACTCTCGTAATGGCATCGAATCGCGTATCGATTCGCATGTATCGATTCGCGATTCGATACCGAATCGATACGTTGGAATACGCGAATCGTTATCTTCGATTCGTGTTCCGATACCTTGAAAAATCTGTTTGAATTCGCAATACATGTCCACTAAAAATGAAAAGTCATTGTTGCAATAAGTGAATGCTGTACATTAACTTGTTATCCTTTCCAAGGATAAGTTCAAAAGAGCTATAGAAACTGAAAAGCCACAATGATATTATCAAGGAGCTCTATGATCAGTCCCTCAAATGTTGATTTTCTATGAGGAGTAAGTTTATTATTATTATTATATATCTTTTAATATTTATTTAAATCAAAAGTACTACTATTGCGAATTTGCGAATCACAATAATTGTAATACTCTACGTATCGGATTCCATAGATTGAGCGAATCGCGAATTCGAATTCGGACGAACTACGAATCGTGCAACCCTGATCCCAACCAGCAATTGCAGGACTCAAGTAGTTAAAGGCTTCAGCCCATTTTCTCCAAAGAAAATAGCCACCGGAAAGTAAAAAAAAAAAAAAAATCAAAACCACTTGAACACCAAAGATATGTTCAGGTGAGTAAGAGGACACACAGTTCTCTCCATTTTACCATTTCTCAAACACTAATCCACTCAGGAAAACATCCTTTGTCCCAATTACTCGGTGTTAGCTACCGGATTTCTTTTCCATTTATTATATTTTGGTAAGACCATCACATAAGCATCAAATTCATATTCTTAGGATTCGTGTTTGTATGGATCTGATAAAGTTTTACCCTAACTATCAGGCTACTGACACAACCCAACTACTTTACCTGGTTGGACTGCAAGATGATCTAGCTTCAAAATTGAAGTCAAGATTTCCTAATTCTGATGGGCAGTCGACAAGTCCTACTGTAACAAAGATATAAATCCAGGCCGATGTTTAGCATCATTCCCCCAAGAAAGTAAAATATTTTTCTAGCTTTATTCCAACCCCTATTTACTTGGTTTGATTTATCTCCATGTGTGGTCCAGGAGGATCTGTGGAAGGGGACACTTGCTAATCTAGAACCTAGCTCAAAATCATGAGGTCTACTTCAAAGAGAAATTACTTGAGTTAACAAAACCCGTTGAATACTTGGTCAATTCTAAATCAAGAACGTTCTCCACCTAATATACTTGACATCAGGTAAAATTGACATATATGAAAGACAGAAGTAAACGATACAAAGAATGTTTAGATACCTCATAGCACGATAGAGTGGCCTGTACCACAGAACATATGAAAGCGGGCAGCCAAGAAGAGCATATATTGTTGCAAGGAAAAAAATCTTGACGCCTATAGAAAGTGAAACATATTTAGAATGCATGAAAGAAAAAAAACATTAAAAAGGAACACAAATAGTATGAGACAAAATACTTACCACCACCTCGTATCCAACAAACCATCACTGCAATGACATTAAACACAAGGCAAAGAACTATGCCTGCAAAGAAATTACTACGAGTGTCACTCAAGGCAGATATTCGCAAATATACATGCAAGTCATATCCAGAAAACAAATAATCCATACAATTCTGATAAAGGCCGCCTACATCCCACTCCACCAGCCGGCAAGTAATCCACCAAATACCAATTTTGCCGGCACACATCCTTTGTTTTCAATAAGTCCATGCTGTTTAGTCTTCTTTATGGATGCGATAAAACAGAAGGAAGTTGCGCAATGCTTTGCCCACAATACCATTATTATTGGCAACTTTGAACATATGTACACACATGAATATATATATATATATATATATATATATAATCAAATTCATTGTCTAGAGAAAATACTATAAACGTATGTTTTATGTACTCAAGTGAGTGTATTAGGCATTCTTTTCATGTGTACAACCTAATCCAAAGGCGAAGAATGAATGGCCAGAGCTCATTGTACATGCAGAGTGACTGTCACTGGAATGTAATTTCCAATGACGTCTGTGATGCATCTGAGCCCAGGTACCTTTCAGTCTTTAAACCAATATAACACTGACCAAAATCCAAAAGCAAAGCACTTGGAGATTGATGAAACTTTCTCACCAGCAAAGACATAGAAGCACCATCTAACCTTTCATGCTAAGGGCAGAAGATAATTTTTCTAAAAGCATACACAAATTGAATTAAAAAGCAACATCTGTCAGCAACTACAAAATTCAAAATAAATGCATAAAACAGATGTCAATTTTGACCTCAGCTACAAACTTAAGAGAGCACAATTCTATAAACATACCTAACCAACTTGCAAACGCCATATACTGCAACCTCTGAGCATGAACTGGTATCTCATTCGCTATATCGTGATGAATAATTGGAAAAAAGGGGGGCCAATTTCTATCATCTACTGGGATGTCAACTGTTGTGAGAGAAATTTAGAATAATGTCACAAAATGTAAGGATTTAGCTTGCGCAAACAACAGTGATGTGTTTCAAACAATGCTTACCACTAGCAACAGCATCTTCTCTACGCTTGATGTCCTGCAGAATGACGAGGAAACGATATTAAATATTAAAAGGTATATTATGACATGCACACAAACAAGAATAGAACAAAAGGCTGATTCATTAAGTCTGACATAGCCCATTTTTGTCATCTCCAAATTTACTTTGTCAGTGCATTTGAAGCTGAGAAAGCATTTATTTTAAACTTTTTGAACGTTTTCTCATACTTTGTTCCTATATCACTCATTTGCAAGCAAGTACTACTAGCACAAACCCTTTCTCTCCTACTGAGATCTGCTTCCCAGTCTGAAAGCTCTTTATCCTTCTTCCTTGGGTCCTACAAATGTTGCACCACACTCCAAAGTCAGCACTTAGATAAGTTCAGAAAGTACAAGCACAAGAAATAGAGCTACATTACATTCATCGTATCCAATGGTATATCCACATTTGCGTCATGTTTTTGGCCAAAACCGAAAGTATTAGCGACCATTTGAATCCGGGACTTCCCAGGAGCAGCATTGCCATTCTGCAATCAACCAAAGATGATAAGACAATTTGATTGAAGAGACTTTGAATGTCCAAAGACAGTAATTCATGCCCTAAATATGACCACTCAAAAAAGTTTGAAAATGTAAGGTTCCCATGGATACAGCAAGCATCTATTTATTTAGTTTTTGATAAGACGAAGGTATCTATTTATCCAGCTTCTTTTCAATCCGGTGTACGTGAAGGCGCCATACAGCTTAGTCCTCCATAGTTCATAAATAAAGTTACTAATTCAAGGTATTAAATACAAAAATTTGTAATAAAAACAATATGCACCAATATCGAACTCCCAATTAAATGGAAACTCCCCATTTATAATCCCAACAAAGTAATATTCTTAATACATCAATCGTACCATCCATAACGAATGTGGGACTAACTATACTATTCATTTTCCTACACCTGCATGGTATATACTCCCTCCGTCCCACCCGAATTAGGATTTTTGGGTTGGGCACGGGGATTAAGGAAAAAGTGTTAGTAGAGTAGGTGTTGTGAGTATGAAAAGTGAAGTAGGAGAGAGAAAGTGGGGGTAGAGAATAATGAGTGGAAAGTTGTTGTGAGTGTGAATGTGGGTCCCATTAAACAAAACATTTCCATTTTTGGGTTGTCCTAATTCGAGTGGGACACCCAAAATAGAAATTTGTCTAATTCGAGTGGGACGGAGGGGGTATTGTTTACTACGAGAGAAGCCATGTTTATTGCAGAAAGATCCCGAATACATGACTAAGCATGCTCAGATCTCTTCGTGTGAGGCTTTAAAAAAAAAAAACAGAGAGTTGCCTTTGAAGTTTGAATCCCCCATATTATAAATAGTTCAAAGGTTCATTAGCTTCTGGAAACATGAGTGTACCTGGGACATGCTATAGCCACAATCTTATTTTATTGTTGATTCTTACTTTTGACACGAAAAGTTTTTCAGGCATCTGTGTCACGTGTCACATGTCACACGCAGACACTAATCTAACCCAGCTTTGTCTAAGCAATAGTTTCAAATTTGCTTCTGCTTATTACTAATGTTAACGGCGCGTGCTCGGGGGAGGGTGGCGCGTGCATTCTCATTTGTTGGTTCAACAATTGAATCATGTGCATCTACTTTCAAGTCGTTCCAAGTACTCGAAGAAGGTTATAACACGCCAACCTCTTACAAAAAATAATTGACAGGCATCACAAGTCCCTGCACTTTATCATACTGATGCCTCCAATCTATCATTGTTTACTTTTGAGAGAATACAATAATTATCATAGAGTTCAATTACAATTACGTGAAGCATCTATTACGCTTGTACAACAAAACTCCATAAGAACCACTCTCTGTTATACAGGTTCTTAAGCAATAACCAAACTTCAATCGAAGAATAAATAAAAGGATCTAGAAGCCACTATTCTTTAGTCCGAAGCTCCGTATTTTTTTTGGCGCTACATGTATTCTTTTTTATTGTAATGTTTTCCACCGCATGCTAGATGACATATCATCTCCTTAACAACGAAGAAAATACGGAGCTTAGGACCTTACAATTTACGAATGTGATTCTTTTTCAGCAGAAACAATAAACTAAAATCTGGCCCTGGACGGTGGTGGTACTGGTAAAGCCAAAGCTTGAATCACTATTTTCTCTGAAAAATAACTGGTCATGAGGGTGTTAATGTACATGTCGACCTATTATGTCCCAAAGTAAACTTCCTTCGAGCAAGAAATTAGAAGGTACACTCAACTTCAGACCAAGGAAGTATTTCTATTTCATTTTACTTTATTTTTTATAAGAAAAGAAGTATATTAGATTAAGAGGAGAATGAGCAAGAGATAGACAAGAAGTACATCAAAAAACAAAGAGAGTGAAGAAACAACATAAGCAAACAGGAACTACGCAATTGCAGCCGCCCAGTCTAGTTTCAAATCAGAAGTAGATAATCCCTGAATGTACAAGAGATAAAAAGTAATTTCTTAAGACCTTTCATAGCATACATCTGTTGGAGATAACATATGAGTCTCTCTACATAATATGCTTTCACTCCTTTAAGGCAATATACATGGTGGTTTATCAGAGACCAAACATGTGTACAAAATTGTAAGAATACCAACTAAAGTGGGGAACACTCTTAGTGGAATCACAGGAGCCCTCCGTGAGCATAGAAGACAAAAACCTACCCAATTATTTTCCACTCTGACACTGAACATTTACCTTCCACGTTCAATATTGCCAGCTCTAATACTAATATGAACTAGCCGGAATAAAATTAAATGTGGGTGATAATTGTTGTGTCTCTTCATTTCACTCCCCATACCCATCATTAACATCGGTGTGGGATTTGTATCAAACTGTAGGAGCAATCCGGCCAACCTAACTCATGATTTCATTCAAAGTTCTTGATGTTTTCAAATATGCAGCTATTCATCTATCAACTACTCCCTCCGTCCTAGTTCAAGGTTCTTACTTTCCTTTTTGGTCTGTCTCAACTCTCAAGTTTATACTCCCTCCGTCTGGCCACATTTCAATTTTTATTTGTCTCATTTTGTTTGGCCACTTATAAAACCAATGTAAATTTATTCATTATTTTCCTATCATACCCTTATTTAAGTTTAATAATTAATACTAGTTGGTATAAAAACAAGGCACATATTCTCATGCACATACATCCTAATTAATATTAAAGAAGGGTATAATAGGAAATATAAAATTTGAACAAGGTATTAATTGAAGCTTCTTAAACTGCGAAATTTTGTCTAGTGGCCAAACATAGTGAGACGGAGGGAGTAGTTCTTAGTTGCTTTATTACTTGAAATGGACAGTAGGATCCATTTGACATTCTCACAACAAAAACTTCCTACCCACTTTCTCTCTCCTACTTTACTTTTATACTCACAACATTTACTTTTTCTTGATCTCCGTGTAAAGTCAAACTAGGAACCTTAAACAAGGACGGAGGAAGTACTATTTATCAAGACACCCAAAGTTTTGAACCTTTAATATGTTCTGCACTTCCACTAACTTCCATATCATACTCATCATACATTACTAAAATATTGTCAATGGAGACTATATTATAAAAATCATAGGAAGTGTCGAAGACTCGAAATACCCTTCCAGATACCTCCACCCTATTTTCAGAACGTGTCAGTTGATAAAAATGCAAATATTCCTGGTTAGTACCCGTACCAAAGGCCATATGGCATCAGCTGCAGACGCTAGTTGATCAAAATTTACATATAAGTATAGAGAAGCTCCCTACAAACTTTGTCCCGAGCATGCAGGGGTCAGTTCCTTCCATCAAGTTTACCTTTACTTTCTAATCCATTGCTACTTATTGGGTGAAAGGTTTGTATATATACCCAAATAAAATCTTCTATTTGTCAATAATTACAAGTGGTCTGCCAAGCAATCAAAGCAGGCACCATTCTATTAATTGTTGAATAGACATAGTAGCTTTTGGTTCCATAGTTAGGAAATCATGACCTCCAACAAGTAGCCAGATAGTTATTAGTATGGCTACCAAGTTATCTCTTTTCATAAGTCGAGCTGAAACTGCATGTCTCTTGTCTTGTATGAGAAGGCTGTGTCTGGTTTGAACAATGAACGAGCCCATTTTATTTTATTTTTTTGATAAGGATGAACGAGCCCATTTATTCAGTTTGTGAATTGAGTAACAAGTCTGTTTGGCATTGTCATACATTTTTAGGAGGCCTCGTGTCAATAATATGTGATAACCGTTTGTTACACTCGTACATATAGGCTATCCAAAAAGGAGTTGTCCTATTTTAGCAAAGATATACATTTCTCCAGTTTCTTTTTCTCCTTTCAATTGTTGCCCATAATCAGTCGTAAACTGACAATGAGTTGTTCAATAAAGATTGGAACGCATATGTGCATGGGACATAATGAACAAAACCTAAGTCTGCCAGAATGAGGCCATCTTATTAAGTGCAACCTTAGGGCATCTCCAATGCAAGGTCCTTAGCCATAGGTATCAAAATCAAATTTTGATACCTATGGACATACTATTCACAAGGTACTAAATTGTCATCTCCAATGCAAGGTCCTTAGCCAAGGTATCAAAATTAAAATCTCCTATTATTAACTTGAATACTAGTAATCATTAAAAATATTCTAATAGTTAAATACTTCTAATATTTAAATTATTGATTATAACTATAAATTTAATAATTATTTTATTATCAAAATATATAGTATCCGTTTTTTGTTATTTACAATGTCTAATTATTGCAATCTTTTAAAATTATGACTATTATTTTAAATTATTATATTTTACTATGATAAAAAACTTGTAAATATTATAATTGTCATTTATTAAAATATATACAGTCAAAATATGTTAGAATTATAGAAAATTTATAAAAAATGTTTTAAAGATGAAGGAAGTGTAAATTTTTTTTTTCAAAATTAATATACGTTAAAATATGTTAGTGTTATAGAAAATTTAAAAATATAATTTTGATATAAATATATTTATTATTTAATGAAATTTAAATTTGATTTTATAACTAAATAAACTTAAAACATGAACAAGTGTCATCTTTTTATTAGTCCATTGGTAGAAACCTTTCAAATAAATGGTAAAGATAAGTAGACGTAGACATTTTGGGAGGAGGGGACAAGCCCTCTGCAGCTTGTTTTCAGCCTCAATCTCCTTCCTTTGGCAAGTGAACTCCACGCACAAGGTACTAAGCAAGGTAGCAAATTTGCTACCTTGCTTAGGACCTCACTAAGCCTGGCAATTGGGCGGGGCGGGTTCTAGCGGGTTGGCAGGTTACCGGGTCTGCCCGCCACAACCCGTTTAAATTTACGGGTCAAACGGGTCGGGTAACGGGTTGTGGCGGGCCGGCCTTTTTTTTTTTCCCCTTAGGATGTCGTCTCGAGCTATTTGTTCTCGCGGGTTGAGTCGGGTCGAGCCGTTAAGCTTCGTGGGTTGAAACGGGTGACCCGCTAACTTAAACGGGTCGGGTCGGGTGATTAACGGTTTGGTTCGGACGGGTTAGCGGGTAACCAGCCACAATTGCCCGGCCTAGACCTCACCTAATTTTGCTACTCTCATTTTTTACCATTGGAGATACAAAGACCTTGAGGTGGGTATCAAAATTTGGTTTTGATACCCACCATTGGAGTTGCTCTTACGGGGTACACTCAACCACCGTGATCATCATCAGAATAGATCTATCATATGTATCATCCCAGTCTAGTATCAAACTCCAAGATAACACTACTAGTCTATAAGTAATTATCTTTTCCACAATTGAACCAAAAAATTTTAAGAAACAATGGCCAACTGAAAATGTATAGGAAATTGGCTGCAACAGAAGCTGGCAAGCAATCCAATATATAAAAAAAGAGCAATTATATTCAGAAACATCAGCTCTTATATCGAGGAATAAAATAGGAAATCCCAATTCGATGAGCCCAATTTAAAAATCACAACTCCAAAATCTCGCACAATTTTAAAGCCATGTTTGAGAGCAAGTGAATTCATCTTTCCAGAACCTGATTTTGATAAAAAAAAAAAAAAATACTAAGTTGAATACTCCCTCCGTCCCAAAATGATCTTCACATTTGACTATTCAAACTTTTTAAGCATGCTAACACTTGCTTCACTAGCCATGTGTTGCCTATGCACTTCTAAGCCTAGATTATAGAAATAGGAGGAACTTTTTGGGACAATGATAAATTACAAATGAGAAGATCATTTTGGGACGGAGGGAGTATTAAACATCCATAAAAGCTCCAATTAAAAGCCTAAATCCAATACAATCAGTTTTAGTAGGAATTAGGAAATTAAATGTGAAACCTAAAATATCTCAACACCACCCGCCAGTTGTTACCAGATCCATATCAAACAACACCTTTACCGCTGAAGTAATGGCGTAAAAACAATTAAGCGAAATCGAACAAACCGAAAATTAGGGCCAAAATTGTAGTGAATTTAATTAAAAAAAATGAAAAATCATAAGCAGAAAAATAGGCAGATCTAGAAATAATTACCGAAAATGGATTGACTTCTTCGTCGAAAGGATTAGGATCTTCGCGACGATTCATGGCCTCTCTTTCTCGATTCAATTCGAACCGTTCTCCGTAACAATTTGCAGAAATGCGTTCCGCACAGAGCGGTGACTGTATGAGAGAGAGAGAAGAAGAAGACGTTGTTGTACTTGGATGCTGTATTTTATAGTATGTGCTTGTCTGATACGCGGGATAATCTAGAGAGAGAAAGTAGTTTGGAGATTTTGTTGCGAGAAAGACAAGTACTCCCTCCGTTCCGTCACAGAATACTATACGTATGTTTACCTTCTTCTCATTTATACGGAAATGGCAGAAGCGTTGTGAGTATAAAAGTAAAGTAGGAGAGATAATGAGTGGGAGAGAATATTAAGTTGATTGGTGTTGTAAGTATAAAAGTATTCCCTACAGTCACAAATATAAGCAAAAGTAACTAAAATCACACTTATTAAGAAAGTAGTTAATTGTCTTGATTTTATAATAAAAATATATTACTAATATATCCTCATATTAAATTTGTAATAAATGTACACTTGTGTTTGAAAATGAGTACTTAATTAGGAGTATTTTTGGTAAAAGAGTATTAAATACAGTTACATTTAATGTTTTGTATTGAAACCCAACTTTTTTGTTTATATTTAGGTAAAAAAAAAAAGCTTAACTTTTTTGTTTATATTTGTGTCCAGAGGGAGTAAAATAGAAGAGAGAATGAGTGAGAGAAATAGTAAAGATTTTTTACCATTTTTGGAAGTGAACATATACTCTTGAACAGACTAAAAAGAAAATGTGGACATATGCTTTGAGACGGAGAGAATAGGTCCTATTATCCATTTTAAATAATAAAATAAAATAAAAACTTTAAATTGTGACAAAAATGAAAGTCGGCGGACATAAATCGGGACTGAGGGAGTACTAATTATATTGGCCATTGCAAGGGGAAATTTACGGATTTTGACCTTTGAAGGTTGCTTCACGGCGCGGCATAAACGTCACATGTGGGCAGCGTGGGTTTAACACCGACGTTTGCCGTATCTATCAAAGTTTGGTGGTCTTTTAAAATTGGGGATTTAACCTTAAGGTCCCTTTATCTATCAATAATGCTTTAAGAGGACAGAATTGTTTAAAAAAGAAAACTTTGAAAGCCATTGTACCAAAATAATGCTACTATCCAGTTATGTTTGCGCGCTTTTGGGTGCGTTGAGGCCCAATCTCAAGCGCCTCGGAATGTTGAAGCGTTGAACTCTTAGAATTAGATTCTCTTAAAATTGATCGTCCAAAATGAGGTGACGATATTTTATTGGTTGCATCGATAATGGATCCGTCAGACTCTAATTAAAAACACCAATAAAATCATTACACTTTTGAATTTTGTGAGCAGGTTTTTTGTGTTTTTTTTGTGCTCCTAATATTATTCTTCAATCAGATGAATGCATTTCTCCCACTTCCCATCCGACTTGTTTGTGTTAAGCACGCCTTGGCTTCTTTTCCTTATCAAAGTGGACTCCTTCATTGCGAAAATTGAACTAAATTATTTTTTTACCCTCTTATATGCAAAATTTGGACTCCTCAATTATTCTCTTTGTCCTAAATTGAATATCCATTTTTTAGGTTGAGGGAAATTTAAGGAGTTGACAATTAGGCATTTTTGGTAGCATATATACATATTGGTAGGGCTGTAAACGAGCCGAGTCGAGCTTTGGGGTGTCGAGCTCGTGCTCAAGCTCACTTGTTTGTTCGAACTCGAGTCGAATCGAGCTCACGAGTTGTTCGCGAACAATTCGAGCCGATGTTGAACTCGAGTTTTAACGAGCCGAGCTCAAGCTTAGGTTTTTTCTGTAAAAATATGTTCTTAACGAGCTTATCGAGTAGAGTTCGAACCGGTCGAAAACAAAAATTTAAGTTTAACGAGTTTATTGAGCCGAACTCGAGCTTTTAACGAGCTACACGAGTCGAACACGGTCGGCTCGATAACGAAACGAGTTTGACAATCGGTTCGAGCTCACTCGAGTTACTAGTACTATTTTATCACTCCCTTCATCCCAGTAGAAAAACCTAACACTTGATCGCTCAAAATTTCTATTGCAATGTCAGTCCAAGTTATACGGAGCTCGTTTCAGAGAAACAACTGCAGGTGCACCGAAAGCTGCAAAAATCGAATTTGACGATTCCGACGATGAAGATTAAATTCCAAGGTACACACCCACCCAAGCTGTTTATCGAAATCGGAATGCTGCAAAACTTCAAACACAGATTGATAACCGTTGAAATGTACGAAGATTCATTTTTGGGCTGCTACTCTGCATTTACATCACATTGGCAGAATTATCTTTGCATAAGAGATTTAGGTATTGAATGTAGTGTCTATTACTCCCTCTGTCCCGAAAATGATCTTCTCATTTGCCATTTCATTGTCCCAAAAAAATTCTTCTCATTTCGACAATTTATGCATAAACACAACATGGCTAGTGAAGCAAGTTCTCGTGTCCTTCAAAGTTTGAATAATCAAACGTGAAGATCATTTTGGGACGGATGGAGTATTTGATACCGGGAACCAATGTTCTAAAAAACGCTAAGCGGTCGCTAGGCGCCACAGGGGCGCCTAGCGCCTAGGCAGACCCCAGGCGGGATCTAGGCGGGGCCGAGAATTCAGAAATAGCTATAATATCCTAGACGTGACCTAGGCGTTTCATGAACGCCTAGCGCCTAGGCGGGGCCTAGGCGGCCTAGACGGGGTCTTTTAGAACAATGCTGGGAACAAATTAGATTATATATTTTCTTTTACCATTCCCCTTTCATATGGTCATTGGCCTAAAAGTTGTAAGTTGTAGTGTATAATACTCCATCCGTCCTATAATAAATGTCGCATTTGACTTGTCATCATTTTTAAGAAGTTTGTTTACTTGTTTGTTGTTTGTAAATTGTTGCTACAATGGTAAGATTGCATTGAATTTTTTAACATTTATTTTGGGACGGACTAAAAAAGAAAATAAGAAAATTATAATGGGATTATGGGACTGGGGAATATTTTGTAAGATCTTATGCACTGTTGAAGTTAATCTTGATTATCCTAGATTATTCTAGAAAATGTTTTTGGTGCATGGTTCATAATGCCAAAGGTCAAGAGTCATTAGTCTAGATAAGAATTATTTAAGATAAGTATTGTCCTTTTGTTTACTAGTTTATGTTCATTGTTTTCTAAGTCTTGTAAGCTTATAAATAGGTCTCCCATCATTGTCTTAAAGTGTGTCAAGAAAGTGTCAAAATCAGATTTCATATAATAAGAAGTTCTTCTCCATATTATCCTCTTGCTCTATATTTTTTAAGAAGACTCTTTATACTTAGGCGTGATCACGCCTAAGTGAAATTTATCTTCTGCCCACTTTATCCAACAGTGGCATCAGAGCCCACTTGGGCAGCCATGAACGGTGGTACTAATGGTGGTACGAACGGTGGTCGTAGTCAACCACAAATTCCTGTATTGGATAGAAAAATTTATGCTCGATGGCTTATTCAAATGATGGTACTTTTTTACTATCAAGAGTTGCTTGAATTCGTGGAGGATGGCATAGGAGTGCTTGAGGAAAATGCAAATGATGCGCAAAGCAAGCACATCAACGTGCTTACAAGAAAGATAAGAAGGCGTTGTATTACATCCATCAAGGAGTAAATGATGTGGTTTTTGACAAGATTGTGGGAGCAACTACGTCAAAAGAAGCGTGGGATATTTTGGAGAATTCGTTCAAGGGAGTTGAAAAAGTGAAGAAGGTAAAACTCCAAACATTAAGGCGAAGGTATGAACTTCTTGGAATGGAGTCTTCGGAAAGTATTTCAGATTATGTTAGTATAATTCCTGCTTTAACAACCGAAATGAAGTCATATGGAGAAAAAGTTGAAGATTTAGCGATTATGGAGAAAATTTCGAGAACACTCACACCTCGATTTGAGCATGTTGTGTCAGCGATTGAGGAGTCTAAAGATCTTTCGGTGATGACAATTGATGAGTTGTCAGGCTCTTTGCAAAGGCACGAGCAGAGAATGAAGGAGAAGTCAATTGAGAAGTCGATCGAGCAAGCATTGCAAGTTTCTCATGTCCGCTCCCCAAATAAAAACAACAATGGTGTACAAGATGGAAGTTCTCAAGTTTGCCATAACGGCGGTGGTTCTCGTGGAAGAGGACGTGGTTACTACGGTCGAGGCCGAGGTGATTACAACAACAATAACCGAGGAGGAGAAATAGACAACGACATGATCGTGGAGGAACAAATGATTACCGAGGACGTGGTCAAGAAAGAGGATGTGGTCGAGGAAGGTATGATAAGTCAAATGTTAAGTGTTATGAATGTCATGAATATGGTCATTATGCAACTGAGTGTAGATATAGAGATAACTTTTGGATATGGAGAAGAAGCACGATTTGCAAGAGAAGGTGAAAATGACGATGGTCAAGTTCTTTTGATGGTTACGGCGGCGGCTGAAGATCCCGATTACTACACATGGTTCCTTGACACGGGTTCTACAAATCACATGTGTGAAAAGAAGGAATTATTTGGTGATCTTGATGAGACGGTGATGTCGAAAATCAAGTTTGCCGATGATAGCACAATACCGGTGATGGGAAAAGGAAGAGTTCTCATAAAATCGAATGATGGAGATCACAAGTATATCTCGCACGTGTTCTATGTTCCGGATATGAAGAGTAATTTGTTGAGCTTGGGGAAAATTTTGGAGAAAGGGTATGATATGCGGCTATATAACAACAACCTTACCATGTTTGATAGGCAAGGTACACTCATTCAAAAGTCCCATCTTTCAAAGAATAGAATGTTTCGAGTTGATATTGAGTGTGATTCCTATCATTGCTACAATGCAATTGTGAAAGATGAATCTTGGTTGTGGCATTTGCATTTTGGTCACTTGAATTTTCGTAGCTTGAAATTGTTGGCTTAAAAGGAGATGGTTCGAGGTTTGCCTACCATTAATCACCCCGAACAATTATGTGAGGGATGTATTGTTGGAAAGCAACATAGAGCTCCATTAGTGGTTGGAAGAACTTGGAGGACAAGAAGACTTCTTGAGCTTGTTCATTCGGATGTTGCGGTCCACTTAATGTGATTTCAAATGGTAATAATCGGTATTTTCTTACCTTTATTGATGACTTCATAAGAAAAATATGGGTTTATTTTCTTCAAATAAAGTCCGAAGTTTTTGCTTGTTTTAGAGAGTTCAGGGCTCTTGTTGAAAAGAAAAGTGGTTGTTTTCTTCAATATTTGTGGACTGGTGGTGGTGGTGAGTATACTTCTAATGATTTTGTTGAGTATTGCAAAGAACAGGGAATAGAGCATGAAGTGACATTTCCCTACACACCACAACATAATGGAATTGCCGAGCGGAAGAACCGGACAATCTTGGATATGACGAGAAGCATGTTGAAAGCTAAGGGGATGCCAAATTCATTTTGGGCAGAAGCTGTCTCATGTACAGTTTATTTGTTGAATAGGTGTCCAACAAGAAGTGTGAAATATGTTACTCCCGAAGAAGCGTGGAGCGGTTTCAAGCCAAGTATGAAGCATCTCAAGGTATTTGGTAGTATTACATATGCCCATGTTCCATCCGAGAGAAGAATAAATCTTGATGATAGAGGAGAGAAGACCATTCGTGGGTTACAAGGCTGGAGGATACAAGTTGTTCAACCCAGTTACAAAGAAGGTGATTGTGAGTAGAGATGTGTTATTTGCCGAGGAAGAAGCTTGGAATTGGGATGTTGATGTTCTGAATGATTCTCGATGCACTTCCATTTTCATTATTGAAGATGAAGTGACACAACAAGTCCCAACTGCAGTCATAGACGAAGAGGTGATGGAACCAGTTTCTCCTAATACACAAGTGCCGACACCTCAATCCGCATTGGCAAATGAAAGACCGATAAGGAATAGGCAGCCATCTACCCTATTGGAAGGTTTTGAGGTAACTTGTGATGATGAAGTTAATAATGATGGAGATTTAGTGCATTTTGCCATGTTTGCAGATAGTGAGCCAGTCAAGTTTGAGGAGTTTGTCCAAGATCCAATCCAAGTTGGTTCAAGCAATGCAAGAGGAAATAAGAGCGATTGAGAAGAACAAGACGTGACAACTTGTTGATATTTCAAAATAGAAGAAAGCAATTGATGTGAAATGGGTTTTCAAGACAAAGATCAAGCAAAATTGCGATATTGAAAGGCATAAAGCACTTGTTGCAAAAGGATACGAGCGGAGGCCTTGTTATGATTATCAAAAGAATCCTGTGACGCATGGGAGGAGCAAACATATTGATACTCATTTTCATTTTTTTCGTGATCAAGTTGCAAAGAACGAGATTTTGTTGGTGTATTGCAAGTCCGAAGATCAAGTTGCGGATATTCTTACTAAGCCATTGAAGTTCGAAGCTTTTGTTAAGCTCAAGTGGATGATGGGTATGACGGCATTTGAGAATCAAGATTAAGGGAGGATGTTGAAGTTAATCTTGATTATCCTAGATTATTCTAGAAAGTGTTTTTGGTGCATGGTTCATAATGCCAAAGGTCAAGAGTCATTGGTCTAGATAAGGATTAGTTAAGATAAGTATTGTCCTTTTGTTTACTAGTTTATGTTCATTGTTTTCTAAGTCTTGTAAGCCTATAAATAGGCCTCCCATCCTAGTCTCAAAGTGTGTCAAGAAAGTGTCAAAATCAGATTTCATATAATAAGAAGTTCTTCTCCATATTATCCTCTTGCTCTATATTTTCTAAGAAGACTCTTTATACTTAGGCGTGATCACGCCTAAGTGAAATTTATCTTCTGCCCACTTTATCCAACATGCACCTCCAGAAGTTCATTTACTGATTTTCAGAAGATCTAATTATTTTGTTGTGTAGTGTGGTGTTTGCTGATGTTAATTCTCCCTCCTTCCTATTTGAATTAGTTTCTATCATACTCTCACCCTCCGAAAATAAATATAAAATTTTCATTGTGATCTAATATAAAATAAATGTTGCATTTTTAATTGACTCGTCAGCATATTATTGATCGCGAGGTGACCAACGCGTCAACGAGTTGGCTGTTGAGTTTTGGGGCATCAACCAAGATTTTTTTTTCATATTCAACTCTATAAGGATGTGCAATCACTTGGGGCTGATTTCTTCATCAAAGTTGTAGAGGCTATCAAAAGAAGACTTTAATCCAAATTTTTTTTGACTCCATTGGTTAGAATTTTTCATCTCTAAGGCAAGTATTCTTCAAATTATGATATGTTATTTCCATGAAATTTCTTCTCTTTTCAAATACAAATAGAGAGTTATTCAAGTGGGTTTGATGTTATATGGTGTAATTGAGTATAAGAACACTACAACAAAAGTGACTTTTCCCGGCACTTTAAAAAGTGCCGGAAATTGAAAAAAAAAAATGCCGGAAAAGCTATTCCCGACACTTTTTCCGGCACTTTTGAAAGTGCCGAAAAAGTTGTCGGCAATACTTACCGGCACTTTAAAAGTGCCGGAATTTCCTGGCACTTTTCAGAAGTGCTGGAATTTCCGGCACTTTTCAAAAAGTGCCACTAATTTAAATAAAATTATTTTTGAATTTACCCGGATTCGAACCCACGACCTCTTGCATACGAAGCACACCTTCTACCGCTAGGCTAAATCATTTTTTGTTATAAATTTTCATATACAATTATTTGTTACAAAACAAAAACTTATATTAGGGCATTTCTATTATTGTAGTCCATAAAAATCTAATATAAGTAACAAATTAAAGCAAAGTTACATGAAAAATATGATTAAATTTAAAAATTAAATAAAAATTTCAAAACAAACATCTTGTTTTTAGCGGCACATTATAAAAAAGTGCCGCTAAATTCCCGGCACTTTTCAAAAGTGCCGCTAATTCCCGGCACTTTTTCATAAGTGCCGCTAATTCCCGGCATTTTTTTTATAAAGTGCCGAAAATTTAGCGGCACTTGTTAGAAAGTGCCGGAATTAGCGTCACTTATGAAAATGTGCCGGAAATTAGCGGCACTTTTGAAAAAGTGTCGGGAATTAGCGGCACTTTTTTCCAAAAGTGCCGGAAATTAGCGGCACATATGAAAGTGCCGGTAAATAAGTGCCGGGAAAAGCCATTTTTGTTGTAGTGGAATGGTAGTTTTGTATAATCAAGCTTGTATTTATGAAATGTTATTGGGTAAACTGTTGATGTAATTGGTATGAATTAAAGATGGGTGTATGGAATTTACTTGAAATCTTGCAAGCAAGTGTGATTGAATAAGGGTCATGTTCATAGTAGGTGATCTTAAAAGTCTTTTATTTGTACTCACTCTGTTTTAAAATACATGTCGTTTTAGACTTCTTCACACATATTAAGAAATGCAATTAATACATATTAAAAAGACTTTTGTGCCCCTAACTATTTCAATTTCCTAGACAGATAAATGCTTACACAAGAGATAGCTTGCAATTTATGAATAGTGTTATTATAGGTAAACATGAGTAAATTCCTTGGAATTAGTAAAATGTCAAGTATTTTGGAACAAAAATTTAACACCTAAAACGTAATGTATTTTGAAACGGATAGAGTATTCTTAAAGTATATTGGGAATGATTACCAAAAAAGAAAGGCCTAGAACCATACTTCATCTGTCTCATTTTAAACTTCAAAAAAATTCATTTTGGGTGTCCCATTTTAAACTTCAAAACCTAAAAAGGAAAGTGTTTTATATTTTTTAATTTGTGGGCCCACATGTCATACCTTACCACTATTATCCACTAACTATTCCATACCCCACTTTCTCTCTCCTACCAAATCATTAACACTCACAACACATCACTTTTTTCTTAATTTTTAAACCAATTTTTTTTTGAAGTTTAAATTAGGATAGTGGGAGAATGTACTATGATTGATTGGGTATGATTGACCTATGAAATAATGGAATTGTGTATAAACAAAAATTTAATGTGGGATTCACTATAAATAAAGAGGAAATGAGTATGTACATGTTCAATGTAAGATTCCAATTATATGTATAAGCATGGAAGTTGGTATATGAGTTCGATTGGAATTCATGAGTATATTTTGGTAAGTATTGATGTTTCACTATGGTGGTGATAATTGTCTATACTAGTATGGATTATGAATATTCATTTGTTGGATGTGTCATGTGAGTATAGAATGATTGTGTTTCAATACATTATTGGTAAACTTGATAAGTCATATGTGGAAATAATC
This sequence comes from Campanula takesimana, assembly GCA_026119855.1. Classification (NCBI taxonomy): domain Eukaryota; kingdom Viridiplantae; phylum Streptophyta; class Magnoliopsida; order Asterales; family Campanulaceae; genus Campanula; species Campanula takesimana. Next base: position 528,033 of record JAOWBW010001008.1, read on the forward strand.
TATATTACAAAATACATCTAATTTAATTAACTGCCATTGAAAAATAATCTTAGGGTTGAAACCAAAGAGTGAAAAAATCATTTAATAATAGCCATTGGATTGGAGGGGGTTATGAAAGAATTCTAGCCCTTCTATGGCAGTTATATATATATATATATATATATATATATATATATAGTTGGTGAGGAGGGCTATGACTTTGACACATAGACAAACATAGGTTAAAGCTTCATTTGTGTGAAGCCACATCATCAATATCCTAAATGTTTGTGACTTTTGATATTCTCATTATTAGCTAATACTATTAGCTCATAATAATAGTTATGATATGAGTGAACTATTACTATTAATAGTATTAGTTAACTATAATAGTTACTATAGTAGTTAACTATTACTATTAATAGTATTACTTAACTATAATAGTTACTATAGTAGTTAACTATTACTATTAATAGTATTAGACAACTATAATAGTTACTATAATATATAACTATTACTATTAATAGTATAATTAACGATAATAGTTACTATACAAGTTAACTATAATGGTTACTTTATAAATTAACTATTACTATTAATAGTATTAGGTAATCATAACAATTATAATATATATTAATTTTTACTATTAATAGTATTAGTTAATCATAGTAGTTACTATATAGGTTAACATTATTATTAATAGTATTAGTTAATTATAATAGTTAATATAAATATTAATAATATTAGTTATTGATATTATTATATAGATTATTTTTTACTATTAACGGTTTTAGTTAAGATGATGTTTACTATTTTAGTTAACTATAATTAAAAAAAAAAATCATATACAATATATTTATATTATAAAAAACTGTTATGCTACTTTATTAAATAAAAATATAAAAAAGTAAAATGCCAAAAAAAAAATAGCAAATTAGTTACCCGTGCAGAGCACTGGTTACCCACTAGTTAGATGTATTTTGTAATATGTATTGAGATGATTAGATTGACATTAATGTATTGTTAAAGTTGATATGTATTATCATAAGAAAATTGAATGCGACTTTCTTTTCATGACAAAGGGTATTGAAGATTATATTGACAAGAATACCAGTGATTCTTGTATTTTCAAATTTCACTTTGTACTTTCAAAAACAACATGTTAATAGGATTTCGAACTGTTCCACCCACTAGTTAGCTCCACCCAATGGTTCCGATTGGAGCCACCTCATTTTAGCTACACCCAACGGCTGAGATGTGTTCAAGCTCGGTGGGACCCATAAAAATTGAAATCATCTTAACCGCACACCCAAACCGCTCGCCTATGTGGCCTTGATCGGAGCCGTTGGGTGGAGGGGTGGAGCTAACTTTGGTGGAGCGGTTTCAGGTCCATGTTAATAGCGAATAGCAAGAGTATTTATGAAATTTTATTATTAAAAGTCATATTTTAAAGTGTTTTTTAAATTTAAACGATCATTTATTTTAGGACGGAGAGTAGTTTATTTCAAGTGACCATTTACCTCGCGTTCTTCACAAGTTTCACGTAATTTAATCATATGATCCAAATTCCCAATCGATGCTCATCATGAAATGGAGGTGTTTTTGGTGTTTTTTAGACGGTTTTTTCATGCACAATTCAAAATATCACACATAATAGAGATTTGTAACTTTGCATTGTTTTCACTATAAATTTTTGTATGTTAAGCTAGTTTTTAATTATTCAAGTAATAGTTATGTACTTATATAGGGAGCGAGATTTTATTATCAAGTATGAAAAAAATTATTTATTAAATTTTTTTCACAAAAATGCTTGTTAACCTTGTTAAGATATTGGAGATCACTAAAATTGTGAAAGACCCTTTATATACAGTAATATTCTTGTATTCAAATACATTAACTTTCATTAATTAAATACTGGTCCATACTATGAACCCATTATTATGAAGCTAATATGAGACTTAAGCAAACAAATATTCAGACTTATAATCCTAAACTAAACCAAGAAACTTAACCAAATAACCAAAGATAATTAGAACATACCCTTTAATCCCAACCAAATAGCAAAATAGATTTAAGACCACTATACATTCCCATAACATAGAACAATATGAAGTTACGTATAAAAAAAATATGTGGAGATTATTTTATCTGCTTTTAACGATTCAAAAAACGGATGTCTTATGGCCGATCCACAGTCCAATGTAACTTACTTTGAGTCTTTGAGATATTTGAGAAATACTATTATGTAGAAAATCTTTGGCCGCTTCTGACAGCCAGGTCTTCTCTTGAATACAAAATCCGCATCACAAGTTCCTAGAATTCAATCTGTTAGCGCCTTTAGACGATAGCTTCCTTGTGAGCATGCGAGGACAATCCACAAAATCTTGAAGTGTATCATTCTCTAGTTGCACGGTTGCCGATTTGGATGCCTTTGCAGATTTAACGGCCATCAATGGCGGCATGCTTGTACAGTTTTGAAGTTCTTTTATTTTTCCTATGTTCGCTACTATCTTGGAGTGTCCGTATCTGTTTTTATCGAATTAAATGAATAAAATAGAGCTTTTGTTTTAATCAAATGTCCAGTTATCGTAAATAAAATGGAGGTTTTGTTTTAATAAAATGGAGTTTTTTTTAAAGCAATACATTAAGTTCAAAAATTTATTGGCATTGCCACTGATTCCAATAGTATATTATGTAAAGAAAAAATAGTTTTTTGTTTCAACGGCATGTTATTTTGATTTAAAACAAAATGGAAGTTGGAAGTTTATTTAAGGGTAGATTTATGATCAGGTCAGTTGTAAAAATATAGTACCTTGTATGTATAGTTGTATTTACTGGTAATTAATACTCGTACTAACCTATAATTACATGTAAAAGTTGCGGGCCGGCGTACAGTATGTACTAAACCCAATAGCCACATACGGAGTAGTACTGTATAAGTTTTTCTTTTCGTTAAGAAAGCTTTGACCAATAAGTCCATCAGGAAAAAAAAAGGACTAATAAGGATAGATATTTTCAAAACTCGCCGAAAAGTCCTTGGCTTTTTTGCAAGACCAAAATGTCATCGAATTTTTAAAATGTAATATCTCAAATTTACAAACCGAAATAATAATTTGAAACCACCGTTTTAATTGTATCATCAAGACAAATCAAACAAGTACACATAACATATACTCCCTCCATCCCAATTTAAACTTCAAAAAACTTTTGGGGTTCAAGAATTGAGAAAAAAAATGATGTGTTGTGAGTATAGATGGTTTGGTAGGAGAGAGAAAGTGAGATAAGAAATAGTTAGTGAGAACTTGTTGTGGGAACTTGTTGTGAGTATAACATGTAGGTTCCACAAATCTATACTGTGCTCGTTTGTTTTCACTTATTTTCAGTGACTTATGGCTTTTGGTTTAAAATAAGCAATAATTTTAGTGTTTGTTTTGACTTAAAAGCCAAAAGCCAATAAGTGAAGTACAACCCATCTATTGCATCAATAAGTGAAAGCTAAAAAGCCCCAAAAATGTTGCTTTATTCACATATATGGAAACACATATATATTCCCTCTTAATTAAAATTTTCTATCCCTAAACTACCCACTCTTTCCATATATTATTTTTGGTAGTTTTAATTTTTAGGAAAATATATGTGATTGTATTAAATACTTAGAAGATTCATCAAAGACCCACATTTTGGTAGAAAACTCCTCGGCTAAGTAAAAATTTAGCCTTTGTCCAACTATTTTTTTCTTTGGCATAGTATTGTAAAAAATATTCTTTTGACTTCTTTAATTTATATTTTTCATTTCTTTTAAAGTATTCACTTATTTTATTTGTGTGTTAAGGACACATTTTGAGACAAAAGAGTCGTTCATTTTTTAATAAAAAATATTTATTTTGGAACGGAGTTGTTATTTAAGTTTTTTTTTTTTTGCAAGATTGTTGTGTTCTGAATATGTAGATGAAATTCTATAATTTTAAACAATAATGCTATTTTAGTTTAGATTGTCTTGTTTTTTTAGTAGGTGCATCTATTTTATTATTAAAAAATATATTATGAATTCATATACTTTACTTGAAATACAAAAGGAAAACTAATTACTATTTGATTGAATTGATTTAATTATTTTGATAAACGTATAAGCTATATTTTAGTTCAACAAGCATAATTTATATGATTAAGGGTCGATCAACATGTATATGGGTCAATTTTTACAGTAGGGGCATTTAGGTATTCTTATCATAATTCAAAATTTTAAGCTTTTTTAACAAACATATACAATTAGCTTATAATCATCATCATAAGTTGCTTCAAAACAACCAAACAAACAGTATTCAGTTCATAAGCTATAAGTCAATCAGCTATAAGTCATCAGCCATCAGCAATAAGTCATCAGCCATCAGCTGCGACAAACGAGCCTACTATCTAAAAAGAAGGTTTTCACAATTTTGCACACATTGAAGGGTATTTTCGTTAATGTGCAGGATGGAAGTCATAACTACACGTGGCTACCTTATTCCCCTTTGTTTTGTTTGGGATTGTTTGGGATTATAACCCATTTCAAATTTGAGTCTTGACATTTGTATGAAAGAGATGACACGTGTTGGGTAGAATAGGAATGGTATTTGAAATTTGAAACTCAAATTGAGAAACTTGATGAGAGTGTATACATATTTATACAGATCATCTGTCCCCCATATTTGCAATTTGTATCTCCACAAAACCTCTCAAACTTAATTCACACATCTAATCCACAAATCAAACTGCATCTAATTAGAATTGAGAAATATGGAAGAAATCAATACGCGACAACAGGGAAATCCCACGATTTTGTTGAATCGGAGAAGAGAGTATCTGATAAGGGCCATTGATGGGTTGTCAGCGGGTTTGAAAAAGGTGGATAGCGGTCTGGTGGGTAGGGTCCGGTGGATTCGGGATACAGAGTGTAACGGGGATGAAGTATATGCGGTAGGTTGAAGAGGGGTTATGCGGTCAAGGTGGGGAGAAACTATGCGGTCAACAAAGGGGAAGCAGTATGCGGTCAATGGAGGTAGGATGTGCGGCAGGTTGAAGGGGGTCTTGTGCGGTAGGAGTATGGCGCGGTCGAGTAGGAGTAGTGTGGTCAAGTAGAAGTAGTGCGGTCGATCCAAATGAAAGGTCTTAGTGGTAATTTCGTTAATTGACCACGTGAGGGTCTCGTGAGATTGTTGAGAGCACGTGGCCACGTGGAGGACGTGAGGCGGTTATCTCCAACAACTTGCACATGGGCTTTCCTATAAAAGGGGCACAAGGGGAAGGAATCAAGTGTGGATGATATTGTTATTTCTCTTTTTCCTTAGTTTAGCCATAGCTGAGTAGCTAGCATTTCCTTCATAGTTTAGCTAGTAGTTGATTATCTAGCTTATTTCTCTGTTTTCGTTGTAATTCAAGTTCAATCAATAGAGTTTGATTTCCATTTCCATTTTCGCATTTGTGCTTGAATCGCATCTGCTACAAATTGGTATCAGAGCAGTCGATCCCCGGCTGCTTCTGCATACTCTGATAATCATGGCGGAAACAAGGTGGGCGGAATTGCATAGGCGATTGGAAGGGAGTGATAAACACATGGAGGAATTGGGTGTGAAGACGGGAGGAATCGAAAGGAAGCTTGATGCATTTGAAGGTAACATGGCGGAGATGGGGAATAGCATCTTGGATCTCAAATCTGAGATGGGAGGTATGAGGTCTATGCTGGAGAAGATCTGCTCACAGATGGACAATGGAAAGAGGCCGATGGACGAAACAAATCAAGGAGATGGAGGTACTTCCAGCAGAGGTACGGGTAATACAGACCCAGATGCTAGGTATGCTCATACTCAGAACTTCAATCATTTTTCTTCCACACCAAATACCCATGCTACACCTCCAGGTTTCACCACTTACATGCCTCAACCTCAACCTCCTACCCAGCCCAACCATTATCAACCACCATATTCACCTCAACCAAATCATCAACCCAATCCAATACCACCACCACCACAACCAAATCTAAACCAACCCAATTTTGCTTTTCAACAAAACCAAAACCAACACCCTTACCAACCATATCTACCAAACCAGAACCAATTCAATGCTTATATGACCCCACCAAATTTCATTCCCCAGAATTGGAATGGCCCTTGGAATGCCAAACCCCCAAAAATGGATTTCCCCAGATTTGATGGGTCTGATCCAAGGGGATGGGCCATCAAGTGTGACCAATTCTTTGAATTCAACCCCATGGAGGATCTGAGGAAGGCTAAGTATGCTTCCACTCACTTTGAAGGAAGGGCGAGTCATTGGTACCAGTTTTACCAAGTGGAGAAGGGGTTAATTCCATGGGTGATGTTTGTTAACGATGTAATAGTCAAGTTTGGTCAGAGAGTTCATAAGAATCCCCAGGCTGAATTCAATAAGCTCACTCAAACCACCTCTGTTGATGCTTACATAGATGAGTTTGAGGAGCTTAAAGCCTTGGTGGGCATGAAACAGAGGGGTTTAGGTGATGAATATTACTTATCCAGTTTTTGGAGTGGGCTAAAGGAGGAGATCAAGGGTCCAGTGTATATGTCCAAACCCACATGCTTAGAGGAATCCATGGAGTTGGCTAGACAAGCTGAACAGAACCTCAAGGCCCATAAGCCCAAACCATATACAACCCTACCTAAAACCTACCACACCCATCAGTTTACCAAACCATCCCAACCCATGACCCATACCCAATCTTATTCCAAGCCCAACCCAAATATCAAAACCCTCACCAGTTTCGAAATTAATGAAAGGAGGAAGAAGGGTCTCTGTTTTCATTGTGATGAGAAATTCACTAGGGGTCACACTTGTAAAACCAAATTATACATGTTATATGGAGAAGAATGGGAGGAAGACGAAGTGTGTGAAGAGGAAGAAATACAAGAAGAGGAGGGAGAGGGTCAGATATCTGTATTGGCTTTGAATGGCATGGCCACTCATAATACTATTAAGGTGCAAGGGAAGGTGAACAAACAGGTGGTTACCATTCTCATTGATAGTGGGGCCACCCACAATTTTATTGATCCTGGCACGGCAGTAAAGTTGAAAAGTGTTGTGGTGCAAACTGTGCCACTCAATGTAACCGTGGCTGATGGGAATAGATTATCAAGTGATTCGATTTGCAGTGACTTCAATTGGGATATGCAAGGGCATAAGTTTCAAGCAAACTTGAGGGTGCTACCCTTGGGGGATGTGATGTTGTGTTAGGAGTGGAGTGGTTGAAATGTTATAGTCCGGTGACTCTGGACTATAATAAGATGGAGATTACCTTGCAGGTAGGAAAGAAAAAGATCACACTTAAGGGAATGGGAAAAGAAGGTTCATTGAAATTACTTAATGGTAAGGGACTAAGTAAACTCATAAGGAAGTCTAAGGAAGGCTTGGTGGGATACTTGTTTTACATGAGTGGTGATGGAAAAAATTGCAAGGTAGATATCCCCATAGAGAAGGTCATACAATCATACCAAGATGTGTTTGGGAACCCAGTGGGATTACCTCCTCCTAGAAGACAAGATCATAGAATTCCTTTGAAGGAAGGAAGCTTGCCTAGCTGTCAAAGACCTTATAGAGTCCCACACTTTCAAAAGAATGAGATAGAGAAGCAAGTCAAGGAGATGCTGGAGAGTGGGATCATTCAATATAGCAAAAGCCCTTTTGCTGCACCTGTTCTTTTGGTTTTGAAAAAAGATGGATCATGGAGGCTTTGTATTGACTACAGAAAACTCAATGAGATGACCGTGAAAGACAAGTTCCCCATACCAATCATAGAAGAGCTCTTGGATGAGTTACATGGGGCAAGATGGTATTCTAAGCTTGATTTGCGGTCGGGTTATCACCAGATTAGAGTTGCTCCAGAGGACATCTCCAAGACGGCATTTAGAACTCATCACGGCCACTTTGAGTTCAAGGTTATGCCATTTGGACTTACCAATGCCCCTGCTTCTTTTCAAGCTTTGATGAATGAGGTTTTTGAACCATTACTCAGGAGGGGAGTCTTGGTCTTCTTTGATGACATTCTTGTATATAGCAACACTATGGAAGAACATGTTCATCTCCTCCAACAAGTGTTAGAGTTGATGAGACAACATAAGTTGTATGCTAAGCTGAGTAAATGCTCTTTTGCTCAGCCGCAGTTAGAGTACTTGGGCCACATTATTTCTGGGGAAGGTGTGTCTGCCGATCCACAAAAGATTGAAGCAATGAAACGATGGCCTACTCCTACTAATGTCAAGCAACTAAGGGGTTTCTTGGGGTTGACCGGATACTACAGGAGATTTGTCAAGGGCTATGGAGGAATTAGCAAACCTTTAACTCAATTGTTGAAGAAGAACTCTTTTGCATGGAATGAGGAGGCTCAATCTGCCTTTGAACAACTCAAGGAGGCAATGTCTACCACACCTGTGCTAGCAACTCCTAATTTTGATCTTCCATTCATTATTGAAACTGATGCTAGCAATTGTGGCATTGGAGCGGTCCTAATGCAACAAGGAAGACCCATTGCTTACCTCAGTAAGGGGTTGAGTGCTAAGACTCAAGCATTATCTACCTATGAGAAAGAGTTACTTGCTGTGATGATGGCGGTCAGCAAGTGGAGAGCATATGTTCAAGGGAAGCACTTTATCATCAAAACAGATCACCAAAGTATCAAGTATTTTATGGAACAAAGGCTTTCCACCCTCTTACAACAAAAGTGGTTAGCCAAACTCATGGGTCTAGACTATGAAATTGTTTACAAAAAGGGAGTGGAAAATAAGGTTGCTGATGCCTTGTCTCGAATGAATGAAACCAATGGAGAACTCAAAGAGATTACGATTGCTTATCCTAGTTGGATTGAGGAAGTGATAGCAAGTTATGATGGAGATCCTGATGTGGTAGACTACATAGCTCAAGCTACCGTGGCTGCTCCAAATAACCAAGGATGGAGTTTTTCTAAAGGATTATTGAAGTGGAATGGAAAGATCTATGTTGGTAATCAAAAGGGGCTGAGAGAGAGAATTATTAAGGAGTTACATGAAGGTACTTATGGAGGACATTCAGGTAGAGATGCAACTTGTGGTAGAGTACAAGCCTACTTCCATTGGCCTGGTGTTAGAGAAGAAGTGAAAACTTGGGTGAAGGAGTGTGACAATTGCCAAAGAAACAAAACGGAGAATTTGCACTACCCCGGCTTGTTACAACCCTTATCTATTCCAAGTCAGGTATGGGAAGATATCTCAATGGACTTCATAGAAGGGTTGCCTAAATCTGGTGGTAAGGAGGTAATATGGGTAGTTGTTGATAGATTGACAAAATATAGTCATTTTGTGGCTCTCGCTCATCCATTCAATGCCTTACAGTTAGCTGAATCTTTCATGGAGCATATTTACAAGTTGTATGGCCTCCCAAAATCTATTGTCAGTGATAGAGATAGACTATTCCTTAGTCAATTCTGGCAGGAGCTTTTTCATCTCACTGGCACACAACTCCACCATAGTACTGCTTATCACCCTCAGAGTGATGGACAAACTGAAAGGGTTAATAGATGTTTGGAAGCCTACTTAAGGGCTATGACTGGGCAGAGACCAAGGGAATGGCTTAAATGGTTACCTCTAGCTGAGTGGTGGTATAATACAACCATTCACTCCTCTATTGGAATGAGCCCGTATCAAGCTTTATATGGTTGCTCTCCAAGGCATATGATTCTTCCACCTGATAGGGAACCAACGGTAGATGCAGTAGGAAAGTTCATTAAGGAACGGGAAACCTTGAATGGAATTCTGAAGGAGAGTTTGGCTAAAGCTCAAAACAGGTACAAGGTGTATGCTGACAGAAATAGAACGGAGAGGGAATTTATTGTGGGAGACATGGTTTTCTTGAAACTGCAGCCTTATAGGCAAAGTTCAGTGGTGTTAAGAGGAAATCAAAAGTTGGCTGCTAAGTATTTTGGCCCCTACAAGGTCCTTGAAAAGATGGGAAAGGCTGCTTATAAGTTGGATCTTCCTCAAGGGTCCCAAATCCATCCTGTTTTTCATGTTTCTCTACTGAAGAAAAAAGTGGGACACAAGGCTTGAATTGCTACCTCACTACCAAAGGCTAATGCTGAAGGACAATTGTTAGTGCAACCTTTGTTATTGAAGGATAGGAGGATGATTAAGAGGGGAAATAAAGCTGTACCGCAATTGTTAATCCAATGGTCCAATGCACCTGAAGAAGATTCAACTTGGGAAGATGCTGCTATAATTGATGCTCAGTTTCCTAACTTTTTACCTTGAGGACAAGGTAAATTTAAGGAAGTGGATTGTAACGGGGATGAAGTATATGCGGTAGGTTGAAGAGGGGTTATGCGGTCAAGGTGGGGAGAAACTATGCGGTCAACAAAGGGGAAGCAGTATGCGGTCAATGGAGGTAGGATGTGCGGCAGGTTGAAGGGGGTCTTGTGCGGTAGGAGTATGGCGCGGTCGAGTAGGAGTAGTGTGGTCAAGTAGAAGTAGTGCGGTCGATCCAAATGAAAGGTCTTAGTGGTAATTTCGTTAATTGACCACGTGAGGGTCTCGTGAGGTTGTTGAGAGCACGTGGCCACGTGGAGGACGTGAGGCGGTTATCTCCAACAACTTGCACATGGGCTTTCCTATAAAAGGGGCACAAGGGGAAGGAATCAAGTGTGGATGATATTGTTATTTCTCTTTTTCCTTAGGTTAGCCATAGCTGAGTAGCTAGCATTTCCTTCATAGTTTAGCTAGTAGTTGATTATCTAGCTTATTTCTCTGTTTTCGTTGTAATTCAAGTTCAATCAATAGAGTTTGATTTCCATTTCCATTTTCGCATTTGTGCTTGAATCGCATCTGCTACACAGAGTGAAAGACGTTTCGAGTTTGATGGTCGGAAGATGAAGGGAGAGAGATGGTCGATAGAGAAGGTGAACGGAGGCGGGTATGGCGGATCTGCGACATGATTTGTTTGTCAGGAGTCGGGAAGGAGGAGAGAGGGAAATTGAGGAGTTCGGTTGTTTGTTGATGGGTGGTGGGTGCTTTGTTGCTAGGGTATTGGAGGAGGGAGTGTGGGGGAGGGTGGAAATGGGGTTGCCGGAGTGGCAAAATGGGCACAGGAGATCTGGACTCGAAGCGAGAGGAGACCTCCTGTGCCCCTCCATGTGTCCCTCCCGGTGACCCTTTAATCTGGACCGTTTATAATATCAACATAAACGGTCCAGATTAGAGGGGCACATGGAGATCTGGACTCGAAGCTGAGGTAGTCGGAGTGTGGGAGGCGTCGTCTACGAGGCTGCCTTAATGGTGGGCATGATGGGATTGGTGTATAGAAAGATTCTATACACCACCAATATATGTATGACATATGTAGATTCCTAAATATCTAGGGAGGGAATTTTAGGAGGGGAATTTCTATTTACACAACTTTTTTTCTATTTACACGATTTCCCAAGTTATTTTTATTTAGGATATAAGGAGTAATATTTGGAGGGAATCCATCTAAAACACTTGGCATTATTTTATTTGTGATGTCTAGGAAAGTTTCATGCACTTTGTGTAAGTGTAGCCTTTTCCGTTTCTTAATGGCTTCTCCCTTTGTAATAAAACCGTTCAATTTACAGCTTTTCTCCATCATCAAAGACCCCACCTTTACTTCAATTATTTTACATTTTTTTAAGCCTTCACAGTCAAATCATTACTTTATATTACTACCTCACTCTCTAAATGAGTGTCCAAATTTCATTTTAAATGACATTTAAAAATGTAAAATTTTTTGTACACTTTGGTGGCAAAAATTCATATACTATAATTTTGTAATTTCCTTTCTAAACATTTAGTTTTGCACGTATAAACAGACCGGTGAAATAAAATTCGAAAAAAAACATATAACGACAAATTTATGCTAAAAAAGATACTCCCTCCGTCCCAATTTAAAGTTCTTAGTTTGACTTTGCACGGAGATTAAGAAAAAATAAATGTTGTGAGTATGAAAAGTAAAGTGAGAGAGAGAAAGTTGGTAGGAAGTTTTTGTTGTGAGAATGACAAGTGAGTCCCACTTTTCATTTTAGGTAATAAAATAAATTAAGAACTTTAAATTGGGACAAACTAAAAAGGAAAATAAAAACCTTAAAGCGGGACATAGGGAATACTCATTTTGAGAAAAATATTTCTTGAAAATTGACATGTTTTAGGGACAAAGGGAGTACTAGTAAAGTCAGAATCTCAATTTCCCAAACCCCCAAAAAATACCCACCAGGACAAGCTTCCCTCTTTGTCTTCTTCCAAAATTCCCATTTTCTCTCTCTAGACTTTTAGAAAGAGAGAGATTTTGAAGGGAGTGGACAAATACCCCGATCTTGCTTTTGATTTGGGGAGTGAAGATCTTGCGGAAATGGTGGGTCTTTTTTCTAGGTTTTCTGTTACCAGAAATGGTCATCGCCGAAGTCAAAGCGCACTCGTGAGTATTAATTATTTGTTTATTTAAAGTTTGATTATCTGTAGTTTGGAGTTAGTTCTTGATTTATTCAATTGATTTACTTGTTTCCTGAACTGGGTTTTGTATGATTTTATCTCTTTTTGTCCAATTACTTGGAGTTTGTTTTTGCTTGTGTTTGTAACTTTGTTTGTTGGGTAATTTGATTGGCTCCTGTTATATTGGTTTTATTAGCTAGTGATGGATTTTTATTTACTCCCTCCGTCTCAAAACGATCTTCATACTTTTTTCGCAGGATATTTGAACAATAATTTTAGGTCGACTCAATTGTATTAATGAAAATCTAAAACTTGTTATTGACACACGATCAACAATACTATCAATAACAAGTTTTAGATTTTCATTAGGATAATTAAAGCAACCTAAAATCATTGCTCAAAGTTCCTCAGTAGTAACGTCGAAAAAAGTGTGAAGATCATTTTGGGACGGAAGGAGCATTTCTTAACAGATTTTATGTTAAGTTTGACATTCACTAGCCAATCCATATATTTCTGATTAGTTTTTTCAGGTTGTGTATTTTCTGGGAATTAGCCTGTGTATTGTCAAGTTTAATTCTTTGATAGAATCAACTACCTTATTGTATACATCTAGTTGCCAGATGGAAAAATCACCTTGTGGTTTCTTTGAATAATTTGAACTTCATGCATTCTTTAGGGTTATGTTGTCATACCAAAATGATGTAGTCCTACCGTCACCCGTTCTGCTTGAAAGGGCCTGGTGATCCTTTTTCAAATGTTACTTTCAAAGCATCTGGTTTCGGATATTTAGAGCAAAAGTACTACTCCCTCCGTCCCAAAATGAATATCTGATGGTCAAGAGCAAATTTGAAAAGTCTCAAACATTTATTTTGGGCCGGAGGTAGTATAATCTTCCATCTTTATCCTGCATGCATGAAGCAAAACAAGTAACGAACCAGAAATGATCTTGTCACATTGGCTACTATTTACATGGGTTCTTAATGAGTTTATGTGCTCGTTATTTATTGACTTTTACAAGAGAAACTGATTAAGTCGACTGGAGGGACTATTTGTTAATGTATTTGCTCTCCCAACATGAATATACTTTCTGTCTTATTTCCTATGATTGGATTTAGTTGTCTTTGGCTTGATTTGTAATACTGGGTTGCTTTATTCTGTGAAGGATGAGAGGGAAGCGATGGCCACTGATACAGAGGCTGCTGATGTTGCGAATGTTTCTGAAACTGCCGCTCCTGCTCATCATGGTATTGAAATAGCAGTTGAGTTTAAGCCAGTGGATCACCCAACTGAACCTCTTGACAATGATCAGCCCATTCAATGCCCTCTGCCCGAACCGTCAATTCTTAATGTAAGTTTAAAACAATTTTTTTTAAGTGTTCATATCTACTCCCTCTGTCCCAAAATGATCTTCATACTTTTTTCATCATTACTATGAAGGAACTTTAAGTAGTGATTGTAGGTTGATTTAATTATCCTAATGAAAATCTAAAACCTGTTATTGATACTCCCTCCGTTTCATAATACATGACGTTTTAGGAGCAATTTTTTGTTCCAAAATATTTGACGTTTTACTATTACCAAGAAAGAATTACTCTTGTTTACCTATTATACCCTTATTCATTAATTGTGAACTATTTCTTGTATAAGCATTTAAATGCCTAGGTAATTGGATACTTTTAGGGGCACATATGTCTTTTTAATAAGTATTAATTGCATTTCTTAATATGTGTGAAGAAGTCTAAAATGACATGTATTATGAAACGGAAGGAGTAGTATTGTTGATGGTGTGTGAATAACAAGTTTCAGATTTTTATTAGTACAATTGAGTCGACCTAAAATTATTGCTCAAAGTTCCTTCGTAGTAACGGCGAGAAAAATGTGAAGATCAATTTGGGACGGAGGGAGTATTCTGCTACATTGTGAATCAATTTTCTTGAATGAGAATTGAATATCAAATTGGGTTAAATTGAAACTAGATGGGTTCCTTATGCTTGATGTTAGGAGGCTAAACCTTTTTCGTTTCCTGGATTACATTGGGATATATAATGGCTTGCTATTCTCAGATTTGAAACACGAACTAGTTTGAGGTTTTAGGCTTATGAATTACAATTGAATGGTGTCTGGTTTTATTACGAGTTTCAGAGGTTAGAATAAAGTTTCAGGTATTACTTGCAGGATAAAAAAATAAACGAGAACAATTAAGCGAAGTTAAGGGATAAGAACTAGAAGATTGTTCTAAGGCTCTAAGCATCAAACCTCGGCTCAAAACTTTAGATAGGCATTAGGCAGTTTTTTTTTTGGAAAAAACCATGATATAGATTCACAACTCACCAAGATAATGTACTCTATATTTTCATTTGGTCACTGCGACTGAAATTCGAGGACACAAACATACACATCGGGAACTATGACCAACTTTGAGTAAAATTCAATTGCAGAGTTTTTATATCAAAGTATAAACCAAAAAAAGATTACAGTATAAGTGAAAAATGATCGAGTTTGATATATTTTGAAGCTTCATATGTTAACTAATCGAGGTCCTTTAAAGAGAAGTTCAAAAAAAATCAGTTTTGGCGATGATATGTTAACATTTGAGGGATGAATTGTGCAACTCAAGACTGACGAGGTTTCATTTTGTTTTAAATCAAATCGTGTATAGAGATAAAGAATCTGCATGATAATTATCTAACATTGCTTCATTACATTAACTATAAGTGCATCTAAATTACCAATATGTCCTTCATCAATACTCAGGATGGCAGAATATGGAAAGAGCGTGTAGTACAAAGAAGGTCTGATTTGCAAGAAGGGGGGACACCATCAGAGCCCGGAACACCTGGTTCAAAGCCTCGTCCAAAACCAATCGCATGATACTGCCATCAATCAGTGCCCCTGAACATAATATTCTTAAGCTCCTCGAAGAATCTGGCATGTAGGCTTCAATGTGACAATGTTGATGTTTCCAAATTCAATTTTTTCGAGGTGCGACGTGTTCTGTATTTTCCTGTCTTTTAATCTTTCTTCTACGCCATTATTAATTGAATGCTTGGGAGTTGAGAATATGTAGTTGCAAGTAAATCTTGGTGAAAACTGTATGTATATTTTCCAAATGATATGAAAAAGTTTCATTTTACAGCTCAAATTTGATACGGTATAACTCGCACTGAGGTTCTCTATATTTCTTTAACTCTAACTGTATGATTAGTTACATGGTGAAGTAAAAGTTTTCCAAAGCAACTAGTATTTCGGATCTTATTAATGGATGAACCTCTGTTTGAGGCGTGCCTCATGGGTTTGGGACTCGGCTCGTGCTTGTCTCATTGGGCTTTAACTGCCTTCATTGAGCAAACCCGTTTTTCATTTTTTTAAAAGAAAAATCAACATTATTTTTTTGGTGAAATTTTCAGTGCAAAATGATGAAACTACCCCTGGAATAGAGCTGCAAAAGTGCTATTCCAGAGGGATTTTTTTTTTTTTTTTTTTTTTGCATGCTGATTTTTAAGGGTGGGCTGGCGGGCCAGGGCTAAAATAGACAAAATTAGGCCCGGACCGACACGTAGTCAGTGAGCTCACGGGCCAGGGCTGTCTCAGTATGAAGGGGGCTGTGAGTCATGTTTGACATCTCCAGGAAACTAGTATATTTTCTCGATTTTGACCTCTTTCGATTAAAGAAAAAATAGCAATTTATAATTTTGACCCCTTCTAATTCAATCCTGGCTTCGCCAGTCGACCTGTATGTGTTTTTACTTTGTATGTCTAGTTTGTTAGTCATTGCATGCTGCCTCATGGGTGTTGATCAATACACAAAATACCTTGTACGACATCCGTCTCATAGTTATAAGTATTGTAGTTGACTTGTCTAACTTTTTAAGAAATGTGTTATATGTTTGTTTGTAAATCGATTGTACTAAGGTAACATTACAGTGACCTCATTTCATTATTTAGAAACGTGACACTTATTTTAGCACGGTCAGAAAAAGAAGTGCGGAGAGTTATGATGAGATGGAGGTAGTAATTTACATCACACATATTTACTTCAAAACACTTGCATTCAGAACTGACAACATAAGCCAAGATTTTATACATTAAACAGGCAACTGGAGAACATGAAATTGATGCTCCCTTGTTGCGGGATTAACCAAATGCTTTCGATTGCCCCGAAAACTTCCATGATTCATCCTCGCCTTCCTCTTCCACGTCTGATGCTTCTCTTTGGCACGATTTCTCCCACGTGCCCCGTGAACTACGACATCAATTGAACTGACATGTGGCATCGCTGATGAGCCAAAAATCAAGAGAAAGAGAGACAATGAAATGAAAATGGCTCTCAAATCCATATCTTTTTCCCTTGTCTGGTGTGGTTAAATTTTATGGCTAGAGAGTTTGGGGTTGATACTTTTATAGAGAAGAAGCTTTGCTTTGTTAACAAGTCATATGGGGAATGAATCTCTTTTAGCTTCTCTGTTCTATAAGATGTTTGTTGGATGTGCTTTCGGTGGGTTTTGTTGATGGAGTTGGTTTGGTGCTTGTTAGTGTCATGATTTTGATGGAGTAGAGTTACTCATACATGGTTTGGTGCTTGTTAGTGTCATGATTTTGACAATTGACCTAGATGTCGGTGATTGCGCCCCCATAATCATAGGGTCTATGAACCACCTTCTCAGATCCATATACATGTAAATCCGGGTATGATCTCAATCGCCAAAATGGTAAGTGGCTCCAAAGGGATACGCTTTTTAAGAATAGACTTATGAGGAGTGATGTTTAGCTTATACATTTTAAGAATTAGCTTTGAGAGGTGAATCTACAAATAGTTTTATCATTTATTAACAATTTTTTTTAAAAATATATTCAAAAAATTAAAAGGAAAATAGAATCATATAAATAATCATTGTATTAAAGACTCTGGAATATTACTTAAATACAATACAATAATGGCAGTTAAACGTACGCAATTATTGTACATTTCCTATTACACAACGAAATTACTACTCTGAGACCTGACACGTACCAAAAAAGAAAGTAGTACTCTCGGGAAAATATGATCTTATCCATTTTTAGATGGTTCTTCGACAACAACTAGGTCTAGAGGGAAGTTATGAGCATTACGTTCATCCATAACTTCCATACCAAGGTTAGCCCGGTCAGCCCAAATATTAAAGCGACCTTGACTATCTACAACCGATTGTTGAAATTTAAACGGTTTCGTTGAAAGATTACTCGGGACGGAGAGAGTACTCACTAGTAATTCTATGCAAGTCAAATCATCTCAAATCTCTCTCAAAAAAATAAATAAATATACTAGTAGTAAACCAGCAAGAATACTAAAACTTTGTGACACACAGACAGCCTTAATTAAGTCTGAAACATCATAAATTAAGAGGTTTCTTTTGTGTTAGTACCATAAATAATATTGATTCTTACACCATTACTCCAAATCAAAAGTTGACAAACTATTTTTGAAGTAAACTTGACATTGACATGCCTGTGATCACTTAGGAAACACTGAAATCTTCTTGGCAAATTCAGACCGGTCCTCCAACAAATTAAGACAAGTATGAATTGCATCAATTACAATTGTGCATTCTTCATAAGAACAACTCAACTTGATCACAATTGAGAGTGAGTCCAAGTACTGAATGAAATACTAGTAACTCTTGACAATGGGTGGCACAATGAAAGCAAATATTCATGAGAAAATAAAGAAAGAAAGAAAGAAAGAAAGAAAGAAAGAAAGAAAGAAAGAATTGTCGAGTACGATATCCGTCACAGTCGTATAAGGTTCTTAGTTTAGTTGTTTGTCTAAAAAATCTTTGCAATAATTTTCAAATATGACTAATATTTTGTAAATGGGTTTCTCTTTTAGAGTTAAGTCATTTTTCATAGAATCATCTAATAATTTAACTATGACTACAATATCTTAAACATTTTAGTATTTGCATTTAACAAAATTTTAAAGAAAAAAGTTGAGTCACACCTACGGAGTTGATCTTTTTATATAAATATTTTATATATATGTAAAATTAAGGGGGGGGGGGGGGGAATGCAAAAGAGTTCTTTTTATATAAATTTATATATATGTAAAATTTAGGGGGGGGGGGAATGCAAAAAGAGTTATTTTTATATAAATATTTATATATATGAAAATTTAGGGGGGGGGAATGCAAAAAGAGTACTCAACTATAGGGGTTCTTTGTTCAAAGAAAAAAAAAAAAAACTATAAGGGTTGTGCGAGTTTAATAACTTATCTCATTTTGTTACACAAATAAAATACTTAAAACTCTTTCTGATGTGCAATGGAGATACATATTGCTCACGCCGTCCACTTTCTGCCGTTAACCAAGCGTGTAACAACTCACATGACCCTTTTTAAAGGGTAAAATCGAAACTTCAAGTGTAAGAGTACTTCACAAAGACAAAGGGGCTATAAATAAAAATTTTAGTTTCTCATAACCCCCTTCCCCTCTATTCCCTTCCCAGTCCCAACGCCCAAATATTACCTCTGCTATCCGACCCATAAATCTCGTCTCCCCCATTTTTTGATTTTAATTTTTCGACTTCTCATATCCGAAATCGAGAATCTGGGTGTGAATAATTGGGGGTTCAAAATCGAAAATAAAAATCGGACACGATTGTGTTCGCCTGGAGATTTAGAAGGGGACTGATGATTGTGGATTTGCAGATTTCGGAAGTTCAATTTCACCGGCCGGAGACACAAGTCGGAGTTCTTTAGAACTTTCCTCTTTTTTCTCTCTATTCGATCTTACTTTCCAGTGGAACTGATGATTTTGGGTTTGCATAAGGAAGGTGAAAGCACAGGTGGGGGTTTTAGATCGCTGAGAAGACGATTGAGCTTAAGGCTTGCAGCTTGAGCCGATTGAGCCAATTGGAGTTTCATAAGTGGGGCTGGAAGTTATTGAATGCATTCATAAATCTGGGTTGATTTGTTAATTTTTAATTTGGGATGTGTTAATTTTGACAATGGTTTATACAAAATACTTTGATTTCAATTTTTTTAATTAATGGCGGTGCTGGCTATATTTTTATCAAAAAACAAAGCTTAATAATAGATAATATGAAAATAAAAAAAAATACTACTCCTCCCTCTGTCCCTAAATGAGTGTCCTTTTCAATTTGGCCCTAAATGAGTGTCTTTTTTTTACATAACTTTCTCCCTAACGTTTTTTTTCGAATTTTTTTTCACCGGTTTCTTTATACGTGAAACTAAATGTTTGGACACTCATTTAGAGACAGAAGGAGTATTAAGGACTAATAGGAAACATTTAATTCGGACTAAAGAAAACAAAATGAATACTTGTAAAGACTAACAATTTATGTTTTAACTTTTTTGCCCTTAAAAAAGAAGCCGAGTGCATGATACACGATAACTTAACAACCAAATTCAAACGGTGTGAGCAATATGTACCTCTATTGCACATCAAAATAAATTTATGTATTTTTGTTGTAACAAAAATGATATAAGTCATTAAACCCACACAAACCCAATAGTTGAGGTACTTTTTGCAGTTTTTTTCCCTAAAATTTAATTATAGGATTTTCTAGAATTTAATAATTCACAAATTTTAGAATTGACTTTTAGTTATTAATATTATTATTACTTTTTATTTCAACATTTATGGCTATAATAACTTGATAAAACTATGATTACTCTTTATTTTTATTTAGTGATGTACTAGTATTCTTTATGTCCCATTATAAAGTTTTTATTTTTTCATTTTGATAGTTTCACTAAAAAAATCTCATTTTCCCAAAAAAGAAAAAAATCCCTCCTATTTTTCTCTCTTTCCCACTTATTATTCCGTATCACACTTTCTCTCTCGTTTCCACTCACACCATCTACTTTTCCAATATACTGTACGTTATTTTGTTATTCCCACTCCCAAAATGAAATGAAAATTTTGTTTTAAGACGGATATATTTATATACAGGGAAGGTAAAATACAGGGAACCAAGTAAATTACCCAAATACCCCTTTATATACTTAATTTGATTTTTTTATTTCAATCGTTCCCTCTCCCCTCTTTCCAGTCTATCTCTCCTAAACGACATCTCTACCGACGACGAAGAAGACGAGCCGCGCACCACCACCACACGACGACAATGGCGAGAGTAAAAATTCCCAAGGTTCCTGCCGGCGCCGCCGCCTCTACCGCCACTGCCATCGCTGCCGCCGGAGCTTCATCTAGCACCGTTCCTGTAAAAAAGGTAATGTAATTAAAATGTTATTTTAACTTAATTTTACACTTACCAAATTCCCAATGTATAATTTTTGTTTGATTATATCAAATTGATTCAATCATTTTTGTATGAACTGAGGGTTTAATGGCTTCTGAACTCAATCGAGTATTTTATCGTGTTGGACAACACGAGATGTGTCTCGTGTTGGACAAACGAGATGTGTCTCAGTGTTGTAAAAAGCTTATTTATTGTTTTTTTTTTTTTTTTTGTAGCCACGTGAACGTATGACCGCGTCTAATAGAAAGAGGAAGGCTGCAACGCATCTGCATAGAAAAGAAATGCGGAGCAAGAGAAGGCAGGAGGAGGCGGTAGCATCTGATGATGTTGAGGAGGAGGAGGAGGGAGGGGATAGTGAGGATGGGGAGGAGGACGAGGGGGATAGTGATGATGGGGAGGAGGAGGGGGATAGTGAGGATGGGGAGGAGGAGGAGGGGATAGTGAGGATGGCGAGCAGGAGGGGGAGGGGCAGGATGAGGATGAGGATGAGGTGGAGGATGATGATGATGAGGAGGAGGAGGAGGAGATAGATGTTAGACCTTTGAGGCATGGGAGGAGGCGGGGGGGGTCCGAATGTGGCTAGAGGGCAGGGACGGAGGAGGAGGCACGATGCGGGTGAGGAGGAGCCACCATCATGGCAGATTCAGAGTGACCCAGGTGGCGGCCCAGAGGTTGTTACTCTTATATACGGGTTTGGTGATCACAGAGCCCGAGAGATCTGGAGGGACGCCACTAGTGAGTCAGTGGTGACTTTCCATACGAGACTGCAGCATCTGCACAAGTAAGATAATCATTAATGTGAAACTATTAAAATATTGAAGTTATTTTGCACACACTCTAAAAATTCCATTCATCCCATGCTTTTCTCGAACTCGAGTATTGATTATATTTTTGTTTGTAATAAACAGGTTCAAGCGTGGTGATCTGGATGATACTGATAGAGCCTGGCTGACCCACGTTGATGCATCGGGCCTCCAGCAGCTGCACGATGCCACCATTCAGAGGCCTAACTTCGCGTTGATGACGGCATTTTTGGAACGGTGGTCTCCTGAGACTAACTCGTTCCACATGCCTTGGGGGAGATGACCATTACGTTACATGACGTCTCTCATATCCTGGGTATGTTGTTATATATAGATTTCAAGACTATATGAACTATCTGCATTCATCTCATGTACTAAAATGCGTTATTTCATCTTCAATTTACAGGTATAAGCTGTGTAGGTGCATATGTTCGGTATCCGGACCCAGTGCCTGACGCATCCGGCATCAGTAGACACCTTCATTTGAGCGGCACTGGGTACTTATTAAAGGATGTCTGGCGTATCTTTTCTACCCGTATAGGTGGCGTGACAGATTTGCAGCGTGCTTCTGCATATATCCTGCACCTCTTGGGTTCCACGATGTTCGTGGACAAGAGTCAGGATAAGGTGCCCGCAGCATACCTTCCCCTATGCATGGATCTTGCGAGACTCCCCACTCTCTCCTGGGATCAGCTACGTTGGCATATTTATACCGAGAGTTGGGGAAGGCGTCCAGATCCGGATGCAAGCAGATGGGTGGTTGTGCGACATTGCTAGAGGTACATCTTACTCTATTCACTTTCTGTTTACTTTGTCGACTCCCCCCCCCCCATGTAATTACATGTTGCATTTGATTAGTATTTAATACTTTTTTACATACATCTCAGGGCTGGATATACGAGTACTTTCCAGATTTCCGGTGAGTTTCTGACCCTCACTGGCAGCAGGGGCAGCCGAGAGCCCGTAGATGGTCTCGTACTGATACAGCTGGGAGGGCATTAGACCATCTAGTGCAGTATCGCCGCACTCTTGACAGGATGCATGTTGAGAGGGTGAGTTATTCATATTAAAACTGTTTCAAATTGTTACACTCCTCCGTTATATGTACACTTTACCTAACAAAGTCTACTCACAGGTTCTTTGGACTCCTTATGGCACCGGAGCGGACGCGATTCTGCCGGTTTCATACTTCTCAGGGGTTATACGATTTTGTGACATCACTGAGGCGTACATGCTTGAGCGTGTTAGTAGGCAGTTCGGGCACCAGCAGAGGATCCCTGGACAACCCCGCCTGGTTCCCACGATATGCATTTTGGCAAAGGGTCAGAAGGGGTACCAGAAGGACTACGGTGACCACGATTATGTTTGGGACGCGTGGATGGAGCACGGCATGGAGGAGTTCAGGCCCGTTCGCCGCTGGGGGCCACTAGTGACCACATCTTCTCTCGTGACTGATGATTATATGGAGTGGTTTCTGGCTAGGAGTCATGTTCGGATATCTAATCCGATACACGATCCCCCGTTGACATTCCACCTCCCCCACCGCCCCCACTTGATGTTCCACCGCAGCCTGGGGTTCCAGAGGCACGAGCTATCATACTTCCATATTTGACGGATGCCAGGGTCCCTGAGGACGTCAGAGCTGGTCTTACACGGGCCCACGAGATTTTAGGAGGTTTTATTTAGGAGAGTTACTGATTATGGAGTTTTTTATTACTGATTATTATGGATTTTTGTATTACTTGGATTTATTTGGATTATGTATTACTGATTAGTTGGATTTATATTCCTTAAAACCTAAAAAATGGCACAAATGGCACAAATTTCTAACTCAATTTCCATTTGGATTTTGAGGAAAGTCATACTAATGAACAACACTTTAAATGTCATTTAGAATGTAGAAAAAAATAAAAAAATAATAAAATAGGTATCCGTATACCATTTTCACAACATCGGGTCATATTCCTTAAAACCCTAAAAAATGGCACAAATGGCACAAATTTCTAACTCAATTTCCATTTGGATTTTGAGGAAAGTCATACTAATGAACAACACTTTAAATGTCATTTAGAATGTAGAAAAAAATAAAAAAAATAAACTAGGTAGCTGTATACCATTTTCACAACATCTGGTTTAGGGTTTAGGGTTTAGGGATTAGTGTTTAGGGTCTAGACATCTCGTGTATAAACACACGAGATGTCTCGTTACATCTCGTGTAATACCACACGAGATGTAACGAGACATCTCGTGTTATAGTACACGAGACGATTAAATTACATTTAAACCCTTCAAACGACGACCTGCATTATATTTAACGTGAAAACCCTACTGAAACACACCCATTCTGAACAGAAACCCCCATTATTATTCAAGAAATCAATCTCTAAGTTCATAGCATGGATTCTTCACAAATATCTCCCCAACATTCTCCAAGTTCCAATGATCATAGCATGAATTCCTCACAAAATCCTCAACAAGTTCTTATGAGCGTATTGACCTTGATATGATAGAATTTGTGCATGATGAAGAAGAAGGAATCTCACCAAATTCTCCTCCACATCAACATTCTCCAAGTTTCAGTGATCCAAGCTTCTATGAAGTAAGTTCTTAATGTTTTGTTTTGTTTTGTATTGTGATCAAAATCAAAATTAAAATCCCATCTTGAATTAATAATCCCATCTTGAACTAAAAATCCAATCTTTAATTAAAAATCCAATCTTGACCTACACATGAGGTTTAGTTATACAAATACACATGAGAAAATTGGATATTTAGAACTGATGGTAACTTACATCTCGTGTAATCACTCACGAGATGAATGTCGTGTAGGTATACACGAAATATACTTGATGTTTGAAACTGATGGTGCTGTGATTTGCAGGGTCCATTTCCGGATATCAGTGATGAATTCACGACATCAGAATTATTTCCAGATAGGGATGCACTTCTTGCACATGTACGAGAAATCGCGAGGCGTCGAAATATACACCTTATTATAGACTACTCGAAGAGGAGAAGTGGAAATAAACTAGCTTATGCGATAATAATATGTCATTTTGGTGGACATCACAGGCCCGGAAGATCAAAGAACATTAGGAAGAGTAGTAGCAAGAAGAAAGAGTGCACTTTTAAACTACATGCCAAAGAAAGGAGGGATGATGGGTTATGGGGATATGTTGTAAGGAACGGTGTGCATAATCATTGCTTTCCTTTGTATCCAGAAGGTTTTCCTCTCGGGAAATTGACACGTGGAGAATATGACGTTGTGTGTAGCGCAAGTGAATGTTCATTGCGTCCAAATGACATAGTAGCAATGTTAAAGATGTACGATGAGAAGAACGTGAGCACTCCGATGCACGTCCACAATGCCATCACAAAATATAGAGAAGAAGAGCGAAAAGGGAGGACCCCGCTACAACAATTCCTTAAGTTACTCGACGATCATGAATATATATACTACACGAGGGACGACGCTGAGAGTGGCATGATCAGCGACATATTCTTCTCTCACCCATTAGCAATGAAGATGCTAAACTGTTTTCCATATGTTGTACAAGGTGACTGCACTTACAACACCAACTGCTATGGACTGTACTTCTTGCAGTTGGTAGGATTTACTTCCACCGGGCATAATTTCACAATAGCGTATGCGTTCCTCAAGTATCAGAGTGCGGATGATTACATATAGGCATTGGATCATTTGCACAGTCTGCTTACACCTCCCGGTTGCCAACAGTTTTTGTCACTGATCGTGAATTGGGTTTCATCAGCGCTCTCCGTACAGTTTTTCCCGACACCGCACACTTCTTGTGTCGGAGGCACATCGAAGTCAATGTTAGAAAGCATGGGTTGAGTCATACAGGTAGCGAGGATTTGGCAGAATCATTCATGAGGAGTTTCAATTATGCAATCTCAGCCCCTACCTCTGGCGAATGGGACGAACGTTGGCAAGGGCTTTGTGACCGTTTCAGATCTTATCCTCTATTATTGGATTACCTCCGCGATACATGGATTACCCCATACTCTCAGAATATTCTGTCTATGCACACGGATGTGTTACCTCACTTCGGGACCCATACCACAAACAGGACTGAGGGTGAGCATAACAGGTTGAAGAAGGCATTGGGGAGTGCTTCTTCTACTTTTGACACGATCTTCAAAAAGGCTCATAAGATCTTGGATATCCAACTAAAAAATATCAAACAGAGTATGAATAGATCAAAGACCAGAACTCCAATTGATTTGAGGACCGGTAATCTGTATCAGAACATATTGACTAAAGTGTCAACGGTAGCCTTGCGCAATATCAGACAAGAGCGGTCTCGTATTCAGAAAATCATTAGAAACCAGCGGGGTCGTAATGGGGGTAATGTCATCACTGAGGCTGCATGCGGGTGTTACTACAGGCGAACACATGAACTTCCATGTAGTCACGAGAATTTCTGGACTTTGAAAACTACGTGGAGTTTAATCTAGAATCAGAACAGACAAAATTATAAATAGATCAACAAAAGAATAAAAAAATTACCTCAATTGAATTAAAGGAGGTTCAAGATCTCAACCCAAAGTAATGGAGTTTAGTTCTCCATTAATGGTTTCCAAAAGCTCTAGAGAGAAAAAGAAAGAACGTAGTTTTCAAAGTCCAGAGAGGATAATAAAAAACCTAATCTCAAACTAATTCCTAAACTAATAATGACTCTTTTTAAAATCCCATAAAAATAGAATAATTAAAACTAAAAGAAAAACAAAAACAAATTAACCACTCCATGTGCAGTGTGCCGAAAATCAGGATGTCTTCAACATTTTGCAATTCAGTCCCCGAAGTCTTCATATTTGCAGTCCAGTCCTCAAACTTTAAGTAATCATGTTTTCGTAATTTAAGCTCAGAAAATATTTGATTTAAAAAAAAAATCAGTTTCAAAAAACTAAATCATTTCCTGAAATAAGTATTATATACATTTGCCTATAGAATAATGCTACGTGGATTTCCACGTCATAATTCCACGTGGCTTAATGAGAAGGCTTGAAATGTTTTTGCTTTTATATATTATATAGATATATAGATTCTTATATTTAGCCCATATCTTAAAATTCAACTAACTGAATGATTATAATTTCTAATATTTTAATATAAGATATCCATTATCTTTAGCCTACTAAAATTAAGTAATCATGTTTTCGTAATTTAAGCTCAGAAAATATTTGATTTAAAAAAAATCAATTTTAAAAAACTAAATCATTTCCTGAAATAAGTATTATATACATTTGCCTATAGAATAATGCCACGTGGATTTCCACGTCATAATTCCACGTGGATTAATGAGAAGGCTTGAAATGTTTTTGCTTTTATATATTATATAGATGTGTAGATTTTTACTATTAATTATTAACTTTAATTTTTTTTTCACTAAATAACAAAAAATACAAATTCTCATATAAAAATGAATATGCATTCAAAGTTGACAACATCTACGTCCAAATTAAAGATAACGACTTTTGTCCGCGTTCGATTTGATATGCGGTGCGTTCCGCGGTTCATCCGGAGTCAAAAGTTATGACGGTTTCGGCGCACTCGCTGAAATTACTCCAAAAACTTCAACGCCTTAGTGTCCGCATCAATTAGTAATTTAAACCATCAAACATACTTTATTTATAGAATCCTACATTTTTATTTTTATTTTTATTTTTGCAAAATATGTGGCTCGATTTTCTTCACCGAGATATACTGCTACATCACATTTCTTATCTTTAGCCCATATCTTAAAATTCAACTAACTGAATGATTATAATTTCTAATATTTTAATTTAAGATATCCATTATCTTTAGCCTACTAAAATTAAGTAATCATGTTTTCGTAATTTAAGCTCAGAAAATATTTGATTTAAAAAAAAATCAGTTTCAAAAAACTAAATCATTTCCTGAAATAAGTATTATATACATTTGCCTATAGAATAATGCTACGTGGATTTCCACGTCATAATTCCACGTGGCTTAATGAGAAGGCTTGAAATGTTTTTGCTTTTATATATTATATAGATATATAGATTCTTATCTTTAGTCCATATCTTAAAATTCAACTAACTGAATGATTATAATTTCTAATATTTTAATATAAGATATCCATTATCTTTAGCCTACGGAGAGAATTTTTTTTTCTTTCGAAAGTGGGTGACTTTTTTTTTTACGAGACCGAAATGTAAGAGTGTAAATAAATACAGTATTTACAAGTGAAGTGTCCATTATTTTCTTAATAATTACAACAAAACTTCGAATTCCTTTCTTTGGGCGGAAGCCAACCCTCAATAAAAATCAATAAAAAAAATAAAAAATAAATAGAGAGAAAGAGGTTTTATAAGAGAGATTTATATTTAGATACAATTCTCTCTCTCCCCCTCTCTCTCTCTCTCCCAACACTCTACCTCTGCCGATTCATCCTCATTGTCGTCGGCGATGGCTGCTCTTCAGTACCTAGATTCTCTCCGTAATTCCCATCCAGAGCTCTCCGATTGGTACAACACCCTCGCCGATCTCTACCAGCGTAAGCTATGGCATCAGCTCACACTCAAGCTCGAACAGTTCGTCGCTCTCACCGTCTTTCAGGTCTGTTATCGTATTTTTAATCTGAATAATTTCTCCAATTATTTATTTTGATTTCTGTTTTTTTTTTTTTTTTGTTGTTGTTGCTAAAATCAGACTGTTTTTTTTATTTGTTGATTTGAGCTTAGGGTTTGAGATCTATTGAAACGATTGTGTTTGGATAGCTTAAAGAAATTAGGTTGTTTTGAAGAAAAAGAGGATTTAGGGTTTTATGTGTTTGTTTTGGGTTTAAGAGGTCAATGATGGGCAGTGGCGGGTCCATGACTTTTTCCATAATGGCTGCACAAATCACACTACAAACTGTAAATTATAATTATCTTGATTGCATTACAAAGAGACATTTTGATAGATAGTGTTTTCTAATGTCATCTGTTTGATTTGGGCGGTATTCAGAATATTTTGCCTAGGGTAAGCTGATAATTGGCGATAAATGAAACAATACCTACTAAACAAACGAACATAATAGACCAGATCCTAAAACCCAAAAGGCAAAATTTCTTCTCCATGGCTAATTTAATTACGTTACTGAGGGAAGGGGGAAAAATAACGCCTGTAGGGGTTGAACCAGGAACCTTAAGGTTGATGTCTTTTTGCTCTGCCCACTGTGCTTTATTCGGTAAAAGGGCAAATTACGTTACCTTTAAGAGTAATTTTTCCCTGAATATTCTCCTAAGAGACTGTCAAAACACCTGGTTGGAACATACATACACGTCATGCTTCCACAAGTCACAATTTTATAGCATTCATTGGATTATGTAGCAGAGTAGGAAACAGTGCTTTACAACGGTTGCTTGACATGACACTGTTTGGTTGCAATAACGCGGTACTCCTCTGCCCTCACATATAAGCAAAGATGACAATAAATAAATAAAAATTTGGCCTTAAATATAAGCAAATCCCGTCACTCTCAATCCAAAACTCATTAAATGCAAGTTCATTTAAACTCTTTTACCAAAAATACCCTAATCAGTTATTCTTTTTCAAAGATAAGTGCACATTAAATAGACATGTAATATGAGGATACATTAGTAATTCTAACATGTTTTTTTTTTTAAAATAAAATCAAGACAATCAAACTACCTTAACTATATCTTTTAATCTTTGTGAAATTAGTTGTTTCTACTTATAAATGAGGCCGGAGGGAGTACTCCTGCACATCTATCCAATTTGCTGTTCTTTCTTTAGCTTGTGTGGAAGCTTTTCTAAGTGATCCGATGATTGGTTAGAAGATACTCCCTCTGTCCCAAAAGAAGGTGCACATTTTCCTCTGGTTTTCCTGACAGAAAAGGGACGTCCGTTTTTACTTAAGTATTTTTGGACATGCTGACTTTCAGTAACCTTTTAGTTCGTGAATGAAATTCATCAAGTTTGATAAACTCAAGCATATTTAATTTGTGATCACCTAATTGTGGGTGCTGTAGTAGCACAATGTTCGTTCAGCTTTTGTCTTGATTTGCATTGTCGCCCGTTAAGGCAAAGCGGCCCTATTCTTTCGGGAATGGTGGGAGTAACAGTTGGAGCCTGCCATGGACACTGTATACCCCTTCCGTCCCAAATTGAATGTCCATTTCGAGCTTTCAGGAAATTTATGGAAGTTTACATTTGGGCATTTTTGTAGCATACATACATACTTTTTAATACATATGGAATTAATGATCATATCATATTACATTATTGGTACAAGAGTAATACTAAAACATTGTGATCACCAAGGAGCTTCATGTAACTTCAACATAAAAAGGTCACTTTTTTTTGGCCAAAATGAAACTTCAGCTTAGTACAATGGGAGTGCCTTTTATGATTCAGTATTATGTAAGAGTATGAGATATTAAAGAGAAAATGGCAAAAGATAATTTTCATTGATGGAGTTACACAATATATATACAAGTGATCCTAGGGTTTCTTAATCAGAGGATATGCGCAATCTCCTAATCTATACAAGAGATAATATCAATCTTTACATTTGAAATGAAGATATTTACTAAATATAACAAACTATGATATGGAATGATCCTGTGGGTCCGGATCATGTGATCCGGATGTTTGTGATCCGGATGTTTCGGGTGGTGATGATGCGGTCGATGGTGCGGTCGATGTTGCGGAAGAAGACAAAGAGAGAGATGGCACCATTCGGAAGAAGACAAAGAGGGAGGGGAGGTGGAGGTTTTGTTGAGAGAGGGGTAGGGAAAGATAGTTTCAACAAACTGGACATGGCGAGAGGTGTAGAGTCGATTTGTGGATGGCTCGAAGCAGTGATAAGCACTTTGGGATGGAGAGTAGCCAACAAAGATGCATGGGGCGGATTTGGGAGCAAGTTTATGAGATGTATAAGGGCGAAGCCACGGGTAACAGAGACACCCAAAGGAGCGAAGTTTGGAGTAGTTGGGTGGAGTGCGGAAGAGGCGGAGATATGGGGAGTCATGTTGGAGTGTAGGGGTGGGAAGTCGATTGATGAGGTAGACAGCTGTGATGAAGGCATGAGACCAAAATGAGAGTGGTAGTTGGGCATGAGAAAGAAGGGCAAGACCGGTTTCGACAATGTGACGATGTCGGCGTTCGGCAAAGCCGTTGTGTTCAGGAGTGTGGGGTGGGGAGGTAAGGTGAGATATCCCTTCTTGTAAAAGAGAGGGAGTGAGTTTGAGATACTCGCCACCATTGTCAGAGAAGAACTGTCGGATAGGGCGAGAGAAGTATTTTTCGACAAGGTTTTTGAACCTATAAAAGGTCGGGTAGGTGTCGGATTTATTTTTGAGAGGGTATAGCCATGTGTATTTTGTATAGTGGTCAACGAAAATGACATAGTATTTATAGTTGTCATATGAGTAAACAGGTGAGGTCCATACATCAGAGAAGATAAGATCAAGAGGTGCAGTGGAGTGAAGAGTAGAGATAGAAAAGGGAAGTTTATGACTTTTATTGATTTTGCAAGCATTACAATGAGAAATAGAACTAGGAGGAATGGATAAAGAAAACTGTCTATCTAAGAGGGAAACAATAGGGGGGGGGGGAGGGGTGGCCTAGTCTATGGTGCCAAGATGATAGTGTTGAGGAGGCTGCAACATGAGCTTGTGGAGAGGGAGGAGTCCAAAGGTAGACGCCACGATCAAGGGTGCCTTGGAGAAGAACGTTGTTGGTCGAGATTGCCTTAATAAGAAAGGAAGATTGTGAGAACTTAACAGTGGCATGATTATCTTTGCAAAATTGAGATACTGAAAGAATGTTACGAGAGATACGAGGAACATGTAGAACATTGTTGAAAAAGAGAGAGGAAGAAGGAAGAAGGAAGAGTAAGAGAGAAGGAACCTATGTTGGATATGGGAAGAGCAGTGCCATCACCAATGAGAACATCATCACTACCATTATAGGGGTGATGGAGAGAGAGGTTGGAGAGGTCACTAGTGATATGATGAGTGGCACCACTGTCCATTAGCCAAGAAACTGGAGGGGGCGGGGTAGGAGCGGTGGCGGTTTTGGCTTGTGCGGTTGGAGCGGTGGACTGACGTGGGCGACGGTTGGAGGTAGGGGGTGGGGGAAACGTGACGTTTGGGTAGTCACGGCGGAATTGGCGACACTCAGAGATGACATGGCCAATGTAGCGACAATATTGACACTTACCTTTAAAGGTAGTAGGGGAGGAGGGGTGGGCGGAGGGAGTGGTGGGTGTGGGTAGAAGGGGTGGAGGATTATGTGAGCGGGGAGTAGATCGGGGTTGGAACTGAGCAGCGTGGGCAGTCATTGGAAGAGTAGGGTTGGAGTTCTGATGTGCGGCCGGGTTAGGGTTTTGGTGTTTGAGGGTGAGCTCATGGTGAAGAAGCTTTTCGTGGAGAGCTTAAAAGGATATGGGGTTGTCACGAGCACGGACAGAGTCAATAATGGATTTGTAGGGTTCATAGTCAAGGCCTTGAAGAATTTTGGCTATGATGTCTTCGGAATCCATGGGTTTTCCAAGAATAGCAAGTTTGTCAGTGGTTGTTTTGATTGACTGCATGTAGTCGGTGATTGATAGTGAGGCTTTGGTGATGGAGGCAAGGTGATCTTTGAGTTGGAGAATGTGGCCACGGGAGGGATTGGCATAGGTTGATTGAAGAGTGGCCCAGGCTTCATGAGAGGTTTTTGCTTGGTAAACAAGGGGTGCTACTGCAGTGTCAAGGGTGCCAAGAAGGGCACCAAGGATGAGTCGGTCTTGACGTTGCCAGGTGATATGGGCTGGGTTTGCGGTGGTTTTTGGCGTCAGTGGTGATTGTTTCGGGTGGGATGGGGTAGGAACCATCAACATACTTGAGAAGGTCTAATCCAAAGAGAAGAGAGGTAAGTTGGGATGCCCAGGCAAGATAGGTTAAAGGTGTGAGCATTTTGCAGTTGGAGAGGTTGACAAGAATAAGAGGGTTGTTGGGGTCGGCGGGGTTGTGAAGGTAGGAGGAGGAAGAAGCACCAGAGTTGGTCATGGTGGGAGGCGGCCAAAGAAAATAAGAAATGTGTTTGGATCGATTAGGGTTCTGGTACCATAAAGAGAAAATGGCAAAAGATAATTTTCATTGATGGAGTTACACAATATATATACAAGTGATCCTAGGGTTTCTTAATCAGAGGATATGCACAATCTCCTAATCTATACAAGAGATAATATCAATCTTTACATTTGAAATGAAGATATTTACTAAATATAACAAACTATGATATGGAATGATCCTGTGGGTCCGGATCATGTGATCCGGATGTTTGTGATCCGGATGTTTCGGGTGGTGATGATGCGGTCGATGGTGCGGTCGATGTTGCGGTCGATGGTGCGGTCGGTGTTGCGGTCAGACATGCGGTCGATGTCGGACATGCGGTCGATGATGTATTCTTTACAGATATTACTTCTGTATATTGCCAGAAAGTCACCTAGGAACTCGTACAATCATATCTTTGGGAATCCCACAGGATGATGGGTAGTAGTACCCTGCAATTTCAAAATATTTTCTTGCATATTAGTTCAACTCCGCTCATGAGAATTATGATCTTCATTTACTGAGATTTTGAGATGGATTTTGACTGCTCTTTTTTTGTTGGAATTGCTGCTTTTAATTGGTTACAAGAGTGTGATGTAGCATTTGCCTTGTACAGTCTTCTCACTGTGTTAATAAATTCCTGAAGATGCTTGGCATGTACTCTTTTTGTGCTGTTTGGCAGCATTTTTGTATAGTTCCATCTACTTTCCGTTATTTTCTTCTTTCATTGTAGATGGACCTCTTGTCCATTTTTTTATGTTTTGTTCTTATTCTTACAAAATCCTCCTCTATATTAAAAAAGGGCCTTTTTTGTTAATATACTATATTCTGCATTTCAGGCTGGTGATGCTCTCATTCAGCTATATCATAACTTCATCACAGATTTTGAGACTAAGATCAATCTTCTGAAACTAGCCCACTTCGCGGTCATAGTTTCTCGTCAGTATTTGGAGAAAGAAGCTGCCATTGGTTATCTTGAAGGCGTGATTGAGAAGCTCAGAGCAACAAGAGAGTTGCGTATAGAGGAGCCAATCCTCTATATTAAGATGCAGATAGCTGCATTTAATCGTGAGAAAGGTGATCAAAAGGAGTGCAAGAAGCTTTTAGACGATGGGAAGAGTACACTTGATAGCATGACTGACATCGATCCATCAGTATATGCAAATTATTATTGGGTTTCATCTCAGTATTACAAATCTCGTCAGGAATTTGCTGACTTCTACAAAAGTGCTCTTCTTTATCTGGCGTACACCTCAGTCGAGTCTCTATCAGATTCATTTAAACTGGTACGCGTTTACCTGTTCTTATTCTGTCGCCTGTTCTCGTGAAGCATGCATGATCTGTTTGGTAACTTATTATGTTTTTACTTGTGTATTATATTCAGGATTTGGCATTTGATTTATCACTATCTGCACTACTGGGAGATAACATTTACAACTTCGGGGAACTACTTGCACATCCAATTGTAAGTATTTTTTTTTCTTTCTGAAGTACCCTTGAGTTTGAAGTTATGCATGCTAAGGTTTTATGTGTAGTATTTGTTTTAATAATAAGAAACTTGCATCATCTTGTCAGGGTCATATAGAGAAAACATCTTGTCTTGTGTATCAATTTATTTTGTATGTCTAAGAAAGGATGTCTTGGTGTTCCAAGATGGATCTTAGATTGATTTTCTCTTTGTGAAACTCTGTTTAAATTTGAGAGGAACCATTGGATGTCATGTGCACCATATACGCAGTCTCATAAGAAATGGCATCATCAGTCTCGCCAGTAAGCGAGGGTCCAACTTTTGCACTGCTAGCGAGACTGATCCTTCAGCCCGAGGCTCATATTCTCTATTTCCTGTCACCGAAGACATTCATGTCCAGCTACTATTAGACCAGGTTCAAGATGTCTCTAGGAGTGTGTGGGATTGACCAATACAAAGTTCGACTCTAATAATGAATTAAAGTGTTTTTTTTTGTCTGTAAACTTGTTAAAACGTGTAATTCAATTGAAGTCTCACACTCGAGAAAGAGAACCAGACCATTAAGAACCTGATTAGTAATGGTAATTTTTACCATTAAATTCATGCAGGCTGAAAGAGAGTTTGCTCTAATTTTTTTTATCTTCATTGCATTTTCATTACATATTAAACCAATTTCTGGTATAAGAAATAATTTAGATAAAATGACTTTCTTTACTCTCGGATCGATATGATGTGGTACATTGATTTTTGGTTTATTTAAGAATCTCTGTTCAAAGTGAGGAGGGGTAGAGGACTATTTCCTCCGTTCCACATTAGTAGTCCACTAATCCATATTCGGAACGTTTCACTTAATCCACTTTTTGAAAATGAAATTATTGACATTTGTTATTTTGTTTTTTTTCCTCACGTTTTTTTCTTTCCTGTTCGAATTATGACAAATTTCGTGAGTATTGTGTTATGAAAGTTAATTTTTAACATCAATCATAAGAAACGCAAAGGCGTACATGGTACATAGTAAAAAGATTTGATTTTTAAACGTGGACTCTTGATATGGAATGGGGGGAGTATTTTTTAATTCCAATGAGAATGACAGCTATATGATGTGTGTTATCTGTACCTTGTGCAGTTACCGAAAGTATCTTTGATTTGATAAGGTTGAGCGTGGAGGATTTTTTTTCCAGTTATGTGTCAACTTATTATGCCATTTCTTGAACTTCTGCAGATAAAGAGTCTTCTAGGCACTAAGGTTGAATGGCTGTATTATATTCTCGAAGCATTTAACTCTGGTGATCTTGCTCGCTATCAAGAGTTATGTCGTGTTCATATAGCCGCTCTTACTGCTCAGCCAGCATTAGTGGAGAATGAGAAGAAGCTTCTGGAGAAGATTAACATTCTTTGCTTGATGGAAATTATCTTCAGGTACATTAGCAAAATTGTTGAATTTCATTTTTTTTTTCGTTTTCAATTTAGTTTATTTGAAGAGCCTTAAACACATTTGAAATGTCCTTTCTTGCAGTCGGCCAGCAGAAGACAGGACTATTCCTCTAAGTATTATTGCCGAGCGTACAAAATTAACTGTGGAGGATGTGGAGCATCTCCTTATGAAGAGCTTATCTGTAAGTGCACGTCTTCTTTAGTATTGCCATGAAGTTCTTTCTTCTCTTCGACCAGGGGCAATTTCGTGGACATGCCGTCACATCTACTAAGCTCTTTTACTTCATACAGATACTCCCTCCGTCCTGTATTGAAGTTCGCACTGGACTTGTCTACTTTTTAAGGAATGTGCTTTACTTGTTTGCAGTTTGCACATTGCTTGTACATTGATAGAAATGCACTAAACCTGTTTCTTATTTTAGAAACGCGCATTTAATTTGGACAAGCAAAAAATGGGAAGTAGTCCATTTATTTTGGGACGGAGGGAATATATATGCATTGTATGTGTACCGTTGCTAAGATTGAGATGCATGCCTGGCGACAACTGGTGCATAGTGTTTTTTCTTTTGAAGAAAGTATATGCTAATTCACCTCCTAGGCAATGCAACATCACGATCGATTAACTTTGAACTCCTTTTCTGGTTCTCAACTGCAATCTCTTCTCTCTCTCTCTCTCTTTTTTTGGGGGGTGGGGTGGGGGTGGTTTAGGGGCGGGTTTGTGATTCTGCTTTTGGTTCGTATAGCATACCCGATTTATACAGAATTAAGTCTTTTTTGCTGTTGTTGACAGTGTGACCATTCCAGAAGGTGAAAATATGGATGTTATAGTCACATGAAGCTTAATCATACAGAAAATCAAATACTAAGATGCTTTGGATGTATCAGAATCAAAAGAAAAGTAGAATGCTCCCTCTGTCCCGGAAAGTTAGTCCCTATTTTTCCGTTGTTATTATGAATGAACTTTGAGCATTAATTATGGCTACTTATAGTTATTCTAATGAAAATTTAACATATTGTTATTGATACACCATTATAAATTCTATCAATATCAGTTTTTAGATTTTTATTACGATAATTAAAAGTAACTTAAATTATTGCTCAAACTTAATTCACATTAACAATGTAAAAAGAGGAAATAACTTTGCGGGACTGAGAGAGTATATCTTTATCATCTATTTCTTCTAACGAATGCCGGGGGAAGAGGAGAAAAATAGCACAGAATTCTTCATCGAATTTGATATTAGTCCTTGAAGCAACATCTTTGAAGAGTGAATGGACTGTAGTAAATGTGTCTATATCTATTTAGCACTTGATCTTTCAGTCATAATGATCTTTGAGTTTTTTATTTTCAAGGGTTGAAGTTTGTACTTTCTTAAGTTGGAAATTCTGAAGAACCCTCTAACTTGCTTTGTTGAACTCTAATGTGTTCGTTCCTCTAAATTCAATCTCAAGTATAGAAACCATCCACATGTTTCCTCAACTGTAAGAATCAAAGTAGCCTTTTTTCTTTCCTTAGTTTATCAAGGATAAACTTCATTCTGGGACGGATGGAGTACAATATTACCAGATGATATTTACTCTTGTTGTACAGTTATATTTTTGACTAGCGGGCCTAAAAAAGTTTTGTTTTCGTGGCTATTGCAGGTTCATCTAATTGAGGGGATCATTGATCAAGTGGAGGGGACAGTTCATGTATCATGGGTACAACCGAGAGTTTTGGGGATTTCTCAGATCAAATCTTTACGTGATCGGCTCGACAACTGGGTAGGGAAAGTACACACCGCTTTGTTATCTGTTGAGGCGGAGACACCTGATTTAGTTGCATCTTAAATTATTGTTGTCCTTGATTTTCACTGTAACAATGTCTCATGAGCCCATGAACAACTGAGAACTGCATCAAAAGTTGGGCTAGAACAACTGAGAACTGTAAGCTTCCTTCAAATTCGGTTGATTATTTTGTTGCATTATTTAAAGGGGGCTACTAACTTTGTACCTTCACCGTCGCGGTGTCTGATTTTACAGTTTCATCCTTAGGGAAACAGTGAGTCTGATTCATGAACGGTCGTTATACTTTCTACAAATGTTGTTTATGAATATTGTTATGATCTTTCTCTGTTCATTGTTCATGCCACCAAACCTTAACTTTCACATTAATGTACTGCTGGGTGTTTTCTTGAGAGTTGTTGCTATTTGACAATAGTAAATTTTTTTCAGTGTATTTGTGTTTTACGGTATTGTTGTACTCCCTCCGTCTCAAAATGAATAACCATTTTCATTTTGAAGGTCATTTTGAAAAAAATATATTCAGGAACTAAGTTATTTGATGTTAAATGTTTTAATAGGTCATTCATTTTGAGACTGGTCATTCAAACTGGGACAAACTGGGACAGAGGGAATAATAATCATATAAAAAGTCAAAAGTATGCATAATTTCAATATAGAAATTTGTAATAGATAGGGCAATAGATTTGTAATAGACTTGATAGGAGTTTGTAACACGATGACAATTGCCTTAAATGATATGATACAAACTTTCAAAGAAAAATATAGCTAACCTCTATACTTAATTTGAGTCACCCGGGTATTTTGGTGACCTTTTTTAAAGTATTAACTCATCAAATGCGATTTCACATTGAAATTGACTGAAATTCATAAAGACAACATTTGAAAATCAGAAAAATTTGGGGAAAACTAGTTCTTCCATAGATTATAAAAAGTCTTGTTTTAATAAGGTTTAAAGTTTAGGGTTTAGAGCTTAAGGTTTGGGGTTTAAGGGTTAAAAAGAAGACTTTTTATAACTTAAGGAGGAACTAGTTTCCCCTAAAACCTACTATTTGAAAATTGATTTTTGAATTATTCTAACTTTTAATTATTTGTCTGAATTCACATTTAAAATTAAAATCACGACATTGAATGGAGTAGCGTGAATCGTTGATTATTTAGTTTTGGTTGGATATCATTGAAATTACATGCTTAAAGAAGGGATATATTAAAAAAAATCGGAATTATAAGTTTAAAAAAGGCATATATATATATATATATATATTCACACAATTGTGGTTCTCATTTGAGCACCTACCTATATATATATATATATATATATAGGTGCTCAAATGAGAACCTAAATATCGTGAGAACCGTGAAAACCAATCATAACCATTAGATTAGAAAAAAAAATCAAGGGTCCAAATGTTAGATACAATTGATACACTTAGATACATTACAAAAAATCCGATATTACACTTGGATACAATAGGTTAATAAGTATTGTATTTAAGTGTTGCACTTGGATACACTATGTTAAAAACTAATGTATCCAAATTTTTTTCGAAAGTCAACTAATGTATCCAAGTGTATCCAATATCTGGACCCTTGATTTTTTTTTCTAGTCTAATGGTTATGATTGGTTCTCACGGTTCTCATATAAAATGGTTCTCACGTGAGCGCGACCCTATATATATATATATATATATATATGGTCGTGCTCCTGTGAGAACCTAAATATCGTGAGAACTTGGATACATTAGGTTCTTACCTAATGTATCCAATGGTTCACTTGGATACATTAGGTTCTTACCTAATGTATCCAAGTTCTCACGGGTTCTCATTTGAGCACATACCTCTCTCTCTCTCTCTCTCTCTCTCTCTATATATATATATATATATATATATAGGGCAGATTTTAGCGGTCTCTGTTAACCATATAAATTTTATTTTTATGAACATAATAAACATAATAACAGACATAGTTTTTAAAATAAAGGGGTATTATCCCCTATAGCTTTTAGTCTATTAATTTCATCTGGATCTTGGGATTTTTTACTCTGCCAGCAACAGCATGAAACAGTTCCAATTGACATTTCCAAACAAACAGTTGTTCTTACAATGTATCCAAGTGAACCATTGGATACATTAAGTTTTACCTAATGTATCCAAGTAATGTATCCAAGTGAACCATTGGATACATTGGGTAAAAACCTAATGTATCCAAGTTCTCACAGTTCTCACGATATGTATCCAAGTTCTCACGGGTCTCACGATATTTAGGTTCTCACATGAGCACGACCCTATATATATATATATATATATATATATATGTATATATATATCTCAATTAA
Source organism: Campanula takesimana (assembly GCA_026119855.1). Taxonomy (NCBI): domain Eukaryota; kingdom Viridiplantae; phylum Streptophyta; class Magnoliopsida; order Asterales; family Campanulaceae; genus Campanula; species Campanula takesimana. The sequence continues at coordinate 567,652 of JAOWBW010001008.1, forward strand.
GAGGTACTTGAGAAACCATTGGAGATAACAATCTCAAACCTTTATTGAACCAAGTCTCCTTTATTGCATTTAAATAACAAGTAACTAGGTACAAATGGTTTTGCTTTGTTCTTCTATATCAGTCTAATGAAAACTGGCTAGTGAAGCTACATTCCTTGAGAAACCATTACAGAACACAATCTCAAACCTATATTGAACCAAAATACTACTCCCTCCGACCCAAAATGATCTTCACATTTGACTATTCAAACTTTTTAAGGATATGAACACTTGCTTCACTAATCATGATTTGTTTATGCACTTTTAAGTCTAAATTGTAGAAATGGAATGAATTTTTTGGGACAATGAAAAATGACAAATGAGAGATCATTTTGGGATTTTGGGACAGAGGGAGTACAAAATAACAACTCTAGAAAGGGAAAGAAAATAAAGTTCAAACAAATCAATAACTGTATTAATCTACATTCTCACCATCACAATGTCTATCATCTGCTACCGCATTTTCCGTTGCCAAACATAATCAAGAAGGTACTATCATTTCCAGCTTCCAAAACGATTAATCTCGAGAAACCATAATTCTCCCCCCACACCTCCATATGAACAGCATATTAAAGGAACCGATTACGACGTAAATGCAATCAATGTCTGCGTATTATAGTCACAATTTCCTTCCATTTGAGCCCATTCTTGTTTGTGTATGAGCACAAGCTCAATAAACATCTGAACACAACCCAGATTATGAATGCACGAATTTAAGAACACCCGCCTTTTCCATTGCAACAACCAGAATTTCTCCGTGCAGGGCGAGATGGTTTCTTTGAGTAGCAAGAATTCCACTCCCCACCATCTTGAGCATAATAATCCATCGGATAATCACTATCTTTACCATCATCCAAACCACCATTGTTACCCCCACAACAAGATTCATTCTTTCCCCCTTCCAAATTCATCTCCACCACCGCCTTTTTCTCCCACCACCCTGGTAAATCACCAAGAGCGATCTCAGCTTCAAATGGAGTCAAAAGCGGCTTCACAAACGCTTCTCCCCAATCAATAGACAACCGAGGACAAGCAATTTGTATCCAAGCATCTATAGATTCACCAAACAAAGAAACCCTAGCCGGAGACAATTCCGACATCAAAATTACAGTCCAAGATAAACCTTTCTCCATCATTTTCTTCTCTAATCTATCGAGAATCCTCGGATTCCCTTGCCTACCTAATGTCCCCAATACGATCCCCCAATTCTTTGCTTCCTTGGCTCTAATTATCGCGTTTCTTCGTGATTCTTTCATTCCTTTATGATCATACTCCTCTAAGAACAAAGACCCGATATATGGATCGTATCGAAATGCCTTGATTCTTGGATTTGCAATCATTAATGCTTCCAAATGGAATCTCCCGTCTGCTACAAAAACAAGAACAATATCGTTGTGGTCGAATCCAGTCAACGGGATTGTTGGTGCGGTGCAGCCTAAGACTTCTCCGGCTGATAAGGGCTTCGATTGGGGAACCAAAACCCTAAATCCAGCAGCTTCCAATTCGGGCTTGGCAGCTCTAATGGCGGTACCGAACTGAATCGTACCGGCCAAAACGAGCTGTTTTGTGGTGACTGAATCGAGGTTGACTATCACGGTGTTAATCAAACGATCAACGTCGATCTTGATGTCGACGAAGACGTAGAGGCAAGGTACGACGGTGGAGTCGACGGGGACGAGGCAGCTATGGCCGTAATGGATTAACAGCTCGGCGCCGAGTGCGGCGGCGGAGAGGTCGTCGACGCAGCAAGCGCCGTAAGTGACGTCACCGAGGACGAAGACGCGGTCGACGTCGGCGAAGGCGGTTAGGATGTCGGAGATGACGAGGGAGTACATGAGTAGGCCTTCGGGGAACTGAAGGGCGACGACCTTAGCGCCGGTGGAGCGGACGCGCCAGACGGATTTGTGGATTTCGAAGGTGTAGTTGGGAGGGAGGAGGGAGATGGCGGCGTTGAGGGCGTCGTCGTTGAGGATTGAGTCCGGGATTTGGTTCTTTACGAATCGCTTCGGACGCGGCCGTGACGGCGGTGGTGGTTCCGGTAGGGTTTCTTGAATTTGATTATTAGGGCTAGGGTTTATCTCCATTTTCGACTGTGGGGTGGTGGAATTACAACTTCGCCTCTGCATTTAAAAAGGGTTGGTATTCACACCCGTAAATTATACTCCCTCCGTCTCAAAATAGATGTCGTTTTGAGAGTAAAATTTTGTTTCAAAATACTTGTCGTTTCACTATTTTCAAAGTTTTTTTATTGCTCTATACCAATTATACCCTTAATAATAATAGTGAACTATCTCTTACCTAACCATTTAATTACATAGGTAGTTGTATTACTTTAGGGGTATTTGGGTCTTCTTCACATGCATTAATGGTATTTCTTAATATGTGTGAAACACTCCAAAACGACATCTAATTTGAGACGGAGGGAGTATTAATTCTTGTGTCTCGAAATAAATGTCATAACTGTTAAACTTTAACAAATATTTAATGCTAAATTGATTATTTTCATTAAAAAGTAAAAATAGTTTATGAGTAGTATTTCCACTAATGTATCAATAACTATTTTAAAAACAGCATAAAAGCTCAGATTTTCAAAACTTTTTGGTCAAAATTCAACTTAGTTAACCACATGTGACATTTATTCTGAGACATGGAATAGTATGGTATGGCTAAGTTTTCACTAGTACTATTTCTTAAACCGGTAGACTGAGTAGCAAATTACGATAACAATAATTTTGTTATTGTGTTTGCGTTCATGTTACTCTTTTCAAATACAAATCACTCAAAATCCTTATTGAACCATTAATTTTAGGGCAAATTACAAAATAGAGCCCGACATTCAAGGGGTAGTACCACTTCGTGGCTTAACGTGCAAAATTTAGCGAAATAATGTCTGAATTGTCATTTTTTTTTTGCAAAATAGGGTGTGTTTTTTAAACGGATTTCGTCAAAGTGTTCTCATTGGTGTAACAACACCACTTTCTCAACACAAGACTCAATAAAAACTCACACACAAGCACACACACACACATATAAAACCACGAACAAATAAATTTTTTAGCCTTCCATGTACAAATCGAAGAAGCAGAGAAATAGAGAGACATTTTTTATCTTAGGGCTTTAGTTATCAATTGATACACCCAAAACACCCATTTTGCCACCCCTAGTTGGAGCTTATGGCTGGAGTTAAAGTGTTCTCAATGGTGTAACAATAACACTTTTTAATACTCCCTCCCTCTTAGATTGATAGTCCCTTTTGACTATTCAACCATTTTAGTGATTCATTCTGATGACGCCCTAAGTTTTTGGGGTCACGGAGGTAGAACTCCAATATAGCTGTCTCTTGATCCTGATCACAACACAAACAAGAAACACCGTTAAGACCAAGGCCGGGTTGGAATCCGGCTTAGGCCCTCGGGTGTGAGAGTAAGATCTCTGAGGAAAACCTAAGTAGAAAGCTTGTGAAAGCCTTTTGTGTGTGAATAGGATAAAGCACGTACCTGGCCCTTTGGGGCGGATAGGAGTATTTATATGAGTAGAAAGAGGAGGTAGGTTTAAGGTACCAACCGCCCTTGTACTGGATGGACACGCGGCAGGTCCTCATTGGTTCGGCCAGGGGAGTGGCTGGGAACGTGGCGTGTTGTCAGGGAGTCATGGTTCTTCCACCAACCGTTATGGTACGTCAGGTACGAACTGGTAACGTCTGTAGTACGTTTGTGACAGTTGGCTGCTGCGGGCTCCGGGCAGGTGGTTGAGTGATCAACACGGGACCCTAAGAATAGCGGGAGGTAGAGCTACCTCGGTTACGGTTATCATGAAGCCCGGGTCTCTCGGGCTTACCAGCTGGCGGGCTTATCCAGTTTGATGTGGTCGAGCTCGCTTGTACTGGCTTTGAACCGGGTCCGGTCCGGTCTGCGATGCTCGGTCTTATCACATTCATCTTTTCATAATTATGTTTAGTGATGTTAAACAATCACATTATCACTATGGTTCCTCTATAAACAAGAATGACACAAGTAAAAAGTAATCCCTCCGTCCCAGAGTAAGAGTCTCTTTCCTAAAAGGGCAAAGAATCTTTACTATTCATTCCACTCATTTTCTCTACAACTTTACTTTCATACTCACAACACCAATCAACTAGGTGGCGTTTGGTTGGGGGGAATGGAATGGAATTGAATGGTCAATTCCGGTTGAATCATTCCTTTATCATGTTTGGTAAAATTCTTCCATTCCATTGCAATGATGAATTCCTTCAAATGAAGGAATTGTCCATTCCTTCACAAAATGGATGGAAAGTTCAATTCCACCAAAATCATTCCATTGATGGAATTGAATAATAATAATAATAATAATAATAATAATAATAATAATAATAATAATAATAATAATAATAATAATAAATAATAATAATAATAGTAAATAAAAATAAAAATAAATAATAATAATAAATAATAATAATAAATAATAACAAATAATAAATAATAATAATAATAATAAATAATAATAAGAATAAGAATAATAATAAATAATAATAATAATAATAATAAATAAATAAATAAATAATAATAGTAAATAAAAATAAAAATAAAAATAAATAATAATAATAATAATAAATAATAATAATAAATAATAACAAATAATAAATAATAATAATAATAATAATAATAAATAATAAATAAATAATAATAATAAGAATAAGAATAATAATAAATAATAATAAATAATAATAACTAATAAAAATAATAATAATAATAATAATAATAAATATTAATACAAATAAATAATAATAATAATAATATGAAATAATGTTAATAATAAATAATAATAATAATAATAATAAATAATAATGATGAATAATAAAAATAAATAATAATAATAATAATAGTAATAATAATAATAATAGTGATAATAATAAATAATAATAATATTTTTTTACTATTATTATTTTTATTATTATTGTTTATTATTATTATAATAGTGATAATAATAGTGATAATAATAAATATTAATTTATCATTATAATAAATAATAATAATATTCATAATAATAATCAATAATAAAATTATTATTATTTTTATTTTTATTATTATTATTACTATAATTATTATTATTATTATTATTATTTATTTATTATTATTATATATTTATTATTATTTCTTATTATTAATATTATTATTATTATTAATTATTATTATTAATTATTATTATTTCTTATTATTATTATTTATTATTATTTCTTATTATTAATATTATTTATTATTATTATTATTATTTATTATTATTATTTCTTATTATTAATATTATTATTATTTTTTTTTTTATTATTATTTCTTATTATTAATATTATTATTATTATTATTATTATTTATTATTATTTTTTCTTATTATTATTATTATTATTTATTATTATTATTATTCCATTCCAACACTTTTGTCTTGAAACCAAACATGAATTACCTAGGAATTGAATGGAAATTCAATTCCATTCCGTGTCAACCAAACACAAGGTTTGACCAATTATTTTTCCTTTCCAATTCCGTCAGGATTCCCATTCCATTGACCCTTCCATTCCTTCATTTTTTTTCTGCCGAACCAAACGCCCCCTTAATGTTCCCTCTTACTCATTCTCTCTCATACTTTACTTTTACACTCACAACACTTAAATCACTTCCATCATTTCTTAATCTCCGTGCAAATGAGAGGTATGACTCTTACTCCGAGACGGAGGGAGTATTATTTATTGTGAATAGTTTTATGAATTTAAGTGAAATTTACTGGTTAATTTAAATAATGAGACTAATTTTATGGGAGAAACAAAAATAAAGTATAACACCATAATTCTTGAATTTTCATTAAGTTACCAATTAACATCAAAAGTGAGACTACGTTTCTTAACAAAGGAAGTATAACCAAATCTATGAATAGGCCACAACCTACGCATGTTTAACTGTCATAAAAATGGGGTAAATATAAAGTCACAAAAAAAATCCTATTAACTCTGTCCCTAAAGGAGTGTCTAAATTTCATTTTAAGGGACACTGAATCTCTCAACTTTGTTGTACAATTTGGTAGCAAATATTCATATATAATCTTGTAATCTCATTTCCAAACACTTAGTTTTACACGTATAAAGAAACCGGTGAAAAAAATTTCGAAAAAAAAACATTTAGGGACAAAGTTATGTTAAAAAAAAAGACACTCATTTTGGGACAAAAATTTCTTGAAAATGGACACTCATTTAGGGACAGAGGGAGTACAAAACTTGGCTCACAAAATGATGTGTCAAAATTTTATTGGTGCTTTTAATTAAAGTGTGGTGAATCCATAATCGATGCAACCAATAAAATATCGCCAAAGTGTGGTGGGTCCATAATCGATACAACCAGTAAAACATTGCCACATCATTTTGTATCTATTATTTTTGTAGACTTCTTTTTGTGCCCTATTTCTCTAATTGCAAGACATCACAAGCTTGTCCTTCATAGCAGCTCAACCAAACTTAAGCTATCTCCTCTTCCAATTTTCTTTTGGTGATAATGGAAATTATAAAACACATTTCATGTTGAACCACATACTGGTACAATAAATAATGCTGCTCTTCAGTTACATCAGAAGAACATTATGATCATCACTTCATACAAACTATAATATACACTTTTGAATAGGGGCAAAATCTCCTAAAGACTCAATAGTCAACTTGACCTACCATCCCCCAACATCATATAATAGCAAAAAAAAATAAAAAAAATAATACTCCTTCCGTCCTGAAAGAGTCTCATTTTACTTTTTATGATCAATACAAGTGAACTTTGATAAAACATTAATGTCAATCTAATTTAATCATCGTAGCGAAATTCTAAAAATTGTAATTGATAAACCATTAATTTATCAATAACAATTTTTTTGATTTTTATGTAATGATTTAATTGACATTAACATTTGGTCAAAGCTCACTTGTACTGACCATAAAAAGTCAAATAAAACTACCTTTCCGACCGAGGAAGTATTCTCCACCCCCTCTTATCTACACCACGAATAGTTTCTCGATATACATTTATCACTTCACTCTTACCTGATTAATTGTGCGAAGAGCTCACTTCCACATCGGTGGTACTATAAAACGAGTCCTCGGCCCCACCATAATACGTCTCGTCCTTCTCATCATCCCACTTAACAATCTCCCTCACGTACTTGAACGCCTCATCAACAGTCACTCGGTCTCTAGCCCTTGTTTGACAAACAAAAAGCTTCCGACTTGTCAAATTCGCATAAAGATCCTTAAATTTCATCGCAATATAGTAGTAAGCATGGTGAGCTAGAGACTGGTTGTTGTTGTGGGGCCGGACCGGGCTGAAATCAGTGAACCATTCACAAGTACTTAAAGGTGTTCTCGTGATTTTCTCCTCGAAAAGATCGTACTTGTTTAGCACTAATACGAAAGGAGTGTCTTTAAAGCATGGATGCTTCACCATTGTTTCGAAGAGGTCTTTGCTTTGCATCATCTTGTTTTGAAGTAATGGACCACTTCCATTGTTGGTCTCTGGGGAAAGCCACATCTGATCGTACTCACTTAGGGCAATGCAGAAGACTACTACTCGAACGTCTTCAAACATTTCAACCCATCTGCAGCTCTCGTTCATACCCTTGGCATTAACTCTGATAAGTTGGTATCTACAAAACAGAAGATATGGGCACTAACAAGTCAAACGACCAAGAAAAAAACAAGAAAATAGTTAATCAAGCAATGAGAGATAATTTAGTAATCCCAAAATGAGTGTCAATTTTCATTTAAGAGACATTCTGAAAATTAAAATTTAATGACAAATTTTTAAATATTACATTTAGGAATAAAGTTATTTGGAAAATAGAAATTCATTTTGGGAACGAGGGAATAGCAAATATACACAAACGTCCTTACAATCTACCTTTTTAGCTCAAGGTATTGCTAGTATAAATTGAAATACTCCCTCTGTCCTGGAAAGATAGTCTCATTTTGATTTTTTATGGCAACTTAAATGAACTTTGACCAAGCATGATCACATTGAAATTTTAAAAATTGTTACTGATATATCACTTAATGATTTGTCGATTACAATTTTTAGAATTTCACTAGAATGATTAGATCGACATAAATTTTTGGTCAAGGTTCATTTATGTTGACTATAAAAAGTCAAAATGAGACTCTTTCAGGGACAGAGGGAGTATGATATTTGTTTTTCTCTTTTTGAAGGATGGAATACGATATTTGTTGAATGCAAATTTAGTAAGTTCCTCAAAAAAGGAATACTCACTTAGGGATACATTTTATTTTCCTGGAAAATAGACACTTATTTAGAGACGGAGGTAGTGCATCATAATAACACAAGCAGATTTGTGCAGTCATCATTCTAATATCTTAAAGATGAAAAGAAAGTGCATGTACAAAATAATATCTCAACAGGGCCATCGGTTATGCCTGTCGAAGAAGTACACCTAAAAAGTAATTACCTTGTCTGAGGTTGGGATTGAGCTTCCAAGTTGTCAGTGTAGGCTTCAGACATGGGGCTACGATCGTCCAAGGAGAATTCTATGAAAGCCAAACCATTACCTTGGGTCACCCCTTCTGCATATAGTATGTCCCTCTCCGATGGTTCATATTCATTGCTAGATACCTCTACAGCCTGAAAAAACACACAGAAAAGTCAGCCGCCGTCTAAAATACTCCCTCCGTCCCAGAAAGAAAGTCTCATTTGGATTTTGACGGTCTACATAAGTGATCTTTGACCAAGCATTAATGTCAATCTAATAATACCAATGAAATTCTAATTTTGATAAATCACTTACTGATTTATCAATAACAATTTTTAAAATTTCATAGTAAACTTATATCGACATTAATATTTGGTCAAGGTTCACTTATATTGACCGTCAAAAATCAAATGGGACTATCGTTCCAGGACGGAGGGAGTATAATGTTTGGCTCGATATAACAACTTCGGGGACCGGAGGACTTCGAATAAATTACACGATTGAACAAATCCATGTTCAGGGAATATGACACATTTCTGTAAAGACAGGATTTTTATCAAGATATAGGTTAATACCCTGCTTAGGAAGTACTCAGCAACTTCAGGGAGGAAGTGAAGCTCATTCTTTCTCTTGTACGTTTCTTGAATAGCGGGATCTTTCCACACTTCTTCAACTAGTGGAGCATACTCACGCGTTGCTGCTGGGAAGAACGCATCTAAGTCTCCGGTGGCTATTATGTCTAGGAGCCAATCGGAGAAATGCTTCAACCTTGGATTGAGGGAATAAATGCATTGATCATTTTCGGGTGAATCAACTTCTTCACCTGCAATGAAATGGTAAGCCAATTGTTAGATAGAAAAACCATGATAGTGGCTAATCAATACTGAGATAGTGGCTGCGGCGTTCAAATGCTTGAGTAGCATGCTCAATATAACAGTTAATTTTGGTCACAAAAAATAAATAAAAAAATAACCAAGCAAAAACAAACAAAACAAAGAAGGAACACCCGAAAATGATCAATGCATTTATTCCTTCAATCATTAATTTTTTTAGGAAAAAGTTAATTCTTAAACCTATAGAAGCTTGCATGCACACAAGAACCGAGTCTAAAATACTTTCTAAACCAGGTGAATGAATGGCCAAGATATAACCAAATAAACAAAAGTGAAAGCCTAGATAACAACCACTAGGATACTTGTCTAAAAGTACTCCCTCAATGCCAAAGATCAAGTCACAAACTCATTGTCCTTCTTTTATAAATTTACTCCATTTACCTTTGCCAACAAACTGTCTGAATGAGAATTTATATAGCATGGACGTTAAGGGCATTGCCCTATACTCCCTCCGTCCCACCACAAGTGAGACTAGAAGTCAATTAGTGGTCAACTGGATTAAACTTTGACTAGTAATTTTGAATAAAAATAATTGTTCCGATTAAATTTTTAAAAATTGATATTGAAAGTAATATAAATGGTGATACAATAATAATTGTTAAATTTTCATTAGGGTTATTACATTATATTTAAATTATATAAAAATAATTGTTCCGATTAAATTTTAAAAAATTGATATTGAAAGTAATATAAATGGTGATACAATAATAATTGTTAAATTTTCATTAGGGTTATTACATTATATTTAAATTATTAGTCACAGTTTAATCAAGTTGACCACTAATTGACTTCTAGTCTCACTTGTGGTGGGACGAAGGGAGTATGTGCTAAGATTGCCAAAAGTCAACTCTTATTTTCCACCAAAAAATAACGAATAGTCATTTAGGGACAGATGGTAAATTATACATGTAATGACCCGGGCCCGAAGATCCGACCCGCTACATAAGCACCACACACTCCCCCAATGAACACAAACATCAAGGTCCACTTGGCTTACCACACGCCCACCCAAAAGTCCATGGATGTTACTGGTGCCCAGTAAGCAATGGGTGGAAGCTTATGTGTCACAATCATCTTCGCTATCGGATAGGGAAGTGGACCCTATTGTTTATGTTCAGTGGGCCAGTGCATGGTGCTTATGCAGCGGGTTGGTTCTTCGGGCTCGGTTCGTACAAATGGTGTCAGAGCGAAACCCGGCCTTAAGGCTTGCAAGCTAGCGCGGGGTACAATCTGGGAATTTGCTTGGTCCTTCCCAAGGATGGCAAGGATTTGAGTTAGGGGAGATTGTGATATCCCTTATCCCACATCGGAAAGACGTTGACTTTGATTGTGATATATAAGCCTCCACAATACTACTAATGGGCAACAATAACATCCATAGACTTTTCGGTGGGCCTGTGGGAAGCCAAATGGACCCAAGTTGTTATGTGAGCTAGTCTGTGGTGCTTATGTATCGGACTAGGTCTCCGGGCTCGGGTTGCTACAATACAAGTACCAAATGTATAAGCAAATGCATGTTCAGCATTTTTTTTAAACCAGTGTTTTACAATTTAGACCAGTTGGTTTAAAAAATATAAATTTATAATTGTCTTCAATCTGAAAAAATTGTTGCACTTACCATTTCATTTTGTTCCAAAAAATGAGTAGAAGCAAAGACTACATTTTCATTTCTAAAAGTAGGATTTCATAAAGGTCAATCCTTTATGGGGGATGGAGGGGGTATTGTAATCAAGGCAACTACATCAGCATGACACGGCTTTACGAACCACTGTTCATTTCAAGTCCTCGTCTTTATGATAACAGAGACTACATTTCTATTCCTGGAGACATTTTGTAGAAAATCAAAGCGTAAAATCAAGTTAGTACGCATTTTTCTATCCCAGCAGCTCATCAGGGCAACTTCTTCCCATTGGACTGCCACATGCTCCTTTTTAATGGGGGGGGGGGGGGGGGGGGGGAGGAGAGAGTTTGGGAGGACACTTCCCCACATCCCACACCAACTCATTAAAAACTCAAACAAGTTCACCAGATTTCTATGAAATGATACCGAACATAATAACCAACCATTTCGACAAGTATCATAAAAGGCAATTGTAAATTTCTAAGAACAATACCTGATTCACTGGTTTGATCATTGAAACCCAAGGCTTTCTTTGACATGGCTTCCTCCTCGAAGCGTTCCCTCCCATCAAGAAGAATGCTCAGATATTTGTACATGTTGCTTTGAATCATAAGCTTAATATCTTGCAATTCTTCATCGGTGAATCTGCTCCCATACAGAAATTTTGCCTGTTCAACAATACAATGCATAAACAAAAGAAATGAGCTTGAACTGACATAAGTAGTTACTAAAAAATCTTAACAATTAAGCTGAAACCATCTCACTTAGAATTTAGCAGGTCATCCAACAAGATGTTCAATTCTAGATGCAAAATACGAAAAACGCGGTGAGAACTATCTCCGTGGAGAACCCATTTGTAACAAACCAAGTTGGGTATTCTTGAACCGATAGATAATTCTAAAACAAATAAAATCCATACGATAAGTTCCTTTGTAAGATCAAACCAAGGAGGAGATTAACAAGTCTTGAGCTTAAAAAAACTGTAGAATATACACCGACACTGTGATGCAAACTATTGCATTTGTTTCACACTACTGCAAATAAGCCCATAAGAATTCCTAGTTATTTCATTACAAATGCAAATAAGAGTTAGTGTCAAACATCTGTCCCGATTAAGTACATCTCAATCATCTTGATTTCTTGGTATCGCTTTGCTTAACTAATGATCAGCATCAGATATGAAGGTGTCATGTCTTAAAGAAATAAACTTATAGAGTTCTCAAAAATAGGTTCAAGTAAGATGGTTCTTCACAATTTTCTAACTATCGGTGGTACTTACTGGTCATGCGAAGCTGAGCCACATGCTTCCTACAGCTCTGCTAGTGGAAGCTTGAGAGGTGAAATGTAAATACTTCTAGTTATTAGCCTGCCTCTAAATAAAAGTAAATTGGCCAAATTACAATTATCCCCCCAAACTATCCACCAAATCCCACTTTGCACCCCAGTTTGAAAAGTGGGTACTTTAGTATTCAAATCATCCCCACTTTACCCGCTGGCACTTGTCATATCATCCCACTTTACCCCTTGGCTAAGTGCATGTTAGGGGGCAAAGTGGGACAATTTAAAACAAATATTGTGCCAAACAAACCCACGTTTAAAATTGGGGTGCAAAGTGGGATTGGGTGGATATTTTGGGGGTGTAAACGCAATTCGTCCCATCTAGTAAACATCCAGTCATATGCTTCTTGGAAATCTTGTCTAAGAGTTTGCAAACTTACTAAGGAAAGCTAAGGGGACCACATATACTAGGATTATAGACTGAAAAGTTCCTATAAACTGGGATAGTAGTATATTTTCATCAAGCCAACACCAAGCTCTCATCCAAAAACCAACATCAAGTTTCCATCCCAAAATTCTCCCAATAAAATCATCAAGCCATATCCAAAGACTCCAGTAATGATACACTCGACCAAAGATGAAGCAAATTCAGTATCGACCATCTAACTTTCCTTTAGTACTCCATTTTATTCATATTTATTTGTCTAGTAATATACTAATGCCAGCCATCTGATCAATTGTGTTTCTATTGATGCATGGATCCCTTTAAGTTTCCATCAGCAAATAATTTACGTGCCTATATTTGATATTAATCTGGCCCGACAAACAATAATTACTACGTCAACACGATATACTTGCACACTATGATAAAACTATTCTACAATGTCTTGTATTCATTACACCACTCTCTGAACCATCAAGGTCCATTTTATGTTAATATGACAAAAAAACTAAGATGTATGAATATGCTAACTATTGTTGAAGATCGATCACTAGTATCGATTAAATTCTACTAGGGTTGATTCCTATCAAGTCTTCCGCTTGCCTACGTCAGTTGGTATCAGACTCCGTTTCGTTCCAGGAAGAATGGCACGAGGAGGAAAGAAGGCCACTGTGGAAGAGAACTACGAACGTGAGGAGGATGTGCTGGAGCAGCGTATCGCACGAGTCGTAGATCAACGTATATCTGATCTCGAAAAGCTTAGTTCGAGGATTGTTCTCTCAGATCTTTTTGTCGAATCTTCAAGTCCAGAAGTTCTTGTCGATTGGTCAAAACCTCCTGTATTTGATGAGTGTCATTGTGAAATCTGTCATGTAGTGACATCTCATCAAATGAATTGTTATGGAAGTTTGAGGTGATAAAAGGTAGTCATCCTTATGAAGATCCCTTTGAAGTTTATTATTATAATTGTTCATCAACTTGGTGCCTCAAAAAATTGGTCACTGAAAATTTTATTCAATGTTACTGGACGGATTGGATGGATATTATGACGAGTGGTACCAAGTTCAAAGTTTGTAACCGGTATGAAGAAAAATTTCAAGATATGTGTCTTCAAACAAAACTCAAAATTCGAGGGCGATTTTCTTCAAGCGGAGGAGAATGATGCAGGGAAAGAATTACGATAAGTTAGGATTTAATTTTAATTATTTTAATTTGTTATTTTATTATTATTTTCGGAATTAATTTGTAGTAGGTAGTATTTATGCTATTAGAAGTAGATTAGGACTTTATTTTGATATTTTATGAGTCTATTAGGTTACCATATAGATTAGGTTTATTTTGAGAATGTTTTGACTTGTTTTCCAAGTCCTAGGAACCCTATATAATTAGGGGTATGTTTAATTCCGAAAATTAGTTTATTGATGAATAAAATTTGATAGAGCGTTGCTCTTTTCTTAAATCCGAAAGTCTGAGTTTTCCTCCTTTCGTCCAACTCTTCGTATTTGATTAAATTCTACGATTGTTGAAGATCGATCACTAGTATTGATTAAATTCTAATAGGGTTGATTCCTATCAAGTCTTCCGCTACGTCACCAAAGGGCACAGTTTGACTTTTTTGGTCAACTAAATCAATTTTTTTCCATAATTTTATGAATATCTAAATATCTTTATGAAATTCTAAAAATTGTTATTGTTTCACTATTAGAAATATCATTAACAATTTTTAGAATTGTATAGAGATATCAAGATATTCATAAAATCATGGTCAAAGATTGACTCATTTGACAAAAAAAGTCAAATTGTGCCCTTTGGTATGGGACGGAGGGAGTATATAAAAGGAGTAGAGTCTAGAATCTTCTATTAGATCTCCAGTCCAAAAAGTGCAGGCAATGTTATACTACCTCTGCCCCAAAATGATCTTCCTACTTCTTTGCATTACTACGAAGGAACTTTGAGCAATAATTTTAGGTTGATTTATTTATACTAAAGGAAACCTAAAACTTGTTATTAATACACCATTAACAATACTATCAATAACAAGTTTTAAATTTTCATTAGGATAATTAAATCAATCTAAAGTTATTGCTCAAATTCATTCGCAATAACGGCAAAAACAGTGTGAAGATCATTTTGGGACGAAGGGAGTATACTCCATCCGTCCTGAATGACCTTCCCACTTTTATTGTTGTTAACATGAAGGTACTTTGAGCAATAAATTTAAGTTAAATTAATTATCCTAATAAAGATTTAAAACTTGTTATTGATACACCATTATAAACACTATCAATAAAAAATTTTAAATGTTCATTAGGATAATTAAATTAACCTAAAACTAATAAATTATTGATCAAACTGTTAGGATTTGAGTCCTAAAATAACGAGGAAGCAATGCAGGAAAAGAGTCTAAGTTTAAGGAGTATTTGGGTTGAGATCGAGTTGTAAACGGAGGAGGAATAACGAAGTCTCACACGGCTTAAGGAGTGTGCGACCGCACAGAGTGGTGCTGTGTGGTCGCCCACTTAGTCTGAGGCTTTTAGGGCCATTGTGGGCTAGAGTGGGCGGCCGCACATGTGAAAGTGTGCGCCGGCACACTCAAGCCGGGGCCAAAAGGCTGAAATTTCAAGTTTGTTTACCAATTCAACGCAATCTCTTCCAAATAGACTTAGGGCTTCCTTGCACACCTATATAAGCATGGACACGACCTAAAGCACATTGTAGCGTCATATTAAAGAGTGTTTAATATAATATTGAATTGGCGATTGCAACCTAACGTAGTTCATGTGTTGAACGAACCGGGTAAACAATTTTTGTGTTCTTGTGTGTGATTCTTTCATATATATTGTTTGTGGGTGTGAGTTTCTTGATCTTGATTGCAATAGGGGGCACCACTAAATTCTCAACACAAACTACCTTCGTATCAACAACAAAAAAAGCAGGAATATCATTTCGGGACGGAGAGAGTATGAAAAAGACTAAGATGTAAGGATATGCTAGCTATAGGCCATTAAATCGGCTTGCATATATAGAAGTGGACAGAGCAGAATTTTCTCGATTAGATCTCCAGTTCTAAAGGTGAGGCAAAGTTATATATAAGCATTATACAAGCACATAAATTAAGGACGGAATAACACTTCTAAGACAGATTATCGAACAGTCTAACTAAACAACCCTGTATTCTTGCTGCATGAAAGTAATCCTTCACGATACGGGTTTACCAATTCCGCAATAGGGCTATACCTGTTTGAAAATAGTGCTGGTTCCAGAGCTTTCAAGTCCAAGCAACAGGAGCTTCTGAACCTTTTTTTGCTCTAAATAGTTTGGGACGGTAGTATAGTTGCTTGGTTCATCCCTTTGTCCATTAGGCTGACCTTGGGGCACAGGCAAAGATAGCAGTGTGCAAAAGAACCGTGTTAATGCCTGTAAAACAAAGAAGGGAATCATAAATATATCATAAAAAGAAATGAACTTTGATATCATTTACAAAGCTTACCTTCTCCCAAATATTGCCCCTTATGTTATTCTGACCTTCCTCCTCATATCGACCATCGTCATACACCCAGAAATGGGTATCACGCGGACATTGCACATGAGCCAGCTGAAATATTACGATATAGAAAGATTTTAGATAGGCTATATAACAAAGCTAGCGATACAGATTCAGCAGTGAGTTAAAATAAAACCACGACAAGAGTTTGACAAATCTGAATCAAAGAGCTAGGATCGATAAGCACATATATGCGGATATGTGTTGCATGTTAAATTATGTTATTTTTTGTGATTTTTTTTTAAAAATAAAAAATCAAAGGAAAATGGAACATAAAAGGAAAAAAAAAACATTGCATGTACCCAGCATGTATGTATAACATAGCCAAAACCTAGAGTGACGACAGTATTACTCCTATAAATTGCATGCGTCATCCACCCATATTCTCGCAATTTTTTTTCATTTCAAATTTGGACTAAAATGAATAAATTTGTGAAAGTTTGGAGCGTTTGAATATGCATTCATATATGTCTGAGACAGAGCGACAAAATTACCCCTAAAAGAATTGGGTGTCCTCCATTCTCGTCAAATTTGTAAACGCGGGACTAATTTGAATCAATTTATCATAGTTGCAGGCATATAAACATGTGTTCACATAAGTCAGGGCCGAACTTAATGCACGGAGGCGATATAATGTTATTCGCCCTAGATAGACCATTTGTAATTAATGCAGTTTAATTCCTAGTATGCCAGTCCTAGGTTAGGTTTTTACCTTGTTACTGTATTCCATGTAGGTCATTTTTATAATGATTCCGTAGTAGGATGCCACGATCGATTTGGCTGTTCAATATGTCCCTCATATAACTACTTTTACACTCCCAAAAGTCCGCACCAGCATCCAGATGTGGGATGGGATGAAGTCACTTGATGTGCATAAAATAGGGTCTCCAAGGCTTGCTTCGAGTGTGCTTTACTTTTCATTAACTAGTCTTAATTGGCAGCCAAAATTATAGCTTCTTTCTATCCAGTCAAAATACGGAGTTTTCAAGGGACCTTTCCCAATTTTGAGTTAGCACCTTGGACATTAAATTTCACGATTGCCATAAATGAGGCCAGTTTTTTTACTAAATACTCCCTCCGTTTCAAATTATCTGTCGCTTTAGGAATAAAAAATTGTTTCGAAATATCTGTCGCTTTACTATTATCAATGCACTTTTACCCTTTTGTTCAATTATACCCTTATTAATGATGGTGAAAGTATCTCTCATGCAAGCATTTAATCACCTAGAAAGTTGAATTATTTAGGGGCAAATGAGTCTTCTTAACATGCATTAATTACATTTCTTTATATGTGTGAAAAAGTCTAAAGCGACAGATATTTTAAAACGGAGGGAGTAGGGGTCAACCACCTACCTAGGAGGCTTCATAAAGCAACTTATAATTCTCATCCCTAATAAAAACGGACACTTAAGACAAATAGTTGCTTAATCTTGGTTAGGCAACATCATTTAATGATACTAAAAGCTGAAAACGATTCTACAGTGATCATTTTTTCTGCCAATTGCCCATAATAACCAAAGATGAATACTCAAAATTTAACAAATTACACTCACTAGCAAGGGAGCTTTGTGTCAAACTGTCGTTTCCAGTTTGTTCATGATTAGGAAGATGAAAACACTAGATAAACTTGACTGAAAAAAGCAGTTCCACAAAATAAGGAAGATGCAAGAAAGGCTTAACTTCACCTTTAGTATTCTCAACTCCTGTTTTGTGATTTCACGACCATTGATGTAAACCTCCGTGTTGCCGTTGCTTGCATGAGGACTAAGTTTCCCAGTGAAATTCAAATTCGAACTCACAATTCGATCTGGTTTTTCTCCCTCCTGTCAAATGACCAATACCCTATATGTTATATGGAAATTCTTATCTAGTAAACATAAAAGCAAAGTAAAGATATTTGGCTTGATTTAACATGGTAATAAACTCACCTTTCCCCAAAAACCAGATTCCTTGTCGTACCAATACATTCCAGGCTTCAACTTTCGAGGGGGTAAAGGACAAGCAAGAAGTTCAGCCATCTCTTCTGGTTTAAGTGGATATCCATTAACAATCAACTGCTCTGGTCGAAGCTGATTGGCTGAACATTCTTTTTCAGCTTTCATTATTTGCTTGACTTCCAACGGACTAAGCAATCTGGACAATACCCTAGAATGCTTACCCAATTTAAGCCGTTTTGACTCATCAATTGCATCACCAATGCAAGTAACACACTTTCTCCCCTCTGGCATCGATCCCATAGCTCGAAGAACACAGCTACTGCAATACTTTGCATCACACACAAAACAAGACTCTTTAGTTTCCCACTTCCCTTTTCCACACCTATAACACACACTTCTTTTCTTCTTCTTCTTTTTCTTTTCCTTGGAAACCGCAACATAAACTGGCTTCTCCGAATCCAAGTCTTTTGATTCAGATCGATCAACGGTGTTAAATGTAACCATCGGGCCCCTTCTCCCTTCATTCACCGTCTGATCTTGATGACCATTATTATCTTGAGGGTTGTGGATAGAGCCTGGAGAAGCTGAAGGGGAACCCGAAGAAGAATCTTGGTTTTGCAATACAGAATCTACTGATTCAGAACTAGCTGATATTCTTGGACTTTGGTTGGGTGGGCTCGTGACTCGAGCAATACAAGACACGGGCAAAGGGATTGGTTCGATCACAGGAGGAGCATCACGAGCAACCGATCTTCTTGATTCTGAAAACGGATCAGCGGTTGGGATCGAACCCGAATTCACATCGAGTGGTTCTACTCTAGGCAGTTCATAAGAAACTGGTGGGCCCATATACTCTAAGGCAATGGAGTAATCAAGATTAGCATCTTCATCAGGAAGGGGAGCTCCGGGAGGGAGCATCTTCCTCACCACCTCCCTCCAATCCCCTTCCTTATCTTTTCCCATCTCCCGTCCCGATTCTGTCTACTAAAACTCAGATTCTAGCAACAATCTTTCTATCAAGAAGCTCTAAATTCTCGGAATTTCGAAATACCTACTTCACAAAGACCAACAAAAAATGATTTTCAATTTCTGCCCAACTGAACCAAAAGGGTTGTTACACAACTTTGAAAGTCAGCCACCACCAAGTCAAACACACAAAAGAGTGGAACAGTTGCAGCCAATCCACAAGACCCACCAGATAAAAGAAAAAGCAAAAGAGAATTCTCAAATACTACCCACTAATCTTTAAGGTCAGATAAAACCAAGAAAAGTCAAAGCCACCACAAATAGTAGTCCCAAATTCAACTTGCAACTCCCCCAAACCCTTCAATTATCAACAAAATACAAAATCAAAGACTAAATTTGCAAAATTCAACAGTCCAATTAAGTGGGTTTTTTCTAAAAAACAACCAAAAATCCAAAACACACCCAAACCAAGATTGCAGAAGTTAAAAAACCTATACCCACATATAAAAACAATTTGTTGAAACATTCATGGTCAAAAAAGCAGTTGTTGAACAAATCTAAATCTAAGCCCAAACACACACACACACACACACATAAATACATACACAAATACAAAGATAGATACACAGGGTCAGGGAGATCAAAGAAAAAAGATGGGTAAAAACAGAAATGACAGTACAAAAGAAAGATAAAGGAAAAAAAGACTAACTTTGGAGCAAGTCTACAACTTTTACAAAAAGAAAGGAGAGATAAAAGCAGAGAGGGCGTGCGCGCGTGTGTGTGTGTGTGAGAGAGAGAGAGGGAGAGAGAAAAGGGTACCTGGAGAAAGGGACAAAGATGAAAAAAAAAGATTGAATCTTTGAGGAGGATGGTCTTCAATTTTTAACCATCAAAGAACTTGGTGTGTAAAAATGGAGATAAAAATAAAGAACTTCACCCACCATTTGTGAAAATTGGTAGAGAGAGAGAATGAATGAATCTAGAGAGAGAAGAAGAAGAAGAAGATGATGGAGCTATGGAAGGGTTGATGTGGGTCCCACCCACGGTTAGTACTACTGTAAAAAACAATGTGATTGTGTGTGTTTTCTTTGTAATAAGTGGGGATGATGATGGCGACAGATGAGGTTTGAATGGTGGTGTGGAGCTGATTCGGTCACGCGCGCGTGGGTTGCACTCGTTTTGGCTTGTCAAGTGTGATATGATATCTTGAGGGTCGAGGGTGGATTTCACGCGTTACGAAAGCGTTTTAAAGTCTATATAGGGTGAATTTATATTCGTAGTAGGAGTAAATATTATTCATTTGCCGCTGACTGCCCCCTTCAAGAAAATAAATCATCAATTTTCATTGAGCGTATTTTGGGAAAACTAGTTACTCCCTCCATAATTCATAAGTTATAAAAAATTATGTTTTTAACCTTTAATCTTAAATCTGAAACCCTAAACTTTTTAAAAATATGACTTTTATAATTTATGGATAAACTAATATATAATAAGTTTCTCTCTTAAGTTAAGAACCCTTGTTTTCTCTTTTTGTTGAGAGCTGTTGATTTCTCTCCTCTCTGAGAGCCTATGTTTATTTGTTTGTTTGTGTGTTCTTGTTTTCGTTTTGTAATTGCGATGAATCTCGCATTTTATCACAGTGAAAAGATTGTTATTGTTCTTACTACACAAGGACGTTTCACGGATTTTGGGATGTTTGGTGGGCGTCTCTTCGTCAAACTCGGATTCTCCAGTAGACCAAGTGCTCAACGCAAAATATTATCCAGTATGAGATTTCTCAAATGCCGGATGGAGACAGTTTTCAAGTTGTACTTTGAGTAGAATCTGTATGTCTCAAAATTTGGATCAAAAATTTCTTTGTTGTAGTTGTGGGAATAAAACATCTACTTATATTTGGGATGAACCTTCAATCTTTGTAGAGTGTCATCTCTTTTTTTATTGTGAATGAATATGGTTTATCGTTTGGTCAAAAAAATAATTGCTATACCCGTTTTTCTTTTCTATGTTATATTATATCCCTAAATGAATACTATTACTTAAAAAAATGATTATTATTTTCTACTTTTTTATTTTAGAACGAAACAACAAATTTATTGACAATCACAAACGTTTAGAAGTTGGCTATCCTCAAACGATGGTAGCTCAACCCAAATAGTGGGGTTCGCATTTGCAAATGTTGCCTTAGAAAATGATTATTTTATTAAAAATGATAACTTTGTCTTTAAATATTTTTTATCAACAAATTTTCACTAGTCTCTTTATACTTAAAAAACTCAATGCTAAGAAAAAGGCTTACAAAAATTTCTATGAATCTTTGCCTCAATAAAAATTTTAGAATGTATTTTAAAATAAAATTTGAACATTTATTTAGAAACAAAAGAGTATCAAATTAAGAAATACAAATAGTCAAATACTTCACAATTTAATTGACCGGCGATGTTAAACTGAAAAATATATTCACAAATGTTGATCCTGGCAATAGTTAATTGGTGATTATAATTATAAATTTATGCTCAATAATTAAATTAAACAATCAATAATCATACTCGATAAACATAATGGTGACTTAAAAATATGAAGTATCAGTCTAAGTTTAAACGGATTGAATTACCCAGCTGCACAATGACTTGAAAGAGATGAACAAATAACTAGTCGGAATGATCTCTGATGACGCCACGACTTTTGGGCCCCTTGGGGGCGGCCAAAGAGTCAGAAACAGCTCCCAAGATCATCAAACGGGTCGGATATCTGGCTAGGAATATCTGCAAGATGAGCACACCGTTAGGACCAAAGCCGGGTTTGACCCTGGCTTAGGCCCTCGGGTGTGAGAATAAGATCTATGAGGAAACTAAGAACAAGGCCTTGAATACCTTGGGTGTGTAAGTGTGAGAGAGGGAGAGGAGAGAACACTCAAGAGAGTGTAGAGAGAGAAAGTAGAGAATAGATCATACCTTTCACCTTAGATGAGAAGGAGTATATATATGAAGGATAAAGGGTATATTTGTCCTTTTAGGGGGTCCTTCCTTTTGTATAGGGTAGGAGTATATGGGCTGTATATTTAGGGAATAAGGCCCATATAAGAGGGTTATAAGGATAAGTATAAGTATACCCAAAAGGCCAAGGCTCATCAGAAGCCCCCTATTCCGAGCACTCGATTATTTATGGTCAGGGCGAGGAATATACTCTTGGTCGAGACTGGCCTGAAAGCTGGAGCCCGGTGCTTGAGTACTGGCAAGAAGATGTGGCTCCCATAAGAGGGAAGCGAAAACTCGAACCGCGAGCTCAGACACACCGGATAGCGGACTGAGGCTGGTCGACTCGGAGATTCACGAGGGGAAATAAAGCCCGCGCGTAACCTCCATAAGAGAAAGTGAAAACTCGGGCTGCGAGCTTGCAAGACGAGGCAGTCGCTATAACACATATAAAATAAGATATCGGGCCATGAACTCGGTCACATCGGGCGGAGATCCTGGAGAGAGTCTGAAGATATACATCAGAGATTCCCGAGGATAAGAATAATGTGGCATAAAGCCTTTGGATGAGTAATCCAATAATAAGTGGGGAGGATAAGCCCCCGAGTTGCTCAGATAAAGACGTGAGTCCTCGAGTCGCGGGGAGCCATAAGATAAATAAACCTCCAGATTCAGAGGTTGCCAGCGACTAAGATAGATAAAGGCTAGACTTCCAATAGAATTCGTGGCGGACTTGTTAGGTCGGCCTCAAGCCCTCAGATAAATGTGCAGCCTCCGAGTCGTGGGTCGCTGTAGGGCGTAATAAGATGATCTCGTAAACTTCATAAGCAAATGAGCGCGAAAACGCCACATATAAAATGAGCTCGGAGGCATCATAAATAAGATGAGCCCGTAGGCGTCCATAATAGGAAGTGTCTGTAAGCGTCCGGAAGCCCGTGGGATTCCATGATGAGAAAAGCCCGTAGGTGTCATAATGATATGATCTCGAAGGCTTCATAATGAAATGAAACCGAAGGCGTCGTTGCGTTTAGGGTCTTCGCTGCGCTATAGTTGTATCAATAATATATGCATATTTTTTATAATAGCATGTTGAAAGCTAAGTGAATAAATAGTAATTAAACTATATATTAAAATCATGGCATTTGCAGCATGTCGATTAAGCAACTTTCACCAAGTAGTTTTCATGTCATCATGCACTCTGAGAATTTTCTCATGGTAGCTTTCAAAGTGTTGGGTATGCTTATCACTTAACCCTCCTACATTTGTTAGAATTGATTGATACTATCACCTATAAGTATTTTTACGGACTTTAGGACCTCATGTAAAGAAGTTTAGAACTTCAATCTTTAGCTAAGTCCTTTTTATAGTATAGGCTTAGATGATAGGACTTGAAGCTTTAAAGATCGAAGATCACCTAAGCAAGGATTCATTTCGCCTCGCAGAATGTTCTCTGCGCAGGTCGCCACTGCGCATAGATATCTTTGCGCAGACCTTGACCCTGCTCAATTTTCAAGATATTTCTTCCTAAACTCTCAAGAGATCTCTTTGTGACCAAGCATGGTGCGCATGCTGCTCATGCGCTGAATCCATGCGCGCCGGCAATGCGCATGCCTTTGTGCGCGGACACAACCTTGGTCAAGCTCCTCATCTCCTGATCTCTCATTCTAGAAAGTTTGGAAAACGCTTAGAAGATGCACGCTTATTAAAAAATCTGAGGTGTGCACAAACGACAAAATAAGCACACTCAGCAAAACCATTGGTGGAGACACGCTTCAAAGAAATATCTCAAGAGAAGACAGCTGTCAACCTTCTAGAAGAAGCTTTTGAAATTGGTCTTCATGCTGTCTCCAACGGCTCTATATACCTGCGCACCAATCATATTGTGCCAGGTCATCATCTTTGATCAGAGCCCCAACGGCTATAAAGGACAGCTGCGCGCCAATCATGTTGTGCCAGCTCATTGTCCTTGCTCAGAGCTCCAACGGCTATATTCAAGCTCTCAGCTATAAATAGCCTGCTCATCTTCATTTCCAAGCTGCCTTTGGATTTAGCCCTTTTCATCGGCCCTTCATCATCATCTTTGATCAAGCTCCTCTTGTTGGCCATTATGCTTCAGAGCTCGAGTTTTATGCTTCACTGAAAAACCATGAAGATCTGAAGACTGCTGCTTTGTTTTTCCAGATTCTTTAGAACAGCCTTCAAGATCTTCAAACCTTCAAAACTCCTGCTCATATCACAAAGCCTATATCACCAGAATTCTTGGTGCTCTTCATCTTTCATATTCATAGAGCCCAAAATTTCTGTCACACACACACCTCTTGAAGTTTTGATCATTTTGATCTAACTTCTTGAGATACACCGGTTTAGTCTAGGATTTGTTCTTCATAGATAATAGATCTTGAGTTAGTATTGAGCTCAAATGTTGTAATTTGTAATACTCTCTCATATAATAAGATCTCCATTAGAAATCCAAGACTAACCATTTTGGTAGAGGATGTAGATCTTTCATCGATCGAACCTCTCCAAATAGCGTGTTCATTACTTATTGCATATTCCCTGCTTAACTTTTTATGAACTGCTTTGTTTGATCTTTCAGATTGCCACTCTTTGATGTTGTAATTGTTATTGCTCATTTGCCTTAGAATCCCATTTTGCGCCACTCTTTAGCCTCATACTTAGCGCGTGCGTTTTTATCTCTGCGCAGTATACCCTGCGCAGAGCTGCTTTAAATTTCCGCTGTGCATTTCACACTCTTACCGCGCGCTATACTTAGCCAAAATAAGAGTTGTGCGCATCTGCCATTGAATTGCAAAAGGGTTTGAAAAGAATTTTAAAACGCTATTCACCCCCCCCCTCTAGCGATTTTCACACCCTTGTTGCCCCTTTAGGGACCAACAAGTGGTATCAGAGCAAACACCTTCATAAAACATGTTTCTGTTTTTCAAGCTTAACAGCTTGGGTGCCGATTCAATATGGCTTCAAATCTAGGGCAATGGCTAACTTTTCACATATTCCTGCGCCTGCTCAAACCTCATATCAAATTCAGAAAGCTCTCCAAACCTGGTGGATCCTCAAGCAAAGATCCGTATTCTCTCTCATAAAGACTCAAAGAAAGATGACTTGGTTTTATGCAGAAAGCCAAGACATTACGCTTCAATGCCTCCTTCAAAATTTGAGTACAAGGAAAAGCAACCCTGCGCACAAAGCATCAAAGCAGTGCAGAATGGTTGATGAAGAGAACTGCGCAGAGAAGGAGCTAAGGACTCGGAGACTTGGCACTGAAGACAACTATGCTGACCCTGAGGATGGACTACTCTGCTTAATGGCAAATGCTGACAATGATTCAAAAGTTGTTTCTGAAATGGAACCTGAGAATGCGCCAAGGACAATCAAAGAAAGATCCCTTCACTCTAGTGGAAACGGGACACTTTCACCAAGCAGACAGAATGACAAGCACCTATCTGCCAGGGCCAACTTGACAGAAGCTGCATCATCACCAACTCCGCAGCCGCGCAAGGAATCTCTCAAAGTGTGCTGATCTTAAAAGATAACTCTGCTGTAGAGCGCAAGTTAATGTTTCAACAAGCAGAAAAGATCTACTTCACTGCGCTCTCTCAAGCTCAGTTGATATCGACAGTGGATTCTAGACACTACTAGAGATGTCAACACTCTTAAAGGTGCGCACGAAGGAAGAGATCACTCAGTAATATATGGTGACAACAACAAAGGGCACATAATTGGATTTGGACTAATCATAAAAGATTAAGTCTCAAGCAACCTGCTCTCCATATCACAATTATGAGATAAAGTTCTGGAATGCCATATCACTTCAACGCTATGTTACATCAAAAATGGCGTTTCTGGACTAACTTTGCTCACAAGGACTCGTAAGACCAATTTCTAATCTATTTGATCTTACCGCTATAATTTCTATTACTAATCCTTGTTTTGTAGCAATAAGCTTAAGTGAAAGCAGCTAGTAATGGTATAAGCCCCATGCCAGCTTAGTAAGCAACCTGAGCAGTTTTCCTCCAGCAAGATTGCTCCGATGTCAAAACGCTTACATCCGCTTCACCTCATATGTTTGGACCGCTCACTACCGCGAAGCTTTGGACCAACATGTGGTATCTCTATGATATCCTGGCTGTTCTCCTTAATCTCCAAACATAGAAGACATCAATAGAGTTCGACACTTCAATGGAACAGAATTTATGAACAACGATGTCGCTCAATATTGTGAGAACCAACAAGAACCAACAAATGGTATTCTTCACAATTTTCTCTGCAGCTGGAGTCCCGCGACAAAATGGCGTTGTGGAAAGAGTCGCTTGTTGATTGAAGATGGATAAACAATGATAGTAGAAGCAGTACTTCTAAAATGTATTTCTGGGAAAAAGCTGTCATTGGTGCATGTTTTACTCAGGAATAGATCCCTCATCAACAAAGCCTACATCAATACTCCATACGATCTATGGAGAGAGAGAAAGCGCCCAACATCGCTTTCTTCAAAGTTCTTTGGCTGCAAACGCTAATAAGGAAAATTCGACGCCAAAGCAGATGAAGGTATTTTCGTTGGGTATGCCAATCAGTCTATAAGCTTTTCATGATCTTAATAAGATAAATCTCTAGTCATTTTAGTATCTGTACATGCTACTTTTTGATAAGCATTCTCTCATTGAGCCACATTTGGCTCCCAATGATTCTGATGACTCTGCTGAGCTTTTTAGACAGGTGCGCAGTAATTCTATTCCTGCGCAGGACATAGATCAAGCAGATTCAGAATCAGTCCATCTCATGCGCATACTATAAATGCTGTGCCTGAAGTTGCAACTCCTGATGCGCAAACACCTCCTTCTGCGCATGATGTTTCTCCACTTCAACAAATCACCTTTGATGATCGTGATGCTGAAATAAATAAAATACCCATTGATCTTCGTATTCCTATCATCACAATATAGGGATTCGCACATCGAGAGCATCAAACTTTGCGGTGTAGCATTCGTTTATCTCTCATGTCGGATCAAAGAAGATTGATAGAGTGCTCCATATTCTAAGATGAATCGATGCTATGCAAGAAGTGCAAGAAAAGCTCAACCATTATTTAGCACTTCAATGGGTGTTCGGAAACAAGATGGATGGGAATGGAAGAATCACAGAATCAAAGCAAGAAAGCTTTGTATGGTCTTAAGCAAGCTCCAAAAGCATGGTACAATACGCTATCAAAATTCCTACTAGAGAAAGGCTTCAAGTGCGGTAAAATCAATACAACTCTTTTTATTGCTAAGTATAATGATCACTCCTTACTCGTTCAAATTTATGTAGATGATATTATATTTGGTTCTACTAATGAGTCTCTTTGTAAGCGCTTTGAAAAGCAAATGAAAAGCTGGTTTGAAATGAGCATGATGGGAGAACTCACATTCTTCCTCGGGCTTCAAATCATGCAATTAAATGATGGCATCTTCGCAAATCAAGTCAAGTACACTAGGAACTTAATCAAGAAGTTTGGACTTGAATGCTAAAGCATACGACACTCCAATGGCCACAAGCAACAAATTTAACAGACTTAAAAGGTAAAGTTGATCAGACTATATCTAGATTCGAACTTTAAACTTGTAGGTTATTCAGATGCGGACTACGCAGCGTGCACAATTGACAGGAAGAGCACAAGTGGAACTGGTCATTTCCTTAGAAATCGACTTAGCATGGGCAAGCAAGAGACAAGCTGCTGTGTCCATCTCCACTACTGAAGCAGAATATATTGCTGGTGAAAGCTGCTGATGCCAAATCTTATGGATGAAGCAACAACCTGTGGACTATGGGATTCATGATGAGAATTATCCAACTCTCTACGATAATATGTCCACCATAGCAGTTTTTCAATCCTACCAAGCACTATTATCAAGCTCATCAACATCTAATATCATCTCCTCAAGAATTAACAAGTGATCTCTTGAAAGGAGAAATGGGTATGCTTAATCTTAGCTAACTTGTCCACATAATTTATTGATACTAATGTATTTGCTTGATAAAGTGTGCAAAATAGGTTAAGTTTCATGCGCCCTATACAACTGTCTGCGCATGAAACAACAGTTCTGAGATTTATGGAATCTCTGCGCTATCAATGCGCTGCGCATGACTATCCATGCGCAAATCATCATGAACCGCAGGTAAGTGTTCTATTCATTAGATTTTGCACATAGGTCCTTGACTGAAAAGTCAACGCTGAGTCACAAGGGTACTTGTGTAATTCAAATTTTCCCGCGCTTTTATTTTTTGAATTTTCTTGAGAAATTACCTTTTTACCCTTGCGCATGTCCCATTGTCATTTAATGCAAACTGCAATTAATGAAAGCGCGTCTCATGTATGTCTGCTCACCATTTAATGAGGAAGGTGATGCTACAGCCGTCAGCCTCTTTTCGCTGACACACGCGCGCGCAAAGACTGCGCACGCGCATTCCCCATTCGGCCACGTCACTCTGCTAACGTGCGCCCGTCCTTTCACTGACTCACCATTTATGAGGAAGTCGACTTGACAGTGACCGGCTTAGGACTTCACAAGCACACGCGCGCATAGGCCTGCGCACGCGCGTTCCCTTTTGTGACACGTGGTATTACTATCCTGCGCCACTGCACATTTTCTCAAACTTTTATTAGCTATCGTGCGCCTAACTTCTCCTTCCCTACTTAAACCGCTTCTCTCTCTACTTCTCTCTTCCCTCTAAATTTTCTCATCTCTCATTTCCTATTCGTTATCTTCAACCTCAACCTTCCTTCTTTCTAAACCATTTCAATGGCTCCTAAGAAAACTAAAACTCAACCAGAAATCATCATCTCCGACTCTTCTTCGCACTCTGGAAACTCTCACGAAGAAGAAGTAGAACGACAATCAAGGCATCCCACCGTCAAAGACATGGTATGTTTCACTATAACTTCTTATTTTTCCGCCATTGTTGTTCTTGGAGGTCTCTAGACTCCCTTTTTCGATTTCTCCCTTATTTACTGATCATTTTTGAAATCGATCGTTGTGTTGTGTTCGTATTTGCCTGATCTATTCTTTCATGTAGTTTATTTCATGATCAATGGCGTTACATGTGTTTTTCGTCAATTTCTGAGCTTCGTAACTTCCTTAGCAGTCGAACCGTTTTTCTGAATTTCTGGGTTTGTTTTAATGTCGTTGACCATACTTTTTACATGGTTGACTTCGTCCTGTTCACGCCGTCATTTCGATGTATTTTTTGTTGAATTTTGTCAAATTTTGTTTTTCTGTATTCTTGGGTGTTCTTCATGCTCTTAAATATTTCTTTTTATATATTTTATTTAAGTCTATTATTCACCCCCCTTATCTTTATGCTCTGCGCATAAGTTTCCTGCGCATATAGCTATATCTATTTCTCTGCGCACACTTATTTACTAATATTTATTTTCTGTGCGCACGATCCCTCTGCGTATGCATTCTTATTTATTGCGCACCCTCTACTTTCTGCGCATAATTTTTTTTTGGAACTTGTAGGTATATCTGCATTACTTGCATATGCGTACAGCTCCATAATCAATAGGCTGTCTAATTCTATCTATTGTTTTACGCAGGGACACGTTTATTTCATTCTGGGTTGGGAACTTATTCAAGCTGATCTCTCTTTAGATGCGATTGGTCGTCATCTGCTTCATCTTCTCAGCACCTCGGGCATTCTTCCATTATTTACTCTTGAGCAATCCTTCATAGTGCCTGCTCTGTTAGATGAATTCTTCAGGACAACAAGAGTTGTTCCTGCACAACTTGAAGGCAAGACAACAGAAATGATCATGGCCACCGTTCAGCGCTGTGATATAATGGTTCACCCCAATCACAATCGCAGCCTCCTAAACTTCAATGTTGATAGTTCTTCATTCAACTATGATGAGGCTCATCAAAATGCGCTTGCACAGAAGCTCATTGGCATCCCTTCTCTCAACAAGAAGTGGCCAATGTATAACCGAAATGAATTTGGTGAGGTGATGTATCACCTATGCACCATAATTGGAGACTCCCTCAACTGCAAGAATGGAAATAATGGACATTTCATCTCTAAGCAGTGGGAATACTGCGCAGCCATCTTCAACGAAGATCAACTAGACTGGCCACAGATAATCTTCAATGAGATTGTGAAGGGGATGACCAGCTATGAAAAGAAGCTGAATGCAGGAAAGACCAAATACCGAACTCACTGCAGACTGCTAACCAAACTCCTATTGACTTATGGTGAACTGGCCACCTATGTTGAAGAAAAGTCAATCAAGAAGCAGTCTTGCGACGCAAAGTACTATTCCAGAGTACACCTCCAGAATTTGCGCAGTGAGATAGGTAACGCCTATTACTATGAAATCTGGCTGTCTGATGCCGCTCCCATCAAGGAACCCTGGATAGGCCCAATTCCTGTGGTGACATCCAAGAAGAGTGCAGGACGATCTACAACTGATGCTGCGCAAGAGACCGCAGAAGAAGCGTACAATCGCAAGGGGAAGGGCATTGCTCCGCCCAGTAGCAACAAGCTCAAGGATATTCCTTTGGTTCAATCCACCAAAGGGATTTCTTTCAAAGAGGCTGATCCTTCCAGCAATCCAGCTCCTGCTCCCTCAAAACCAACCACAATGAAGCGCAAGGCTGCTTTCCGTGGTGATTCAGATGATGATGCTGTTGAGGGGGAGCAGATGCACAAAGCCTCTCAAGAAGCCATCCCCAGTGCTGATATCGCACATATCTCTTCTCGTCTCAAGCAGAAGGTGCGCAGCAGCGCTAAAGGATTGAAAAAGCGCCGCACTAGTTCCGCAGCCACCGACAGCAGTGATTCTTCTCCAGTTCATCCTTCATCTTCAGCCCCGGAGTCTCCTCCTTCCTCCTCAGCTGAGCTGCGCCAGATCGTGCAGAGCTTGCATTCTGTTCAAGCGAATCAAGTCGCTACGCAGCTACAGCTTAATCAACTCCTTACTGCTCAAACTGCTTTATTATATCGTCTTGATATACAGCGTTTGGAGATTGATACCATTAAGGGGGAGAAAGCTGCCAAAGAAGAAGCAAAGGCAAAGGAAAGCACGGAGAGTGCTAAAGCAAAGGCAAGTCCATCTGAGCCTGTGCAAGAAAAAGTTCCTATCACTTTGGAACATCTTATCATGGACTCCCTGAAATCCATCAGCGCTCAGCTTGAAAATGTCAGCGCACAACTCAAAAATGTGTGCACCTTTGGAGCGCTTGATGGTGGACTCAGGGACATTCTGAAAAAGCTCAAGAAAACCCTTGCAGATGGGTTACATAGAGGATTTGATGACCTTCAAGCTCAGATGGAGGCTCAGATAGAGAAGATTGAACAAGGAGGCTCTGCGCATAATATTGAAGAAGTGCGTCGATGTATTGCTAAGTCCATGACAGATTTTTCTTTGGCGTTCAACGACAAATTTGACTAAGCAATGTTAGACATTCAAGCAAGCGTCAACACTCAGCGCCTCCATACCGACTCAAGATTAGAAGCTACGCAAACTGCCATCCTGACGGACAGCAGAGCAAGGTTCAGAGAGCTAGTGGATGACAACGCTGATATGCGCAGAGGAATGAACACTTATGTTGGAAAAGCTGTGGAGTTCCAGGACA
This sequence comes from Campanula takesimana, assembly GCA_026119855.1. Lineage (NCBI taxonomy): Eukaryota > Viridiplantae > Streptophyta > Magnoliopsida > Asterales > Campanulaceae > Campanula > Campanula takesimana. The sequence goes on from JAOWBW010001008.1 coordinate 599,475, forward strand.
AATTTCAAAATTTAAAGGTGGAACTCATGAACAAATTTAACGGTCTTCAGAATGAGATGCGCGAAGCCCTGAAACGGATCAACTTAGATTAGATTTCCTCTGTAAGTATTTTGTTATTTTTTTTGGAACCTTTTTGATTCTCGTTGCGCAGTATGTTTTTTTTATGCGCTTTTATTTTGTGCGCTTCTGTTTTTGTGCGCACCTCTTTTGATTTTCCTCTTTAAAACTTGTAATCTGTAACAGTCAATCCTTCAAAGTTTTAATGACAAGAATGCATCATAAAGCTTTCACAAAAACCTTGTTCAATTCAAATCATTCGTTTGTGGAACATTGAATGCATTATTACTTAAACTCATGCGCATAATCTTAACTGCTCATGTCTTCTACGCATGATGTTTAAACATTCAGTTTAAACGCATACTTAAAACTTCATCTCACATTATTTGTATGCTCTGAATGACATTTCTATCTTTCCTATCTTGTAAGTTTTTAATCTTTTGGATAGATTAGAAATCTATAGCACTGGCTAGTGTGTGCATTGACTTGAGGCATGATTTACCATTCTCATTCTTATGGACATGTTATTATCAAGTACAATGAATTGCCTTCGCTATAGTAGGTAATGGCATCAATCATTTAGGGGGAGATTGTTGGGTATGCTTATCACTTAACCCTCCTACATTTGTTAGAATTGATTGATACCATCACCTATAAGTATTTTTACGGACTTTAGGACCTCATGTAAAGAAGTTTAGAACTTCAATCTTTAGCTAAGTCCTTTTTATAGTATAGGCTTAGATGATAGGACTTGAAGCTTTAAAGATCAAAGATCACCTAAGCAAGGATTCATTTCGCCTCGCAGAATGTTCTCTGCGCAGGTCGCCACTGCACATAGATATCTTTGCGCAGACCTTGACCCTGCTCAATTTTCAAGATATTTCTTCCTAAACTCTCAAGAGATCTCTTTGTGACCAAGCATGGTGCGCATGCTGCTCATGCGCTGAATCCATGCGCGCCGGCAATGCGCATGCCTTTGTGCGCGGACACAACCTTGGTCAAGCTCCTCATCTCCTGATCTCTCATTCTAGAAAGTTTGGAAAACGCTTAGAAGATGCACGCTTATTAAAAAATCTGAGGTGTGCACAAACAACAAAATAAGCACACTCAGCAAAACCATTGGTGGAGACACGCTTCAAAGAAATATCTCAAGAGAAGACAGCTGTCAACCTCTAGAAGAAGCTTTTGAAATTGGTCTTCATGCTGTCTCCAACGGCTCTATATACCTGCGCACCAATCATATTGTGCCAGGTCATCATCTTTGATCAGAGCCCCAACGGCTATAAAGGACAGCTGCGCGCCAATCATGTTGTGCCAGCTCATTGTCCTTGCTCAGAGCTCCAACGGCTATATTCAAGCTCTCAGCTATAAATAGCCTGCTCATCTTCATTTCCAAGCTGCCTTTGGATTTAGCCCTTTTCATCGGCCCTTGATCATCATCTTTGATCAAGCTCCTCTTGTTGGCCATTATGCTTCAGAGCTCGAGTTTTATGCTTCACTGAAAAACCATGAAGATCTGAAGACTGCTGCTTTGTTTTTCCAGATTCTTTAGAACAGCCTTCAAGATCTTCAAACCTTCAAAACTCCTGCTCATATCACAAAGCCTATATCACCAGAATTCTTGGTGCTCTTCATCTTTCATATTCATAGAGCCCAGAATTTCTGTCACACACACACCTCTTGAAGTTTTGATCATTTTGATCTAACTTCTTGAGATACACCGATTTAGTCTAGGATTTGTTCTTCATAGATAATAGATCTTGAGTTAGTATTGAGCTCAAATGTTGTAATTTGTAATACTCTCTCATATAATAAGATCTCCATTAGAAATCCAAGACTAACCATCTTGGTAGAAGATGTAGATCTTTCATCGATCGAACCTCTCCAAATAGCGTGTTCATTACTTATTGCATATTCCCTGCTTAACTTTTTATGAACTGCTTTGTTTGATCTTTCAGATTGCCACTCTTTGATGTTGTAATTGTTATTGCTCATTTGCCTTAGAATACCATTTTGTGCCACTCTTTAGCCTCATACTTAGCGCGTGCGTTTTTATCTCTGCGCAGTATACCCTGCGCAGAGCTGCTTTAAATTTCCGCTGTGCATTTCACACTCTTACCGCGCGCTATACTGAGCCAAAATAAGAGTTGTGCGCATCTGCCATTGAATTGCAAAAGGGTTTGAAAAGAATTTTAAAACGCTATTCACCCCCCCCCCTCTAGCGATTTTCACACCCTTGTTGCCCCTTTAGGGACCAACACAAAGAATCAATTAATGACGGTTTAAAACACATTTGAATTGATATAGCATGCTTTTGGAAAGCGAGTAAACATATATGGCATGTCATTTTGCGCATTTCGGGAAGTATAATTGTGCAACATTTAAACCAACAGAAGCATGTAATGCTATTTATCTATTGTTATGATCAAGTTACTATATATAACACGGTAGCATGTTAATCCAATAAATTATATCGGGGCGGAGCATGTCCGCAATAAGGTGAATATTCATTGCACTTAAGTAACAAGTATTTTCATAGTAATATTCTGAAGATCATAATAATTCACCACATAAGTTATGGAAATAGGCATGGAATCTTACTCATGATCACGCATTTTTGTTTATTGAGCATTCAAATAGTAAGCACTATTGCGAAGTAGGAAGTAGTAATGCATGCTAAATAGTTTTCGTTTACGCACAAGGTAATTATAATACGCAATCAAGTTATTAATCATGCTCTCGATTCATTGGCTAATAAAGCTATCGGAAAAACATTTATTAAACTGAGAGGGTGGAGAGATACGACCTGACGTCGATTGGCGTAGATTTGATAGATCGCCAACAACTTGGATGAACAAGTGATGGACTCCAAATATATATAGACCTCTAGATATAGAGGTTTGTCGGGGACAAGATTTTTAGCAAAGCTCGCAGCGAACACGAAGGACCGGGCCAGGTCGTTGTAAGGACATGAAGCCCCCGGGTTGCGGGGAACCATAAGGTACACGAACCTGCATCGAGCTTTAAAATTGTTTTCCCGAAATCTTGTTGAAGCGTTGGTCGCGGGCTTGATGCCAAATTGCCCGTAAGCTTTGCAATCGAATTAATTCGAAGCCGCGATAAATAAGATGAGCCCGGTGGCTCTATAAATAAGATAAGCACGAACGCTTCATAAATAAGATAGGCCCAGTGGCGCCATACATAAGAGAAGCACGATCTGTTGATGGGCCCGATGGCGCCATAAATAAAATAAGTACGACCGTTCCATGAATAAGATGGGCCCGATGGCGCCATAACTGAGATAAGCACGGCCGCTTCATGAATGAAATGGGCCCTATGGCACTATAAATAAGATAAGCCCAGTGACTTGTTGAGTACTCGGAGATTTCGAGACTTTGTCGATGCGTTCCATCTTTGCCCTTTGTTATACTTGGCTTTAACACAAGTTCTTCCGTTTTCGGGCATGCGATATAGCTTGAGGGCGTATGACCGCGCATCGTACGTGAGAGTCACGGCATCCGTTTCCGGGCATGCGGTCTAGCTCGATGGCGTAGGACCGCGCATCGTACGTGAGAGGACGTGCCGGCATCCGTTTTCGGGCATGCGGTCTAGCTCGAGGGCGTATGACCGCGCATCGTACGTGTGAACACGTGCCGGCATCCGTTTCCGGGCATGCGGTCTAGCTCAAGGGCGTATAACCGCGCATCGTACGTGTGAGCACGTGCCAGCATCCATTTCTGGGTATGCGGTCTAGCTCGAGGGTGTATGACCGCGCATCGTACGTGAGAGCATGTGCCGGCATCCGTTTTCGGGCATGCGGTCTAGCTCGAGGGCGTATGACCGCGCATCGTACGTGTGAGCACGTGCCGGCATCCGTTAAGATTATGCCCGGAGCCTGAGCGGGTTGACAATCTTTGTTATACTATTGTCATCTTTGTTACCTTTTAGCCCGCGCTTTCGGGGTGACTCGCCTACTCGGAGTAGGGCTTTTCTCGAACCCTCGCCTACTCAGAGTAGGAATTTACACGAACTCTCGCCTACTCGGAGTATGGCTTTGCTCGAACTTTCGCCTACTCGGAGTAGGGCTTTACGCGATCTCTCGCCTACTCGGAGTAGGGCTTTGCTCGAACTTTCGCCTATGCGGGGTAGGGCTTTTCTCGCCTACGCAGGGGTAGGGATTTTCTCGCCTACACGAGGGTAGGTATTTATTCGCCTACACGAGGGTAGGGCTTTTCTCGCCTACGCAGGGGTAGGGCTTTATTCGCCTAAACGAGGGTAGGGCTTTTCTCGCCTACACGGGGTAGGGCTTTTCTCGCCTACACGAGGGTAGGGCTTTATTCGCCTACACGAGGGTAGGGCTTTTCTCGCCTACACGAGGGTAGGGCTTTATTCGCCTACACGAGGGTAGGGCTTTAATGGATGGCAATCTCTGGGAATTAACCAGCTCAATCCATATAGCTATTTTTCCGTTTCTTGGAGGGACGGCCTACTCGGAGTAGGGTTTTGATGGATGACAGTCTTTGGGACTTAACCTGCTCGATCCATATAGCAATTTTTCTGTTTCAAGGAGGGACGGCCTACCCGGAGTAGGATTTTGATGGATGGCAGTCTTTGGGACTTAACCTGCTCGATCCATAAAGCAATTTTTCCGTTTCAAGGAGGGACGGCCTACTCGGAGTAGGATTTTGATGGATGGCATCTTTGGGACTTAACCTGCTCGATCCATATATATGCACGATCTATTTTTCTCCGAGATCAACGGAATTATAATGAAGCCCCCAAAGGTTGATGGAGCTGATAGCACAAACAAAGATTACCTGAACAATAGAGATAAATTTAATTCTTTATTTTTGCTGCAACAAGTACAAAGCTGGTGGCATTCCGTTCTTTTCTCCGGTCATATGCACGCACCGTTTTGAACTGTGGTCAATTTAATTTCTTGTAGTTGCAGCGAAAACAATAGTGGTGTAAGTAGCAGTCCATAATTTCTCTCGGGCTGATGAATGCGTAGTAAACTGTTCCATATTATCGCAACATTTGTTGTACTACCGTTCTCTCTCATCCATTTTAATTGTGTAGCCAATTTCTTTGACTTTTCTCTCACTTTTCAACTTTTAAAATAAGTTGACAGTGACTTGTTTGCATTCCCCATTTTCTCTTATTTATTCTCCCCAACAAAGCAAATAGGTCCTTGACCTTTTCTCCTCCTCCACGTGTTCCGGCCTCCAAGAAAACAAATTGGGTACAGCTTGTCCTCTCTTTTCTTTTTCAAGAAAAACTAAAGATCATTTTTTGATTTGTGACATTTTGCTTTTCTTTTTCTTATCAACTGACATAGTAGAAAATAAGAACGCCTCCTTTTGCTGCTGCCGGCTACTAAGCGAGTGACCGGAGACTGGATAAAGGCAAAAAATTTAGCACGTGACGGGAGCCTTATTTGTGCTTCGTGAAGCCATTTTTGTGCGAGCCATTCTAGTTGAGAGGAATCCAGGTTGGTCTGGCCGTTGAATTGATCGGCGACGACGAAGCTCCTTTTTCATCCTTTAAGTAAATAGAGCGAGGTCATAAGATGCCGGAACGTGGTGGGCGAGCTGTATTAACTAGACCGAGACGAGCCAACAAGGTACTATCGATGTTCTCGGACTTGCCAGTGCTCGGAGGTTGCCTCACTTGACTTGTTTTATTTCTTTCTGCCCGGAACTCGCTTTTTGACGGCCTGAACTTGTTGACCGGGAGTTGGAGCTGGGTGTGACCGCCGGAGGGGGGAGAAGCGAAGCCGGACTGATTCTGCCCGTGACTTGCCGGAGCTCGGTTTAAAGGATGCCCGTACTTAAACTTACTCGAAATTGTCCGTCCCTTCGAGTTTGCCCGGAGACCCTTGGCCGGAAATCACGGTGATGCTCGGGCTCGGATGTTGGAGCTCGCATGGATGGCCAGAATTAATTGAGACTTGAGGAGAGATTGAAGTTTGATGCTCCGGAATGCAAGCTGATTTACTGGTTCGGCGAGCTGCGTTATTCCGGCAAGCCGCAACAATTAATCAGACGCGGGCTATTAACACCGGCTGACTGCGGGCTAATATGTTGGATCTGGCCGACGGGGTGGTAGGATGCCATAGGGCGGTGAGAAGGCATAAATGGACTGAATCTGCCCGGAGGTCGCTCCTATCTATAAGAGTTGCTCGGACTCTTAGTTTCTCGGGCTAACCGGAATTCAAATGTTCCTTGTCGGAATTCATGACGTAGTTTTACCACCACAATTTTAAAGCCCGGAACTTCCTGCTCGCTCATTTGACTTCGGAGCACTCGTTCAGAACTGGGTCAGGCCGGAGTTTTATTAACTTCCTGGAATTCATGATTGACCGCCGTTCGGGGTGAAGTGAGGGTCGCCAGAGCTCGCGGAATTCGCGCACTATGGAGTCGATTTGCCCAAGGTTATGGATTTCACCGGCGAGCTGGGTTCATACCAGCTCGATATGCTCATCAATTGTGATCCTTTTTCATTATTATTATTATTGTTATTTCATCACATAGGATTCTCTTGGTGGTTATGAGGGGCCCACTACTTAAACAAAGATCACGTGGGTTTACCTCTTTATAACAGTACTTTACAGAATGACAGTGCATTATGCCCATTTTTCGCTAGTACAGTGGTCCATTGTCCCGTGACAGCATATTTTTTTATTTTTGCATACCACCATAATCAAAAAGTCAGAGACTTGTCCTTTTCGCATCATCCCTTGTGCCAGTCATAATCAAAAAGTGGTGAGGGGTTGTACCCTACGTACAAACGGTACTAGCGATAAACTCCGAGATCGGCCGGAGCAAGTTGGTGCCGGAGACGGAGGTACCAAATTGTGAACCATTTGTGCTCTGATTCTGATAATTTTTTTGCCTTTGATTTCGTTCCTTCAAGGTCTGGCCATCCGTGAAGCCCTTTTCTCTTACCGGAGCATCGCAAACGACGAAGTGTTGCCGGAGATGACGGTGGTGCCGGAATTTTTACTGCGAATGAGAGCTCATCTTTTGGGCCCACTGATGATTTTTTCACCATTGTTTTCGTCTTTTCAAGATGAATCCTCTGCTTACCTTCATTTTCTGTTCCAGTCAACTTCATTTTTTTCTTCCATTTTTTCCGGCGACCAAACTACTTTCTCAATCTTAACAAGATGCACCATAACATCCATGGTGGCTTCAACTGTAAGAGACCGACGAAGACATCTTTGGTTGCTCCAACTGGGTTACGGGCTACCCACTTTCGTGGGGTCGTGGCCGGCAACACAATCGGAACATAAGATGCTTCACCGGTGAAAAACAACCCAACTCTTCTTTGATTTTTGGCTTTCAAGGAAAGAAAATAAGAAAAGAGACGAAGAGCTTTCCAAAAATGACCTCTAGCTCACTGTATAACTGACACTTCCCCCCCCTTTTCCACCGGCGAAGTCGCCGGAAAAGTCGCCTGAATCTGACTTTCTTTTTTTTATTTTTTTTTTACATAAGAGGGTTTATAAGGTAGTGTATAGAACGGGAAGGTAGAAGAAGAAAACGGCAGAAAGAAGAAGGAAATGGGCTGCCATTTCAAGTTTGACAGAAAGCATGAAATGTAGATTCTCTTCATGGATTTGTGTTTCCTAGAAGAATGAATAGAAAAATGGCAGTAGCTGCCCCAAAAAATCAGCTCTCTCTCCCTCTATGAACATCTTTTTCCGGCGGCGTCATACCGGAAAAGAGATGGCGTTTCTCGGCAATGGAACCAATGATGACGCCACGACTTTTGGGCCCCTTGGGGGCAGCCAAAGAGTCAGAAACAGCTCCCAAGATCATCAAACGGGTCGGATATCTAGCTATGAATATCTGCAAGATGAGCACACCGTTAGGACTAAAGCCGGGTTTGACCCCGGCTTAGGCCCTCAAGTGTGAGAATAAGATCTATGAGGAAACTAAGAACAAGGCCTTGAATACATTGGGTGTGTGTATGTGTGAGAGAGGGAGAGGAGAGAACACTCAAGAGAGTGTAGAGAGAGAAAGTAGAGAATAGATCATACCTTTCACCTTAGATGAGAAGGAGTATATATATGAGGGATAAAGGGTATATTTGTCCTTTTAGGGGGTCCTTCCTTTTGTATAGGGTAGGAGTATATGGGCTGTATATTTAGGGTATAAGGCCCATATAAGAGGGTTATAAGGATAAGTATAAGTATACCCAAAAGGCAAAAGCTCATCAATATCCTCCATGAAAGTAAGTATTTGCAGGTGAGAGATAACAATATAAAAAAATTCTGCCCTCCTTTAAATTAAATTTAGATAGTACATTATAGTATTTTATTATTGAAATATTTTTTTTCCCATGTTTGTAAAAAGTCTTGTCTCCGCCACTTTGCGTTAGGTCGTAATTTAGAATTTGGATAGGACACATAAGGTTGTCTTAAATTGAGACCGAGGGCGACCATACGTCCACCACTTGTAAAGTTGATAATTGTACAAGTGTTGATAACAAACCAGGCCATATAAAGTAGAGCCTTCGTATTTCGTATGAGGTCGTTACTTAAAGAGACTCATCCTTGGGCATTTTAGCCTTAGGTTACATGGGCTTGATGATTAGGCTCGACCCAATGGCCTATCTTAGTTATTTATTCTAAAATACTTGAAGGTTTACTAATATGGACCTTGGATTTTTTTATTTTTTTATAATTAGTGCTCCCTTCAATAAAAAAGTCATAAAACATAATTTTTAATAAGAACCTTTGATTATTTTTTATTATAAAAAGTTCACAAGTTGAAATTTAGTTGAAATTTTATTGCTCAAAAACTTTTTGAGAGTGTCTGAGAGACGTGTCTTAGGTCACATATGGATATTAAAGTATCTCCAATGTATTGCACTATAATTGGTGCAAAATTGCACTAATGTATTGCACTATATTTGATGCAAAATTGTACCAATTTTTTTCACTCCAATGTATTGCACAAAATCTTACACAAAAAAGAATATTTCATATATAGGCCTCATCTTCTACTTAATTTCATTATTTATTAGATGATACTTAAACTTTAGTTTTTTGACATATTGACCCCTCTCATTCAATTGATATTATAAAATTTTGCAAAAAACTATAAACAGTCTAATAGAATAGCAATATGTATTTTATTACTCTATCTGTCTCCAAATGAATGTCTATATTTCATTTTAAGGAACATGTGGCCAAGATCAGTATATAATTATGTAATACTCCTTCCAAATATTTAGTTTTGCAATTATAAAGAGAACAATGAGAAAATTGGTTAAAAAAAAAAAAACATTTAACATTTACGCAATTTCTTTTCCACTCATCACTCTCTTGTAGTCTCGTGCCCAACGGTATTGTGAGCGACATGGCAGCGTGAAAGAGTGTAAGAACGATCGGAAAAGGCGCATTCTGTCTGGTTTCGTTAGCGTCATGCAAGAACAATCCTGATATGCCTCGATTCATGGCAGTTAAGTCCCCTGAAGCTGAAACTGCTAAATCTGCATCTTTACAAAAGAGAAAGATACTTCAAGAACTGGTTGGGTTTTCACATATTATAAGTTGGATGTATTCAATCTTTTCTTAGAATTAGAGGGTAAAGGAAATTTGCGGGATCGTTTGAAGAAAAAGAAGGCGCATTTAATGCCCGAGGCGGAAGTAAAGAGGATCGCGAAATCAATTTCGATTGTGCTGAGTTATATACACGATAAGGGATATGTGACGTCGGAGGAGGAATTAAAGATAAAAAAGATGGGGAAAGAAGGTGAAAAAGGATCAGATATTAGGGGCACTCAGGAAGGTTTGGATAGGGAGTACGGACCCACGTTTGATACATGGGAGTTGAGGTGCACTGTTCTTGAGCTGGTGAGATACGTGAAGTTCCAGATTGGCTTGAGTTGCTGAGATACCCGAAGTTCCAGATTGGATGTTGGAAGAGGCTACAGATTTTCTACACAAATTATCTTTTAGACTTAGTTTATTTGAAGTAGTTTTCTTAGTCCTGAATCTCTTTGGGCAATGTCTTGGAGTTTTAGAGTTAATTGTGATTAATGGGTTTCAAGATTATGGATATAGGACGGGTATGTGAGTAATGGGTTTTAAGATTATGGATATAGGAAGGGTCTACAGAGGCCTATGGATGGAGTGATAAATGGGTAACCCGATCATTGATATCACATATTAGAGGAATATGTCATAACAGCATGGTGGTTGAGCGGTGGTGTGGGTGGCAGGCGGCCGTCTTGGTATTAGGTCTGAGTTATTGGGGTTATTAGTTGGAATTGTCAAATTGGTGTTTATGGTTAACTAGGCTAAGATCAATAAAGCATGCACATCCTTTGATTGGTGTTTTGGTAGAATCTGCAGCTAAAGAATTCTAGATGTAGGGTGAAACTGTGGTTGTGAGTTGATACTAAAGGCTGCTATGTGGGTTAGTTTTAGAGATTGCAATTGGCATAAACTTTTTACCCTATATCGGGGGCCTTGCATAATTTTAGTGATCTCCAATATCCTAACAATTAACAATCATTTTTCTGAATAGTTTTTGAATAACTAAAACTTTCTCGCACTTGATAATAGAATCCCCTCACTATATATACATAACTATTGCTTAAATAATAAAAACTAAGTTAACACACAAAAAATATAGTGACAACGATGCAAGGTATGCATTTATTCTTTATGATATATTGAATTGTGCATGAAAAGAACCACATAAAAAACACATCTCCATTTCATGATGAGCATGAAACATTGGTTGGGATTATGTAGATCATGTGATTCATGTCCATTATGTAGATCATGTGATTCATGTCCTTGTAAAGAAATTACGTCAAACTCGTGAAAAAGGCTAGGTAGGAGGGTCACTTAGAATAAACTACTTCGTTCGTCTCAAAATAAATGACTTTTTTTATTGGCCTATCACCCTTTTAACCCCTCATACTATAGTGACGCTCCTCTTTTAAGAATCGGTTTTTTTTTTTTTTTTTTTTTTTTTTTTTTTTGCAGTTTTAACCACTCTACTATATATGCACTCATGTTAACCTTAACGACATCCAAAATAACCAAATTTCGTTAATAAAACATAACGAAACCTAACCCAATCTACCCCACTCTATAATGTAGTCTCGTCTCCTCCTCGGTAGAACCCTCTCCAACATCATCCCCTCTTACCATAATCGCCCCTTTCCCTCCCTTCATCTCCTCTGCTTAGCCACGTCCCACAGTCACCGTACGTCAAGGACTCCGTTAGATGGAAGAGTTGATGTTCCTAACCGACATGTCAACAAATTCCTGATACAAATATTCGTCCCTTCTTCATCTTTATAGTTGTCTCCCCAGATTTGCCTCTCTCCATCTCTTCTATTCCCTATTCCAAGATTTTGATTACAAACTAATGAAGAAATTTTAGTTTTTCTGTGTAATTTGTCTTTTTCGACAAATTTGGGATTAGGAATATTAAAAAATTTACACAAATTTTAGTCTTGCTGTGTAATTTGACATTTTCGACAATAAGGGTGTTGCCAAGGCGGAGACTAGAGGCGGAATTACAAAGTGGGGTGGCATGGGTTTAGGTTTCGTTAAGTTTTATAAGCAGAAGTTGATTTTTTAGGGGATGAGGTTAACATGATTGCGTATATGTTGGATGAAGACAGACGCGCAAAGTGTATAGAGGAAAGCGTTTGATTCTTCAAGGGTGTAAAGGTGCAAGTTGATAGATATGTTTTTACACATCTAAATGATATGCTACCAAGGTTAATTTATGTTCGATTTTTGAGATTATTGTGTTTTTAATGGCTTTTGTGGAGATATATGTTTAGACAGGGAAATAGGTGTTTTTATGCTGATTTAGACTTAATGGAAAGCAAAGAAATGAAGGGGGGCGGAGTTGTACCAAGAAGGAGAAAAGATGAAATCCAACATTCCAGTAAAGTGGGCGACCGCACATTATTTATGGGCGGCCGCATACTATCCCTTCAATAAGCTATGTTTTGCCCCGGATGGTTTGGGCGACCGTACAACCAAAAGAAGGCGGCCGCACGGTCTTCCTACCTTTCAAGCCCAGTTTTGATCTTGATAGAATGGGCGACCGCACACATCCATTTGGGCGGCCGCAAGTGTTACGGCAGAGAAAAATAAGTTTTCTTATTTTGTTAAGTTTTTGATTGCTTTTCCTTTTTGTAACCCTATTTACCCTAGTATTAATATAAAACTCCAGCAGCCACAGGGATAATTATTCATGCTTTATTCAAGGTTGTAAATGAGAATTCATCAATTCAATCCAGTTTTGATGTTTTTAGATATTTTTCTTATTCTTATTCATATGAATATGAGTAGCTAAATAATTAGATTCATAGATTGGTAGTAACAAATACTTGATCTCTATGCTATAGGTTTAATTCTTGTTCATCAAAATATTCTTCATGTTAGTTTTAGGGTTTCAATTATATGTTAGGATATAAATTGACCTTTTACTATTGGGTATCAATTGTTGCAATAACTTGGGCATTGATACAAAGACCACTATTTTGATAATTAAATCTAATTGAGGACGTAACTGAAATCAAAAGGATCTAGGTTCTTATGTTCTTAAGTTCTTTATGATTTCATGACATGTTATACGGACGTAACTGAAAGTATAATATAAAGAGGATATTAGGATTGCAAATCGCACACCAAACCGTCCCAATCCTTACTATTGTGAACGAACCCAAGAATAAGATTGATCTTATTGTTATAAGTAATCAAGCATAGAGTGAAAGTATTTGTGAACCCAATCCGTGAATCCCTTGTCATCCTTGATAAATTCTTATCTTTATTTGTTTTATTAAGATTAGTTTATTCTTGGAATATTAGTTTAATCAAACAATCAAACAAAAACCCCGCTGATTTATTTTTTGTTTTTAAGCATTCTTGTTTTCCAATTTAGTCTCTACGGATTCGACCCTTGCTTGTGCATACTACTACATCGATAACTAGTACAATTGCTAGTTACTTACTTCTCTCCGACAAATACATCCGACCGCCAATTTAAAGCCACATTTAGTCATCGTTCGAAAAATCAACACTTTTTTCACAAATTTGGGGGAAAAGTTTTCAAGAACCCACTAAAGGAAATCAAACAATTCCAAATCTGGAGACAGACAAAGCGGATCTCGAACTCTGATCTCGAGCTCCTTCTCATCAGAAATAATGAACAATCTTTGCCGGAGTGAGGATGGTTTGGGGTTAGGAAGGAGAGGGCGGCCATATTTTATTTAGCGATGGAAGAGGCCGATCTGAGATTATATGGATAGGTTAGGGCTACTAGACCTAAGGATTCGCCGGAGAAGTGGGCGGCTGCCGGAGAAGACGGTCGAAGGGGGGGTGGTATGCCGGAAGTGAGGATGGGGGAGAGAGAGGGAGGTCAATGCGTGTGTGTGCAGAGAGGGGAGATGAAGGTATATAAGAAAAAAATTCATCCACCCCTTACTTTTAAAAAATGTCATTCATTCTCTTAAAAAGTTAATAACAATTCAAACTAACTGATCTTATGATCACCTGCTGCGCACATGGGTATTTAACAAGTTTTTTGACGAATTCCGTCAAAAAGCCCCTAATTGGTGAAAAGTTTGCAGTTCAAGCCCTGATGTGACGAAAAAAAACACCAGGCCCTCCGCCGAAGACCCCCCTACATCTCAGGCCCTAATTTGCAATTAACCCATATATATATTGGCTATACTTGAGATTCATGGAATAAAATGATCATTCTTGCTTCTTCAAAATCAGCACTTCAGACAAGCTCCATCTCCACTCGGTGCACACCATATACTCCTTGTATTAGCCCCTCCACCACCCTACCGGACCCAACCCGTCCGCATCGATCAAACCCTACCAAGAGAACAGAAATATAAGACCTTTTTCTCAGCAGAAACTGCGACGGGAAGATTGTATAGAAAAAAATGAATAACTTCCTTAAACAGGGGGTTAACATGAAAATAAGGGTACTCGAAGCGTGAACCAAGTACGACAAGTCTAATACTACATTTGTAGTCAACCAAATTGAACTTTGACCAAAAGTTTAGAAAAAGATAATGATACAACTGAAATCCTAAAGCGTATTACTGATACATCATAACAATATTTTAGACGTTTAATAGGATTACTAATTGAGGTAAATTATTGGTCAAAATTCACTTGACTTGTCCATTCAAAATTAAATAGGACTATCTTTTTGAGACAGATGGAGTAGTAATCAAAACTAGCTCCTTCTCAGATACTAAACTGGAGTATATTTTTCCATACAACTTACTCCCTCCGTTTCAGGTTAGTGTAAACTTATTTTCTTTTTCGTTTGTCCAAAGTTAGTGTGAACTGCCCAAAATAACAAAAAATCTTTACTATTCCTCCCACTCATTCTCTCTCATACTTTACTTTTATACTCACAACACCAATCAACTTACTATTCCTCCCAATCATTCTCTGTTCTATTTAAATTTTCATACTCACAATCACCTCCTTCCACTATTTATCTCTCTACTTATCCTTAATTTATGTGCCCAGTTTTTTAGTTCACACTAACTTGAAACGGAGGGAGTACATAACTAAATTTTAATTTTTTACATCCTCCAACAATCTAGTTCGTGTCTTAATTAATATTTTCAGACTGTAACAACTCAAACCATTTCTCCTGTATTTCAGAAAATCTCAGTAATGTCCCTTTTCCAATCTTTAAAATGATTCAATGAGGACCTTTTTTGGCTAGCCACACATTACTAGGTGAAATGTGAATGATCTGAAATGATGCTAACTCGTAGCAATCTCATTTCTTTCCCTTGCAACATAGATTCGGAAGTCAGTTTTTAGGGTTCATTCTAGTTGTGTACCCTAAAAGCCATCACTTCATTAACAATAAACCTAAAGTGATTTTAATCGAAGACTTAGCAAGCCAAAGCCTAAAGAATACAAAGACAAGGGAAGTAAAGTTGTTGAGCATCTTACTGTGATCACCATGGGTGGAAATAACATTGAATCTTTTTCTTTCGACTCTTCTTCTTTCTGGATTTCTTTTGGGATGGGTATTGAAGGATATGCTACATTCTGAACGCGGAACCTAATCTGCAGTTGACAAATCAGAAGTTATCATTCACCGCATTATCAAAAGTTTCTCAACAAAATCTAGTCTAGATAGTACTCCCTCCAAGGCTTCAACCCAATATGAGTCTCCTGCTACTTTTTGACTGTGAGATTTAATCCAAAAATGATTGGGGTCGGTTAACATGAATCGCCATTGGAGAAATGAGAACCAATGAAAAAGTGAGATGTTAAAAAAGATTTTGAAGAAAGTGTTTTTTGTTGTTTATTTTATTTTTTTGTGTGTAGAAGAAACATACTACCTCCTCCCCCAGAATGAATGCCCATTTTTTTTTTTTCAAATTTGCTCTTGATCAAGAGAAAATTTGAACATTTTTCGGACATTCATTTTGGAACGGAGGTAGTAATAATAAGAGATGAAAAAGATGAATATATGTGTATATATATATATAATTAAAATTTCTAAAAATATTATGCATAAGTAACTTCGTTATCATGAGTGAAATACTTTCTTAAAACCCGTTTAGCGTCAAGACGGGACACTTATTTTCGGATGGAGGGTGTAGCTGTCAAGTTTCAAAACAAAACACATACCTCATCATGTCTTTCTACTGTATAAGCAGCTTCATTCTCATCAGCGGATCCATTTTGATCCGCAGAGGCACCATAATCCCATCTCCATTTCACTTGGTTCCTGAGCAGAGAATGTAAACATGAATGTGATTAGTACCGCTAATCCATCAAATAGAAACGTAGAAAACCAAGAAAGGATCAAATCAAGTTTAAATTATAGTCCTAAAAGTAAGAAAAACATATTTTGTAATGGAAACTCACTTATAATCTGGGTCTGGCATGAAACGTGAAGGTGTTGGCATTAGATGCGCTGGAACGTAGATGTCGTCAAAAAATCCCAGCGACACTGACAATTTATAGAAATGTTGCTCAGAAAAGATGAAAAATACTCCCTCTATCCCGGAAAGTCAGTCTCTCTCTTTTCGTTATCACTACGAACGAACTTTGAGCAATAATTTAAAGCTACTTTTAGTTGTCTTAATGAGAACCTAAAAAATTGATGTTAATAGTGAACGCTAGTGTCTCTTTTAGAGAATTACAACTGTGATAATCAATCGAAAGAAAACAAGATAACTGCTTTAAAGGTATTTAAAGGCTATCTGAATGAACAAATGACCGTAAACCAAAAATTTAGTCATCAAAGTCTTGATCTTAATGATCCATTCGGCAATTCGATGCAAGCTAGACGTGGCTTTATCTATGGAATAGTGTCGTTTCGCAAAAATAAACAAAGGAATAATTCTTTGTAGCAAGCAATGTAAAGGAAGATTGACTTTGTAAGTAAATTAGCAGGTTTGATATGATATGCTTGGAATTTAGAAACACGCAAATCAAATGTAAACACCAAAACAGATATCCCTCCGTCCTTCTTTAATCGATAAAAATTATCATTTTGGTTGTGCCACTTTAATCTACAAAGTCCCAAAATGGAAATGTTTTATTACTTTTTAAATAGTGGGAACCACTTGTCATACTCACAACAACTATCCATCAACTATTCTCTACCCCACTTTCTCTTTCCCACTCAATTATCTACACTCACAACACATCACATTTTCAATCAATTTCTTAATTCTTGTATCAAGACTCATTTTTGTAAATTAAAGAGGGACGGAGGGAGTATTCAGCAAAACCTTTGTCCCAATAACTGGGGTCAACAATGTAAGTCATTTTTCATCATTATGTTCGGTCTAGTAAGGAAGATCATACACAATCCACACGCATTCGATCCAAGAAATAAACACAAATCACAAAGCTAAAGGAAACGGGTAAAAAGAGACAGGGAACCATACAGCGTAATCCATTAGCAGTAGACTCTTTAAGCTTTGCAGCTATAACTTCTCCCATAAATGGTCGAAACATTATTAGCCTAAACTTGACCTGTCATAAAAATCATAACGTCCCGTTTCAAGGTGATACAATATAAGCATGCTTGGAAAACCTTATGGAAAATCTGCCATAGTTTTATATCAAATACTCCATCCGTCCCATGATAAATGCCGCATTTGATTTGTCAACAATTTTAAGGAATGTGGTATACTTATTTAGAAACGCAACAATTATTTTGGGACGTATGAAAAAGGTAAGTGCGACATTTACTATGGGAAGGAGGGAGTAAAAGAATCTGGAAAATAGAACGGTTTATATTTACAGTTGAGACATACCGTGTAGGTTGAAGCACCGTCTCCAGGAAAGATAAAACCACCATCAATGGACTCTATATCATGCACAGATACGCAGAGCCCCAGATTTGGAATTACCTGAGAAATATTAAAAGGTAAAAACTATCAACTTTCCACTTGATATATGTCTGTGTGTGTATTGATAAAAGGGTACTCCCTCCATCCCAAAATCATTGTCCATTTTTTATTTCAAGTGAGAGTTGGGAAGGTCAAGCATAATGGGCAAAGTTCCCATAATACCGGGCCAACCGTTTCAATCTCCATCTGGAGCTAACATGCTAAGAGGCACGGCATAGCTCCCCTTGGGTGTACATTATCCGTTAAATTCAACACAATGAACTGATGGCTTGGCAACAAAGATCAGGTTACATTAGTAAATTCAGTGGTATAAATAGTTGACTAAAGAAAAATGGACGGCCATCTTGGGAAAAAAGATCTTGAAAGATGGACGGTCATTTTAGGACGGCATGAGTAATAAAAATAGCAGAAGTAATACTCCCTCCGCCCAAAATGATCTTCACATTTGACTATTCAAACTTTTTAAGGATATGAACACTTGCTTCACTAGCCATGTTGTGTTTATGCACATTTCAGCCCAAATTGTAGAAATGAGAAGAACTTTTTGAGAAAATGAAAAAATGACAAATGAGAAGATCATTTTGGGGCAGAGGGAGTAATACTAAGACAAATAAAAGACATATTGAAAGGAACTATGATGAGACCAAAGACCTTATCCAAGAAGAGACCCTCAAGTACTCCTTTAATAGCTTCATTCAGAGGAAGTTTCAGTAGATGTGGTGGCAGTCGTAGCGTGTGATCGATCTCACTCAAGTAGAACATTGTTTGACCTAAAAGCGGAAAAATCATAACTTTCAGTTAAAGTGAATAAGCAAACATAATAAACATAGTGAAAATCTGGTGAAAAACTTGTTTTACACTAGCTTTAGTGTAAAACTTGTCTTCATCTCTTATAGAAAATCTGTTTTTTCATAAAAAAACAAGTTTTACACTAAAACTAGTGTAAAACAGGTTTTTCAAGTAGACTGACTCGTAAACATAAGCCCGGATAATAACTTGGACACATATGAGTGCACTCTACTACAGAAGTTAAAACATAAAAGTATTGATATCAAACATGATATAAGAAAGGAGTAACAAGCATGCTTACATTAGCGAGCTGATCTAAGCATATATATGTTCGAAAATTGGAAGGTATGTTGACTTCGATACTTTTAACTACATGAAAGTTATACTCTCTCCGTACCAGAAGATGGTCCCATTTTTTAGTGGCTAATTTGATTCAACTTTGGCCAAAGATTTGGGAATCATATTGATCCCAATGAAATTCCAAAACTTGTTACTTCCTCCGTCCCAAAATGAAATTGATGTCTAATTATTCATCAAAGGTCAATCAAACTTACCAATGAAAAATAGGGCTATCTTGTGGAGACTGCGGGAGTATGAATCATGATCATAATTCACGTACATAAAAAAAATAAAAATTCCTACAACAACGAAAACGCTACGTACTACCTTTGTCCCAACTCCCAAAATCAATGACCAGAAATATGTCCCTAAATGATTTTTCCCCTTTTTTTTTTCCACATTTCATTTTATACCAGCAAAACAAAAAAAATTAGAAAGTGGGTAGCAAAGATATTTATCATTTTTTTTACTATTAAAAAATCAAACTTTTTTCAGAGTGTACCATAAATAGTACTCACTCCGTCCCAAAATGATCTTCTCATTTGCCATTTCTCATTGTCCCAAAAAGTTCTTAACATTTCTATGATTTAGGCTTAAAAGATTATAAACTAACCATGGCTTGTGAAGCAAGTATTAAAAGTTTGAATAGTCAAACGTGAAGATTATTTTGGGACGGAGGGAGTAATAATAAAAAAGATAATTCATTTTTTGGGACAGAGAGAGGGAGTATCAGAAAAGAAACAAAAGGAAGTCAGCTAGTCGGTTTCTTCAAGTTGATTGCAATTTCTATAATATGCAAATAAAAGGGCAACACTGATTCGGATAAGAGTAGAAAACAATCGAACCAGTTTCTAAGTTGGCAATTAGAAAAAATTCAATCAACCCACAACAAATAAGAACCCTAGTATAAATATTGCACAATGCAATAGGATATTTAGTGATAGAAGAGAAATCCAGAGAGAGAGATTCACTTACCTAACCAATTTGAGGAAAAAAGAAGCTCAATCAAATCGACTGATTCAAAATTGAAAATTGTGGAGGGAATTTTCTAGGGTAATGACGCAGGTGGTACTGGTTCCAATTACAATCGGTTATCGGGTGTTGATATACATACCTGTAAAATTAATTTTAAATGATACACGGGTCAGGTGTTGTGGATATGGCCCTCCACTACGCAAGCAAATCGCAAGAACAATAAAAGCACACAAACAAAGCACAAGAAATCAAAGCAAGAAAAGACACAGAAATTGTTTACCCAGTTCGTCAATATGTTTGACTACGTCTGGGGGCACTACCAAGCCAGGATCTTGCACTATAATATGTTATCTTGAAGTTACAATGAGTTTGGGGGCGGAACCTTGCTTAAATATATGCCCTGGAATAAGATCTAAACCTAAACAAACAAGGAATCCCGAAATCCCGTCAGCGGACCAGGCACCCGCTTGGCCTACCTCAAGCGCCCGCCTGCCTTTGATTTCCGAAGAACCAAACCTACTGTCCAAATGAGCGCCCGCATGCTGGGCACCGAGCACCCGCTCGCTCCCTCCGCCTGGAATTCTCCTTTTTGTTCCTTTGAGGATCTCTACTCCAACAATCTCCCACCTAGAGATCAACCGCATATACAAACCCCGTATCCGTCTTCAACTCATCCATGGTGTCGTCCTAGTGCTCACCTCGATCATGGTAGTGCCTTCCTCCTCTCCTATTCTCCAAGCCCCATTGAAGCTATACATAGCTTCAATTTATCAAGGTTTACAACCTTTGTCAACATGTCAGCCGGGTTCTCCGATCCCAATATCTTCTACAGCCTTAAGATCTTCCTCTCAAAGAGATGTCTGATGTAGTGAAACCTCAGCTCGATGTGCTTCGTCCTAGAATGAAACGCCGGATTCCTAGCCAAATGAATTGCACTCTGACTGTCACTGTAGAGAGCATTACCACTTCGCGTCTTCCCAAGTTCACCCAAGAAGTTCTGCAACCATACCATCTCTTTGCTTGCCTCTGTCACTGCCACATATTCTGCTTCTGCAGTCGACTGAGCCACGATCTTCTGCAATTTAGAAGCCCAGGAGATTGCCGTACCACCCAATGTGAAAACATAACCCGTAGTACTTCTCCTCTTGTCTAGATCGCTTGATGCCAAATCCGCATCAACATAACCCGCTAACACGACCTCCTTGCTTGAGAAACATAGAGCCTTACCAGCAGTACCCTTTAAGTAACGCAGGATCCATTTAACCGCTTCCCAATGTTGCTTCCCTGGATTGCCCATGTACCGGCTGACTAGTCCCACCGCATGTGCAATGTCCGGCCTTGTACACACCATTGCATACATTAGACTCCCCACTGCCGAAGCATATGGAGTCCTCTCCATCTTGTCACGCTCCTCCTTGCCCTTAGGTGAGTCCTTCTCGGATAGCTTGAAGTGCATACCCAATGGTGTCCCTGTTGGCTTCGCCTCTTCCATGCAAAACCTTGCCAAGACTTTCTCAACGTATTCTGCTTGTGAAAGAACCAACTTACCCGACTCCCTATTCCGGTCAATCCGCATGCCCAAGATTTTTCTGGCCTCCCCCAAATCCTTCATCTCGAATCGTTCTGACAACTGAGCCTTCAATCTGTTTACCTCTCTACTGCTAGAGCCCGCTATTAACATGTCATCCACATATAACAGCAAGATTATATACCCATTGTCCGTGTTCTTGAAGTAGTAACAATGATCCGCCTCACATCTGATAAAATCAATATCGTGCATGAATCCATCAAACTTCCTGTACCACTGCCTAGGAGCTTGTTTAAGGCCATACAAGCTCTTAGTCAACCTGCAAACCAGTTCCTCGCTACCCTTAGACAAGTAACCCTCTGGTTGTACCATGTAAATTTATTCCTCCAAATCACCATGAAGAAAGGCCGTCTTTACATCCATCTGTTCCAACAACAAGTTATCCGCCACTACTATCCCCAGAACCATTCTGATAGTGGTCATCTTCACAACAGGAGTGAATACCTCGGTGTAGTCAATACCGTACTTTTGCTGAAACCCTTTTACAACCAACTTTGCCTTGTAACGCTTACTGGCGTTTGCTTCCTCCTTGATCCTGTAAACCCACTTTATATGCAATGCCTTCTTCCCTTTAGGCAGTTTAATCAACTCCCAAGTTTTATTGGCTTTCAATGAGTCCATCTCATCATCCATCGCAGCTTTCCACTTATCACAAAGTGTACTACGAACAGCCTCCGCATAACATTCCGGCTCACCACTATCTGTTAGCAACAAATAGTAATTCGAAGGAGTATACCTGTCAGGTGATCCACGCAGTCTGCTGGATCTACGCAGCGGAATATCCGGTTCCGGAGTATGTGGTTCATCTTCAGTGACCCCTGACCATGGTCATCATGAACCATCCTGCTCCCACCCGAGTCTGGAATATCCACCTCTACAACCTCCGGTTCCGAACTAATGTCATCAGATGCCCCTTTCTGTCCTTGTACAATACCTGTTCATTGAATACCACATCTCGACTACAAATAATTTTATGGTTTTGGTCATCCCAAAACTTATACCCGAAGTCATCCCCACCATACCCAATAAACGTACATTTTACAGATTTTGCATCTAACTTAGTTCTATCAACAGAGTCAATATGAACATATGAAACGCAGCCAAATATGCGAAGAAATGACAGATTTACCTGCTTGCCACTCCATGCTTCCTCTGGAATTTCATTCCCCAATGGTACCGATGGTCCCCTATTGATCAAGAAAGCAGCCGTATCAATTGCATATGCCCAAAACGTCCTCGGAAGTCCACACTTCAACCTCATACTTCAAGCCCGCTCGTTCAATGTCATGTTCATCCTCTCTGCAACCCATTGTGTTGTGGTGTGCCCTTTGGAGTCTTATCCATGCGAATGCCATTCGCTGCACAATATTACTTGAACTCCCCGAGCTCATACTCCCCTCCGTTATCTGACCTCAAGCACTTAAGCTTAAGTCCCGTCTGATTCTCCACCAAAGCCTTCCATTTCTTAAACACCTCGAATGCCTCATCTTTGTGTTTCAAGAAATAAACCCAGACTTTCCTTGTCGAATCATCAATGAACGACATGTAATATGACGCACCACCTAGAGAAGTTACCGGGGCCAGCCCCCACAAATCCGTGTGGACCAAATCCAACTTTGCTTCCCTCAAAGCCCTACCTGTCCTCGAGAAATTACTCCTCGCCTGTTTGCCAAACACACAATCTTCGCATATCCCCACGTCGACTGTCTTCAAACCCGGTAGTCTTCCCTTTGAGCAAATTACTTTCATCCCCTTCTCACTCATGTGACCCAATCGACAGTGCCACAAATCTGTATCGCCCTTGGCTGACGCCACCGCGATACTTGCCTTGGTGTTATTCGCCAAATACAATGTCCCCTCCTTATTACCCCGAGCGATCTCAGAATCCTTCTTGGTAATAACCCAGTTCCTGCAGCCAAAATTTACCTTGTAACCTTCTTCATCCAACTGCCCAACTGAAAGCAGGTTCTTTTTCAAACCCGAAATGTGTCTGACCCCGTGTAGATGTAGGACCTTTCCGTCCGATGCTCCTATTCTGACATCTCCCTTCCCCTTGATTTCCAAAGGCTCGCCATCCGCCAGATAGACCTTACCGAAATCACCGGAAGTATAATTCTCCATCTCTTCTGCATGCCTGCAAGAGTGGAATGATGCCCCCGAATCTAGCACCCATGATTCTAGTGCACTACTAACACTCAGAACCAGTACATCATCACCTTCGACTGTCACATTCACCGAATTGCCCCTACGATTGGGACAATCCTTCTTGTAGTGTCCTAACTCCTTGCAATGATAACACTGCACCGATCCTTTCGCGACCCTTGGTTTATCTCTGATCTCCACGGCCTTGCCCTTACCACCCACTACGTTTTCCCTTGATTCAGTTCTCCCTTTATTGCTAGTACCCGGCCTTCCCCTGCTAGTAGTAGCTAGGGCCGATCCCGAAGTAGACGATGTCCCCAATTTCTTCAAACGATTTTCCTCGCCCAACAAGAAGTCTTTAACATCATCATACTTCAATTTGTTCTTACCCGCTGAAGCATTGATCGCTGTCACCGTCCCGCTCCAACTTCCTAGTAAAGACGCTAGCAACAAGCACGCATGAACCTCATCATCAAACGTAATATCCAACGCAGTCAATGAGTCTATAACATCCATAAACTCATCGATGTGTTTAGCTAAGGATCCTCCCTCTTGCATCTTGAGACTACCCATCTTGCGTATCAAATCAACCTTGTTTGCAGCAGATGGAGTTTCAAATCTCTCAGTAAGATAATCCAATAGCTCCTTTGTGGTTTTTGCCTTCTTGGTAGTCTTCGCGATCCACTTTGACAAAGTAGATCTAACCACCCCTAGGGCCTTCCGATCCATGAGATCCCAATCTTCCTGCTTTTCTCCTTCCGGCTTGACTCCTTTTAGAGGCTTATAGAGATCTTTGTTGTACAAGAGATCCTCTATTTGCATCCTCCAAAACCCGTAGTCAGAACCATCAAATTTCTCCACCGCTTGTTTATCCTTGCCCATTCTTGATTGCTTGACAAACCCCAATCGTCCGATAAACCAATCGATCGATTGACCCTGATCTCCAACCAGAGCTCTTGATACCAGTTGTTGTGGATATGACCCTCCACTACGCAAGCAAATCGCAAGAACAATAAAAGCACACAAACAAAGCACAAGAAATCAAAGCAAGAAAAGACACATAAATTGTTTACCCAGTTCGTCAATATGTTTGACTACGTCTGGGGGTACTACCAAGCCAGGATCTTGCACTATAATATGTTATCTTGAAGTTACAATGAGTTTGGGGGCGGAACCTTGCTTAAATATATGCCCTGGAATAAGATCTAAACCTAAACAAACAAGGAATCCCGAAATCCCGTCAGCGGACCAGGCGCCCGCCTGGCCTACCCCAAGCGCCCGCCTGCCTTTGATTTCCGAAGAACCAAACCTACTGTCCAAATGAGCGCCCGCTCGCTCCCTCCGCCTGGAATTCTCCTTTTTGTTCCTTTGAGGATCTCTACTCCAACAGTCGGGTGTACTCCATTCATCCCATATTTATCGTTACTTTTCGTTGATCATGTTTGAACTTTGACTAACATTTTATGCTAAATTATTAATCTCTATAAAAAATTAAAATAATTATTAAATCACCAATACCAATAGAAACATTATGAATAACTATATTTAAATTTTTATAGATATTAATTGTTTAGCATAAAATAGTACTCCCTCTGTCCCTAAATGAGTGTCCAAATTTCATTTTAAGGGACATTGAAAATTTCAACTTTTTGAACAATTTGATAACAACGATTCATATATAATCTTGTAATCTCCTTTCCAAACCTTTAGTTTTACACGTATAAAGAAACCGGTGAAAATTTTTTCGAAAAAAAACGTTTAGAGAGAAAGTTATGTTAAAAAAAGACACTCATTTAGGGACAAATATTTCTTGAAAATGGACACTCATTTAGGGACAGAGGGAGTAGTAAAAGTTTAAATATGGTCAACGAAAACTAGCGATAAGTATGGGACGGAGGGAGTATTCATTAATTTTTTTTATGGGTGTGTATAACATCACCCACTGTTGCTGCTGCCAACGGTCACTAACTAATTAGGTTCTGCACGAAGTTAAATTAATACTCCCTCTGTCTCAGAGCAATTGTCCACCCATTTTAGTTTCTGCCTGAAACAGAGGATTGGTACCTTGAATTGAACTGTGCACTGTCAGTTTGTAAACGGAGAAAACTCAGAGAAGCTTCCGGCTATGTTTGCGACGACGCGGTAGCGTGAAATTGAATGGCGTTTTGAATTGTCTTGCATTTAAGTGCCATCAGGATTTTCGAATGACTGGCGAATTGCAACCATCAATTTTCTAAGTTCACCTACATTTGATCTATTTAAGGCTCTAAAAAAAACAGATGATTTTTAGACGAAAATTGTTTTGAATTTTTTTTTTTTTAAAAAAAAAACTCCTTTAAAAACTAAGTGGTGTGTCTTGCGTGTGAACAGATGATTTAAAATGAAATTAATATTAACTATTATTAAGGCGTTTAAAAAACTTTTATTTTAATGTAAGGAACTAAAAATTAAGGGATAATTCCCCAAGCCTCTTCCCCTAAATCCATTTGGTATATAAAAAAACTGGTTCTATCATCTATGCCATGTATAGTTAAATAAGATCATAATTCTATAAAACACACTGCCTTTATGTCACTTGTCTAATGAAACATCCAAATCCGAAAATGTTAGAAATATTACACCAATATTGAATCAGAAACATAAATAAGATTACAAACAAAACAGAAAGCTGAAACAGAAAAGAAAATGTTGTTGGGATTGTCCGAGTCGTGGAAACATAAAATAGTACTACTATCAACTAATGAGTGAAAATTGGGAAATGTGGCAAATTTTTGAACGCTCGCAGCAGAGCTGGAGTGGTCAACCTATGAGTAGTTCTACGTCCCTAGAATCATAACATCTAGCCACATCAACAATATCATGACACAAGTAGCATCTGTTAACTTATAACGACGTACGTTGTGCATCTTTTGTATCACTCAACAATGTGTGTGGTTTGATCAAGCTCAACGATGTGTGTGGTTTGATCAAACAACTGTACTATAAGAATACTTGTTGACAATTGATCGGTTTTCTAAATAACCTTTCAAAAGTCAGAACATAGGTATTGAAACGAGGAGATACCATTTCAATACAAGCAAAGTTGAGTGGACTCAACGTCGTATTAGAGTTTGATGGATATGAATGTGAAGTGTGAACCGTTGGATAAGTGGTTGATGGGAATGTATGTGAAGTGTGAACCGTTGGATATTTGTCAGAAGCTGTCAGAACGGAATGTCATCTACAAACAAACAAATAGTCAAAAAAAAAAAAAAAAAAAAAACGCCATTGAAACGAGTTGTTTATTTCAAATTCAGGCAGCTAAAATCAAATCTGGGTAGGAAAGAAGAATACAGTTCTCTCAGTTCATTATTAATGAAAATGTTACAACTCATTGGTGTAATACTGTAGGAGAAAAAGATACTACAACAAATGCATCTAATAAGTACCGTCTTACAAGTGTGAAATTGACCATAATATATTAAATCTTACTACAAAATAATCTTACGCAATCTGAATAGAAGAAACGCCTGATGTGATTACGTTTGTCCGTGGATCACTGCTTTCTATAGAAACACCGTGGGGATCTTCTCTTACTAGCAAGGCCAAAACTTTGTGTAAACTCCATATTTTGGCCAGATTGGAGGTTGAATCTCCTAAAGTGACTGCAAAAACAGCGTCAAAACCACCTGCCCCAGGAACTCCGGCCAGTAGGACTCCATGTACATTCATGGTGGCGTCCAAGAGTTGGGTCTGTGATTCCGGTTCTATCTGCAAGTAGGTATGGCAAAATAAGATTAAACCGATAATCAGGGACGGAGGCGGATCCAAGGCTAATCAATGGGGGTGCAAGTGCACCCACTAACTTCCCAATAGTGAATGTAAATACTTTTTACCCCCAACTTATATTACTACCTCCGTTACACCCACTAACTTCCCAATATTGTATGTAAATACTTTTTACCCCCAGCTTATATTACTACCTCCGTTACACCCACTAACTTCCCAACATTAAATGTAAATTTTTTTTACCCCCAAGTTATATTACTACCTCCATCCCAAAATGAAAATGAATGTCTGATTTGCTCTTGATCAAGACCAAAATTGAAAACAAAAATCGGACATTCAATTTGGGGTCAAGGGAGTATATATAAATGGAATTGCACTCGGTTCAACATCATGTGCATGTAGTTCAAATGGTTAGGATCGGTTCTTTTCAAGAAATAGACCCAAGTTCAATACTACTTGTTATATGCATTTTTGCTATGGTTTTTTATTTGAAGTATGGATGTATATGCAGGAATATGTTCGAC
This sequence comes from Campanula takesimana, assembly GCA_026119855.1. Lineage (NCBI taxonomy): Eukaryota > Viridiplantae > Streptophyta > Magnoliopsida > Asterales > Campanulaceae > Campanula > Campanula takesimana. Next base: position 627,063 of record JAOWBW010001008.1, read on the forward strand.
ATGCTCTGCCGATACATGCCTTTGGTATGGATAGTTAAATTTCTAAGCTCTCGTAACAAGCAGCATAATAGCTGGACTAGGAGAGAAATTCATCGAGTACAGTATTCACAAGGAAACATTTTACTTTAAGACAATGAATACTCCCTACGGGCTTGTTTATAAGCAAAAGTACTCGATTTCACACATATTAAAAAGTTGGTTAAATTAGTAAAATTATCTTGATTTCATAAAAAAGAGCTAAAAATACTGAAATGCCCTTAATTAAATACTAAGAGATATTTGCAGATGTCAGAGAGTAAAATGAATTTACGGGACCTGATTCTGATTCGGCTCAAGCAACTACTTCTAGTGAAGAATGCACATTATCATTGTTATAATCCATCTGGAAGTCTGGAACTGGTTCCTATTATGGGACAAGTTCTGGCCTCATTAAACTTGGCGATCCCCAAGAAATGTTTTATGCTTTTACTTTCTCTCATTATTTCCCAGATAATATAGAACACTTTGTATAAGCATGCAAATACATAATATACATGCAGAGAAGGCGGGAAAAAGCAATAAATGTTTTGTCAAAAAGAAGTTAATGTACCGGAATTCCTGCAGCTTCACCCATCTGTCGCATGTGACCCCTAATGCTAAGCATGGTGTCTCTAGCTCCTAATAATGCTTTCACAACTGGTTGGCTCGCTTCATTTGCTAGATCCATCCACTGCACATGCAATAGGTTTTGTCAGATCATCAAGGATATTTATGAAATTTCACTATTAAAAATCACATTTTTTAAAGTGTTACTTAAATAAATTTATTTTGAGACGGAGGAAGTAATTTATTGCAAGTGACCCTCCTACCTAGCCTTCTTCACGAGTTTGGCGTAATTTCTTTAAATGGACATGAATCACATGATCTACATAATAAACGCGAATCACATGATCTACATAATGGACATGAATCACATGATCTACATAATCCCAACCGATGTTTCATGCTCATCATGAAATGGAGGTGTTTCTAGTGTTTTTTAGGTGGTTCTTTTCATGCACAATACAGAATAAAGGTTTGTAACTATGCATACCTTGCATTGTTTTCACTATAATTTTTTGTGTGGTAACTTGGTTCTAATTGTTCAAGTAAAAGTTACGTATATATAGGGAGGGTGATTTTATTATCAAGTATGAGAAAGTTTTAGTTATTAAATAATATTCAGAAAAATGATTGTTAACATTGTTAGGATATTGGAGATCACTAAAATTGTGCAAGACATTCGATATACGGTAAAACTTCTAACCTAGGACATCAAACCTTGATGGACAAGAAACCCTACCTACATAAAAAAACACATAAGAAACTCGTCTAACATAGATGGAAAACATCATAGGAAAAGAGACTGAGACTAAAGGAAGAACCGACAAAAAAAAAAAATTGTCTCATAAAAAAGAACTCGACAGCCGTTGAAAAAATAAACATTTTTGAATTTGGTACGGTTATGTATTTTGTTTGGTGATGGGGTTTTTTTTTTTTTTTTTTAATTTGTTAGACTGTTAGTTATAACCAGATGAGTGACTTGTCCATTCTCAAGCGTTAAAACTTTCACAATCTCCAATCTTAGTTTTTCGGTTTTAAGAGTTGCGATACAACCAAATCATAGATCAAGGATGGGTTAGGATGGGTTAAAAGTCGACAAGATTGACCCAAGTTGGGATGAAATCCCAACTAGGATGCATAGGTAGACACCAACCTTTAAGAGCTGGCCACTTATTGCATGCGGAGTCCTTTGTCTTTCTTTCTTTTTTTTTTTCTTTCTTTCTTTATAGATTTTTCATTAGATATTCAAAAGAAGATATGATCCTTTTGAGTCGTCTCAGCCTTTATTGGATTCATTTGCTTGTGTGGTCTAGTGAGACTCCAAAATGCTCACTCACGTACGACCAACGAAAAGATATGAGAACCACAATAATGCACCCAAAATTTGACTCGGCAATGCCAAAAAGAAAACAACAACGATAGCAAGAACCTACTTCTTTGACTCTGTCCACCACCACTTTTTTGATGTATCGCATCGCAACTCTGTTTAGTATAGTATAACCTGATAATCTATCTTGATTTAAAACCGAATCTTATGCGGTCACGAATTTTAAAAAATTAAAGCAATTTATAGTTTGTATCATTTCTATAATTTCATTTACCTGGGTTGGAGATAAAAAGGACCACACCAAGGCAGTAAATCTCTCCCTACCACTTCAAGCTCAGTAAATCTCTCCTTACCACTTCAAGCTCTACCTACCAAGTAGAGTAAATCTCTCCCTACTACTTCAAGCTATGCCCTGCATTCCTTTGGTACCTTTGGTTAAGCTAGAATAGCCCCTTACCAACTAATCTAAGCAATGGTGGTGTGAATCTAAGCAATTGGCGGGAGCGATGGTGTGGGACAATTTCACAAATAAAGTACCAAACATACCCACTTTTCAAATTGAGGTGCAAAATGGGATTTGGTGGATACTTGGGGGTGGGGGGTGTAAACATAATTTTGCCTACAAATTTCTTATACATCCAGAGTAAGTCACTAACTAAGAAAAATGAGTTGACTATTTACAAATATTACCGAGTGGTAAGGTTTGGACTTTAATCATGTCCAAGCGGGACTTGACCCAACTGATTTACGGAGTAATCACTCAAGTGGAAAATAATCAAACTAACGCTCCAAAAAGGAATGTTTACAAAGTAACACTTTTTAACGAGTTGGCGAAAAGATAGTCCTGGGACTTATTTTATATGGAGAAAGTATATAGAAATCGATTGCAACAGAACAAAAAGATCTCATGAAACGAATCACCGAACTCTTTCAATAGCCGTACTACAACAGAAGTAGATTAAACACAAAATAATGACCTAGATGTTTGTACACACTTCATACTAAATGTTTATTTTTTCCAATCACCGTACTACAACAGAAGTAGATTAAACACGAAATGATTTTCTTATAACTCTTTCAATAACAATCACCGAACCATTTAGTATTACGCAGTATCGATATGCTTTAGTATTTTGTTTTGGGCATTCATTTAGGGAAAGAGGGAGTACCTTTTGCAGGATTTCTATGTATCATGCTAGTCATTGTGCAAATGGCACCATCACTTCACGGAAAACGTAACATTCTTTCTTTTACTGTCCAATTAAGAACATGCAAAACGAGTTTAGGAATTACCTTCTCCGACTGATACATGCTGCAGCTGCTTATAATGCCTTTATATGCATCCCAATTTTCTTCCGCCAATTTGCTTAACAAATTAAATTGTGCTTCAAGGGAGGAATTTGCCTCCGATAACTTTCTCCATGTTTCTTGGGACTTCTGAGGGTCAGATTTTTGCCATTTTTTGACAGCACCAACCATTGATGGTGTTGATGATCCTCCCGTTCCTGGTTCTCCTAATAACTGTAAAATATTTCAAAATCAGTAAAAGCAATTCAAACTAAATACTCAAAAGGAAGCTGAAAGATAGACAGACAAAGGTATGTGAAAACTCTTACCAGTTAACAAAAACACTACTCCCTCCGTCCCATACTTATTGCTACTTACCGAAATGTTCACTTTTCTCTCTTCTATCCAATCACAACAACTATCCACTAACTTATTTTCTCTCTCCTACCCACTCACAATACTTACTTTTCCAACATATTTTCTTAATCCCCGTGCACTCCCATTCGGTAGCAATAAGTATGGGACGGAGGCTCTGTTACGCAGACTCTTCAAATATGTTGAAGTACCCGTGTCCGATACATATCGTGTCCGACACGACACCCTGACACCTGCTTTTTCATTCGGATACGACAAGAAAAATTTGAAAGAAAAAAAGGAGTTGGTTGACTTCATTTATAAAGATTTTAAAAATTTTAATGTTGTTTTACTTAATTATACAATACTCCCTCCGTCCCAGCACAAGTGAGACTTCTTTCCCTTTTAGGCCGTCCCACTAAAAGTGAGACTGCCCAAAATAGAAATGTTTCAACCCCACTCATTCTCTCTCTTCATTTTCCACCACTCAATTTACTCAACCAACACTATTATTTATCCCACTCATTCTCTCTTCATTTTCCACCACCCAATTTATCCAACTAACACTACTATTTACTCCACTCATTCTCTCTCTCTTCACTTTCTACCACACATTTACTAGTTTTTCTTAATTAGTGTGCAAACCCCTCTAGTCCTACTTGTGTTGGGACGGAGGGAGTATATCTTAGTAAAAAAAGGAGTGAGTTGGCTTCATTTATAAGTAAAGTATAAATAGACTATTTATACTATTTTGATTTGTCCTGAAATAATGCTCGTATCGCGTACCCGTGTCCAAATTTAGGACGGTGTCCCAGTGTCCAAAATTATTAAGAAAATTGTATCCGACACTAGGATCCGTATCCGTGTAGGATCCCGGATACCGTGTCCAGGTAACATAGGACGGAGGGAGTATAAATTGGAAAAAGAGAAAGATAATGAAAACTTCTAAGGCTAGATAAAGAACTATGTTGACACTGAGGTACTTATTTTTTCTTCACATCTCCATGCAGTTCCAAGCTCCTCCCTCAAGATTGAAGATGCAATAGTAATTGACAATCCTATCATTTCCTTTCCTAAGTTAATTTTTCTTTTCTTTGTTTCTTGATTATATCTTAGCTTTTTGATAAGTAACACATCTCACTGATAAAAAAACAAGTGGGCAACCCAAATAAAAGAAGCATGGTCTCTCTACACAGAAAGATAAACATGGGCCAACAGAATATAAAACAGGAGTATTCACCAAATGCATAAATTTCAAGATTTTGGAATCTTTTAGGAATATCAACAGTAGAGAACCAGCCATATTAGCATGTTTCAGGTTCTTTCTTACAACAGGTTTAATTCTCGATAAGTTCAAATATTCGAGACCCTACATGTAAGTTAATGGCTAGGTCGTCCATAGAGACTTTAGGTCGTTCTTTCCTACCCTCTTATCTTTGGGTGAGTGGGTGGGAGAGAGGGGAATCGTTTTTTATTGGTGGACATCTTATCCTTTTAATGGCCGAAAGACCAAAATATGCAACGTACTTTTCCATTTGTTTCAATTAATACAATGTACTATTTAGTGACCTCTTAATGCAACGTACTATCTTGTAGTTTTTCATATAATGCAATATGCGTTAAATCAACCTTACGACGTCAAAACTTAACGAAAATGTAGACATTTGTTAAAAAAAATAAATAAATAAATAACTCATGTTAAATGAACCAACATTTATTAAAAAGACTAACTCCCTCTCTCTTCATCTTCCCTGTCTACCACCCATCACGCCGCCGGCAAGCACGACCACCAACCACCACTGCCACTACCATCAACACCACCACTGCCGCCACCACCTTGATGACTGCACCACCACAATTCCACCCCAATTACAAGTCCATAATCATCAACACCTCTACTAACATATAAATCAAAATAAAATCTGGATTCGAACCCAAATCAAACACCGATACCAAAGCCTAAGCCAACTAAATTTCTGGGGAAAAAAAAGAGCAGGCCATGAAGATCGCCGGAAAAATGCAGCGACGAAGGTCGCCATACCTGGGTTTGTCTGAAACTCAAATTCGATTCCACATCATAATCAAGAAACTCAGATTCATTATACTAATCAGATTCATTTTTTACTTGAACCCCCAAATTCGATTTCCGAACCAAAATCCCCAAATTCATTTTTCAAATCAAGAAACCAAGATTTGTTTTTCTGGGTTCGATTTATTGAACCCCAAATTCATATTTATTTTTTTGAATCAAGAAATCCCCAGATTCGTTTTTCAAATCAATAAATTCATATTTGTTTTTTGGGTTTGATTTCTTGAGTGTGTTGCATTTTAAGAGAAGGAGAGGGTTCAATTTCTTTGCTTGATTCGCTATCTAAGCAAAGAGAGGCAAGATGATATTGTCGGAGAAAATGGGGGAGATGTGGTGCGGTGGTTGGGGAAGGAGGAGTGTGGTCAGAGGCAATCACTAGCTGGGAAAGAGTGGGAGGTCAACAATGGTGGGTGTCAATTGTGGAGCTGTTGGGAGGGCTTGGGAGAGGGTCTAAGGGATGGTGATGGTGATAGGGATGCGTTTATTTAACCAATAACATACTTTTTTAATGGATTTGTTAATAAAATTTAACGGGTGCATTATTTGAAAAATCTCTTAAAAGTACATTGCATTATGCTGTCACTAAATAGTATATTACCTTTTATGAAATAGGATACATTGCATGATTTAGTTATTTTCCATCCTTTTAATGGTACCTTCCTTCTTCGCCGTTAACTAATTTCTTCCTTTCACGGAAAAAAAAACGAAGAAATAGAAGAAGTAAATGAGATCAAAAGAGATAACACAGCTTTAGAGTGAAGTAGCATAGAAGTAGATATTGCATCACTCTGATAAATAGTCATGCAAGCATGGATGTGAAATACACATGCTCACAAGTAGCAAACACATAAATATTTTAGAATATTTACCAGGTTCATCATTGGTGGCAATGAAAACTTTGTTCTCTCATGATCCCACTTGCCTTTCAACACTTCACCAATGACTTCTTCTAGTGGCAGGGCTCTAATTGCATTCTGCAACTCAACAAGCGAAAGACCAAAAATAAGAAACATACAAAAAGAAAAGAAAAGGAGAAACTCAACCTTCAACTTTTTGGCACAAATGTGTATTCATTTTCAGAAAACGGTTAATAATCTAAAAGGTATTTTTCTCCTAACCACATACATAAATATCTCTACCTACATCCAGTTGTCCACGATAAATTCAATAAGCATTATTAACAGCCTAATCTAAGTTTGTTGGACAGAAGATTTTCACATCAAACATGATTAGGTCACAACTTTTTAGTTTAAAAATAATTCTTGAAGCAGGGACAAGTCCTTCATAAGATATGAAACTCGGACTTTCAAACGTGAAAATGTTGTTCAAACATAATATTAGCAACTTTGAACTGTACCTCCAACTTCCATGGTCTTCCTAGAGGAACTGACAAGATGGCCAAGAGAAATTGCATTCACTTAAAACAGTTTTACTGAAATAGATTAGTTATGCGGCAGTCTCCCTTTGCATTTAAATGCAAGGGCAGGTTGTCTACATTAATAACCCAATGCACTGATGCAGCCCTGGCCCTTTCCTGGACCACACTCATATTGGGAGCTTTTGTAGCACCAGGTTGCCCTTTTATTAATTATGCAAGAAAGATTGTGTCCACATAATTAAGTGTCGCTGCTACCTATAAGTATTCGCCAGAACATGTGTCGGAAAGGTTGTTGAATTTCAATAGAGCTTGAAACCGTTAAAACAAGGTCTAATTATGCCTCAAACCCCAACCGTTTGCACGTCACACTCTTTTAAACTGAAACAAATTGTATAAACCAAGCAACTGAATAACCAATCATAAGCAAATGTGTTTGTGTCCTAACATCTCAATTTTAACAAATTCTAACTATCATAGTGACTATTCTCAAGCTTTGGTTTTACGTTATAACCATCAAAGTTAACATCATGAAAGGGTCATTTATGATTATGAATAAGTTAACATCCGCAAGCATTTTACATACTCTTCTCTACAGTTTGAAATTCAGTGACAACCCTCAAATGAAAATGGCAAGATAAAAGGTCTGTGAATGTTTTTTCTGTTTTTTTTCTGTGTGTGTGTGTGTGTGTGGGGGGGGGGGGGGGGGGGGGAGTGTGAGGAGTGTATATATTATATATACATACACATATATACTCCCTCCATCCCATAACGAAGTATCCATTTGCTTTTAGGAACGGGATTTAAGGAAGATGCTGGAAAAGAAGGTGTTGTGAGTGGGGTAGAGAATAGTAAGTGGATAGTTGTGAGTACAGCATGTGGGTCCCATTAAAAAGAAGTATTAAATATTTTCCTTTTAGGGGAAGTGGTACTTTCCAATGGGACACCCAAAATGACAAAATGAGTATTTTGTTGTTGGACGGAGGGAGCATATATATATATATATATATATATATAGAGAGAGAGAGAGAGAGAGACCTGCGCAGAAGAAATAACTTCTGGAGAAAACCGGACATAACGTTGACTTCCATAAACAGCAGAGCTGACATCAAACCCACTCCCAACTTTTCCTTGTGCGATACAATGTGCAGTTTGCGCTATCACATGCACTACATCCAGATCTGATATGGATGCATTTTGTTGCTGATCAGAGGAAAGGTTAACCACTCCAAGGTAATTAAGTAATGCGGCTACTACGGCAGTTGTCATAGCTGCTGATGACCCTAATCCAGTTTTGGCTACCTCAGGCTTTATGTTTTGTCCACTTGATTCTCCAGCGTTGAAGGTAATCGAAGTAAATGGAGGAAGGGATGCCAATGATTCAGGAGATAAAGGAAGTCCACGTGCTTCAATCTTCAAAAGTTGAGAAATTTTAAAAACGTAGCACACTTTAATGTTGATGATAATTACACCCTCCATCCCAAAATGAATGTCCATTTTTTTTTCAAACTTACTCTTGATCAAAAGCAAATTTGAAATTTTTATGGACATTCATTTTGGGACGGGGGTAATAGAAGATTTCAGTTACTACAAATGTTCAATGAAAATGAACGAGACAAAATGAGAATCTGTATAAGTATAGAAAATGAAACCAGACCAAAGCTTGATGCTAACAATCAGAAGATTTACATTATTACATATGTTCATGGAAAAGAAAAGGGAAAACATAATTTGTGAAACAACAAAATCAAAAAAAATAGAACGGTCTGCATGTTTAAACAATTTCAAGATGCATTTTGACACTAATGAATCATGAAGAATTAAAACAGAGGTTCAGCATTTCTTTTTCTGAAGAATATAGTAAACATATGAGATGCTATCCAACAAAGTAAAATGACCGTGCCATTAAGATAGAGCATCAAGATCATACCTAATACTGTTTGCAGCAACAAATGCGAAATACTTTGCACTTATGCTCACATATGACTATCAAGAATAGAGCAAGTATACAGTGAAAATTGCAGTAAACCCCTGGTGGATAATATATGTTGCTTGTGCCCCTTCCCCACCATGGTCAAGTTCATAAATTTGTTAACCCCATGACTTTGCATCCATTAATGAATGTAACATGTGATGAAAACATTTGACATGCTTCATATAGTAAGATATCTAAAATAAATAAAGGTCCTTCAATTTCTATCATATGTACCCTTTGCAAATCTTGCTTCAAATCATTGATTTAACCCCTCCCAAGATTTTTTTGTCCTTTTCTGGGTACCAAGCGTTTTTTATAACAATTCTCTAAAATTCACTGAAGTAAAAGTTGAGCTCAGAACTTCATAATCAATCTCTTGATACATGTACTTCCACTTGAACACAAAGATATCAAGCAACAAAATTCTCAGATAAAGTCAAGTAGTCAACTCTTTAGGACAATTCAAAACTTAAAAAGTACTCCCTTCGTCCCAGAATAAATGTCATAGTTGACAAGTCAATATTCTTAAGCTTTTTGTTATGTTTCCTTGATTGCCCCAATCTATTCATATGGGTAGAGTGACACCTCTCCTATGGCATTGCAATGCTTGTGCCTATTAGAATGGGTAGTATTGGAAGATCACCAAACTTCATATCCTATTTTTAGTACCACGACATTTATTTTGCGACAAACGAAAATAGAAAGTAGGACATTTATTCCGGGACAGAGGGAGTATCATGTTTAAACTTTTGTTAGATGCAGTAGCTGAAACTATATGCATCAAAAATCATAAAAGAGCAGCTATAAGCAACATACACAACAGTAAGTCATTAGCCTTTAACAACCATATGACAAGAAAGGAACAGTACCTGATTCCGGTATGAATAGAAGTCATTGCAACCTAAGATTGTAATATCAAAACCTGCATGACTAACCCATTCAAAACATTACATATCAAAGTCCATTTTTGCGTAATGAGAGAATCAACATATGGCACATTAACTATTACCATGCAAAAGTAGTTTGTTCAGTGCATCCTTATTATTCTTGTCAACTGTTGCGTATGCTGCTGCAACAGCATATTGCACCGCATATTCTACAAACGGATTCCTTGATTCACTGAAAGTTTAAGGTAAAGGCGGTAAGTAGCACTTTCAAAGCAGGATGACTTGAGCCCAAGATCTCGCCAAACCAGAGGTTTGATACTAAAGGATGAACGAAAATTGTTATATCAGACCTTGTGTGCTAGATAATGGCATTGATTTGAGTTTTGATAAATTCTAACAACAAGAATAATAACAATGATTATACTAAAGGATGAATGAAGATTGCTCTAAAAGGTTTAGGCTTAGAACGAGGATCAGCATTTCTATCATGGTCTAGGGCATTCATAACAAATGCAACTAGAACTGGCATGAAGAGATGCCAAGAAATAGTTAGATCAAGGTGCATCAACTGCACACTCTAAACAAATTAAGGAATGGGGCCCAGCGCAACAACTTTGCGAGGTAATATATGATCTAACGTCGAGAGAAGAGATCACCTGTACCACTTTTGTGTACCACAATGTGTACCATGTACCACTTTTGTGTACCACAATGTGTACCACATGTGATTCAACGGTTGAATTATTAGGGGTTAGAGCTGATATCATCATTGATGCATAACCGTTGAATCACATGTGGTACAGGTGATCTCGGCTCTAACATCGATATTTAATTGAACTAAGGGAAAAAAAGAACTTGCCTGGAGCACTGCAGTGTAAAGTGTTTCATTGACAATTTGTACCAGGATTCCCTTTCCATTTGCGGTGAAGTTAACTTCACATCCGTCCATGCCTGAAAGAAAAAATTGGATTGGAAATTGAAGCAGCAGTTTCAAGTGAAAAAAAAAAAAAAACGGTGCAAAAGAATTAGTTTGAGCAGAGAGAAAAGAACCTCACCCAAACCCAGCTATCAGATTTAAGCTCATCATAAAGAGGCTTAACAATTGCGTAGAACCGAGCATTCGTACTGAGTACAATCCCGGCATTAGGCCTCTCCAAAATTAAATAACCACCGGTCATCAAAACCTTTCCGGGTGCAGATGCAACTCTGTTCAAACAAAATACCAAATCAGACTACACCTACCATTTGCAGAAAAAATAATAATAAAGAATGTATATTCAATATTTCAGAATTCCAATCAAATTCTATCCGATTCTGCTTGAGAAATACACAATTTCAAAAAAAAAAAAAAAAAAACCAAGAAAATATGCATTTACTTTAATGAATCGAATTTACAAACAATCAAACAAATTACAAACTTACACTGCCATTTCTTGAAAACTTTAACGATCTGGCTTTGACAACAAACTACAATAAGAATCAATGAGTTGAGAAATATTAAGAAACATTAAAACAAAGTTTAGAGAATATTGAGCGAAAAAAAAGCTTACTTTCTTCCACTTTCTCGGCAATCAAACAGCAAGATTCTCACCGATGGAAAATATACAAGGTATCAAGTCTGATTGATTATTGTAACTACTGCTGCTAGGAAATTTGGAGCTGGAATAATTGTGTGATTTGATTTGGGAACTTCAAAATTGAACACCAATTTCAAATCTTCGTAATTGACGATTTATGTGCCTGCTGCGGCGGAAGAGAGGAAGTGAGAGAGTGTGGAGTATTTAATTGCACGTTTAAAACCCAATAATGAGGACTCATTTGATGGAGTGTAAATTTTAGATGGATATATTCCCTCACCACCCTTAGGGTTTGGTGAAATCCCAATTGTCACCCTAGTGTTTTTTTTTTTTTTTTTTTTTGAAGGTACAAATAAATAAAAAATGAATTTGGAACTGTTCTAAAGTTGGAATGACAACAACAAGAAATTTTTAATCCAAAATCAATTTAGGTTCAGGTAAACATGAACCGTCAATGAAAATAAGTGAGGAAAAAATAAACAAAAACAAAAAGAAAAAAATGAGAAATCAAAAAAGATTTAAAAGAATAAATAGGTGAGAATAAAAATTGGAAAACGATTTTTTTCTAAAAAAAAGAAGCAAATATGGAACAAAAATTTAAAACCCTATCATCCAAAGTCGGAATGAAGCAACAACAAACTTTTAGTCCAAAAATGATTTGGGGTAAGCTAACTTGTACCGTCAATGGATAAGTGATGAAAAAATAAACAAGAAAAAAAAGAAAATGTTAAATCAAAGAAGATATTTAAATGAATATATGTGAGAAAAAATAAAAAGAAATATAAAAAAGAAAAAAAATGCAAAAAAAAGTACCTCAAATAGTCACTTTGTGCATGTTTGGTACCTATTGTCATTTTTGTTGCATGTTAAGTACCTCAAATGGCCATTTTGTGCAATTGTGGTCATTTTGGCTCACGGCGTTCATATTCAGCCATTAAATGAACCATACGCTTCACACCTTCATTTTGGTGAGGGGTAAAAACGGAAATGCAATGCAAGAGACAAAGGGGCTAATAGACGACTTGAAAGACTTGAAAGAAAGAAACATTTGAGTGCAAGAGACAAACAAAGAGAATTAGTGTTTCGTTGCCGAAGAAAATGGCGAATATGGTGTGGGCAGTTCTTCCAGAATGGGATGATTTCGATCCCGACGACATTTACTGTAAGTGCGCATTTTACTTTGGTGTTATTCCCAATTTTTGGCTTTGAAAATTAGGTTATGTGGGCCTTTCTGTTTGTGTTGGTTTGTTTGTTTGTTTGATTCTTATGTCCTTGCTTTGATACATGAATGCAAAGTGGTCCCTGTAGTGGGGACATTTGATTTAAAAAATTGTTCTTTTTTCTTGCTTTTGAGAAAGCAAGAGGCAAGTTGTTTGTGTAAACTATTCAAAGTGGTCCTTGTAGTATGGACATTTGTTTAAAAAATTGGTCTTTCTTTTGTCATTAAAGACTTCCACCAGTATATGCTTTTATTTTCTTTCACTTTATTTACATGTCTTGGTGGATGTCCTTTTTCATGCTACAGATCATGGGTCTTCATTTGTGAGCTTAAAGTTCCATCATAGTGGCAGATTTGAAAGGGATGGTCAATTACAGTATGTAGGTGGGGAAGTAGGGTACATTGACTTCGTTAATAGTGATTATTTGTCAATTCATGAGGTACACTTAATGGTAAAAGCATTACACATTGATGTGAACACACCTCTGCTGTACTATTATAGGGTGCCATTGAGTGATTTGAAAAAGGGATTGAGAGCACCAGGTAATGATGAGGATACACGTAGTATGCTAGCACATGTCAAAAAAACATAAGTTGATTGAGATTTACATTGAACATGGGGAGCTATCCATCGTTGATTTCTTACTTGCAGCAAGGCAACCTAGTTCATTGGTTATTGAAGATTGTTATGATGATAATGTGGAAACAGTTGATGGTGAAGGAGGTGAAAATGAAGTTAGGGTTCAAGTTGAGCATTTTGGAGTCAGTGGCACCCAGTTAGCACTTGAGTATCATGTGGGTGAAACCAGAACCGGAGGGCATGTCAGGTAATGCTTCACTTGATCGAAGGCTTCTTGGCAAGCGTCGGTCCATTCTAGAGCCACATTCTTCTTGAGTAACTTGAAGATTGGCTAGCACATGGAAGTGAGTTGGTGCACAAACCGACTGATGTACTGAAGTCTGCCCATGAAACCTTTGATTTCTTTCTGTGTCTTACGAGGAGGCATGTCAATGATTGCTTTGATTTTCGAGGGATCTGCTTCAATTCCCCTCTCGGTGACCATGTAGCCAAGAACTTTGCCTCGGATAACCCCAAAAAAGTGCACTTTATGGGATTGCGCCTCATCTTGTGTTGTCGAAGCCTTTCGAAGAACTTGCGGAGGTCGATCAAGTGTTGACCGTCGGTTCCTTTTGAATGGATGATCATATCGTCCACATAGACCTCGATTTCTTTGTGAATCATATCGTGGAACAAGTCTGTCACAAACCTTTGATAAGTAGCCCCAGCGTTCCTCAACCAAAATGGCATGACTGTGTAGCAAAAGGTGCCCCACGTTGTTGTGAAAGCAGTCTTATGTTGATCCTCTTCGGCCATGAGAATCTGATTATACCCAGCAAAGCCATCCACAAATTAGCGGACCTCGTAGGCGGCAGTGGAGTCGACTAGCATGTCGATGTTGGGTAGTGGAAAGTCATCCTTTGGAGAAGCTTTGTTCAAATCCCGGAAATCCACACAAACATGGACCTTGCCGTTAGCCTTTCTGACTGTCACAACATTTGCTAGCCATATTGGATACTCCATAACTTTGATGAAGCCCACAATGAGAAGCTTCTCTATCTCTTCTTTGACCTGGAGAGACCATTCTGGCTTGATCTTTCTGATTTTTTGTTTCGTTGGCTTAGCGTCGTCTCTGATCGGAATCCTGTGCTCGGCGACCTTTCTGTCTAAACCCGGCATGTCTTTGTATGACCATGCGAAAACATCCACGAACTCTCTGAGTAGTGCAGTCAATCTGTCTTTCTCTTCCCCCTTAAAGAAGCTTCCGATCTTGATTTCTTTCGGCTCCTCATCGGTACCCAAATTAACAACATGCAATTCTTCATCAGCCCCTGGACCATTTTCACCATGACTACGGACCTGTTGATTTAGTTCATTTAAATATGTTTCATTTTAGTGGTCTATTTCATCATAGTTTGAATCGTTATTAACTAGTTCATTAAATTCATTATTAGTTAATTCATCATTTATGATGTTTGCAATCTCGGGGTACTCAGAAAGATCAAATTTTTCATTAGCAAAGAAAGGGAACACATTCTCGGCTATTGCCTCCATATCCTCTTGGGTGAGGGTGTCGGAAACGCTCTCGGACTCGAAAGTGAATGTCAATAAGTCTTCCTTTGTAACCCTGCGTGGAATGCAACCCATTTTCTTGATCAAGAATTCCTCGGATACCACGGGTCCCTTTATTGAATACCAGTTGTTGATTGGCTCGGAGCTTGGCTTGATCTCGCTGATAGGCTCACTTCTCGTGTCGGTGTTATCGGAGATGGCATTGACTTGGCACTCATCCATGATGGCAAGTTCCTCGAACATGGAGGCTAGATCAGTTAACTCCTCCCCCACGGTAATCTCTGTCTCGGACTCTATAGTCACTTTCTTCCCCCCACCATTCTCGAGGTGACATCGGAGTTGGTTCCTCTTCACGCTTCTGTATTTCACAATTGACAAAGACTTCGAGACCGGGCTTTTTGATATCCTTGCTGTTGACCCATGGTTCGGACGAAGTAGCCATTAATGTCTTGCGATAAGGCCTCAAATTGGGGATCTCGTATTGACGGCCTTCCCTGCGAGCTCGGGCCTTTTCATTCTTGAAGGCTTTCTCATATCTCAAATCGTCTTTGGAAGGATCATATCCCAACCCGAACTTGTTCTTGACAAATGGGACCTCCACGGGTTGCATTCTCCCTTGTTGGTACTTCCCGAGGCCTAAATCGGGGAAGTAGTTCATATTCCTCATCATGCGGAGGACTTTGTGATTACCGAGGGTCCATGGTCCGTTTTCCCCTTCTTTGTCTATGGTGTTTATTGAGACGCTGGAGAGGTGGAGTCTTCTAGCCCATGCTGAATTTGGTGGATGGGTTTCCCATTTCCGTGGATAGTGACATTTTCTGCCATGACAGTCACTATTTCATCACCATTTCGGAACTTGACACATTGATGGAGAGTTGAAGGGATGTCATTAGAACTGTGTATCCATGGTCGGCCCAAGAGAAAATTGAATGAAGAGGCGACATCGAGCACTTGAAACGAGACGAACATAACCATGCTCCTAAATTCAATGTCCACTTCTACCATGCCCATGACTGTGCGGGCAGTGCTGTCGTAACCTCGGATCACTTGAGTAGAAGGCTTTAGATCTGAACTTTTAAGTCACAGTATGACCATGATTCGGCCAGGCATTAAGTTGAGTGCGGAACCACCGTCAACCAAGACTCTTGAAATAGGTCTCCCTCTTGCCCTTACTTTGAGATAGATGGCCTCATTGTGGTTGGACCCAAATGGTGGAAGGTCCATGTCGGCAAAGGTGATGACATTGCCAAAATGTATGTGGCCTATCATAGCAGTAAGGTCTTCGGGAGTGGTGTCAGGAGAGACTGATGTGTCGTCAAGATTGCTGATGACAAGGTCTCGGTGCTTATTTGAAGATGCAATGAGGTCCCAAATGGATATGTTTGCTTGATTTTTCTTGATTTGAACTAATAAAGGATCTTCGGGAGTGTCACGAGTCTCCGATCTTGGAGAAGAGGTGCTTGGCGCAGAAGTAGTGGGATTGTTTGCTATGACCCATCCGGATCGAGTTAGCATGTTGACGTTCCCGTTTTGCTTCTTCCTATTCTCTAAGAATTCCCTCATTACCTCATCATAAGTCACAACATAGCAAGAATTATCAATTTCATTCATATCATTGGAGCCTTCATTCACAATGGGAATTGAATGAGTGGTCTCCTTAAACACTCCTAACTCTATTACATGGACATCACCTCCACTAGGAACTATGAATTCCTTCTTGTCGATGAGGTCTTGGATGATGTTACGGAGGACAAAGTATTTCTCGGTAAGATGGACACTATGTTGATGATAGCCACACCATTTGTGATGGGCATGGTTGGCGTTGATCGTCTTGGGTTGGTACCCTTGCAGAGTTGTAATTTGCCCTTTAGCTTTGAGGACTTTAAAGGCCTCGGTGTGAGTCGTGTCTTGAAGAGGAGTGTAGACACAGTCACTTTTAAACTTTTTGCCTTGGTGCGGAGGGACGTTCTTGTAATTTCCCTTGTCTGTAGTGACGGCATTGACTGAAGCCTCTTTTATTGAGTTAGAGACGGCCTTGTATCGGAAGCTAGGAGCAGTTTTCTTGATCTCCTTGAGAAAGTCATCCATTTGGACCCCTGCCTCATACATTTGAGAAAAGTCGGAGTAGCAAACCCCATTTAGGTGGGTGCGGAGATCCATCTTGAGACACTTGAGGAAGATGTCCATTTGCTCCTTGGTATTAGGCCTCTCGACTATTTCAGCAAGTTTGTCATTCCACCTTCTTGTAAAATCAATAAATGACTCATTGTCCCTTTGGGTGATATTCTCAAGCTCTTTCTTTGTCGGGCGGTGAGTGGTGTTGCCTTGGTATTGACTTTTGAAGGCAAGTATGGCGGCGTCCCAATCGAGATGGATTGTGAGCAGGAGAGTTGCATACCAATCTTTTGCGGCCCCCTCGAGAGTAAGAGGGAAACATTGTGCCATAATCTTAAGAGAGATCTTTTTTGGAACCATAGCCCATATGTAAGTCTCAATGTGGGCCATCAGACAAGAGTTGCCCTTGAACTTGCTGATGTCGGGCATTTTGAACTTTTCGGGGAGAGCAGCCATTGTGCTCATGAGAATGGATGACTGATAAAGGCTTGTGTCGGAGCCTTTCCCCAAGTTAAGACCGTTGAAGCGTTGGTCTATGTAAGCCATGATTGAATCAACCATCTTGTGATCCTTGTTTTCGGTGCTTGGTTCCCCCATTTTCTTGGTACGGGCACTAACATACATGCTTTCAAACAAACCCTTGGTCCACTCGGACTCTTCATTGTCATCCTTGTCTTTACCCTTGGAAAGCTTGGTGAGCTTGGCCTTCATTTGGTCTATTTCGGCTTCATGAGCCTCCCTTTGATTGTCAAGGTGGGATTGCCAAAGATCATCTTTGCTTTGGGCCTCCTTATTGAGAGTGGAGACTTGCTCTTGGAGAGTCTGGACCATAGCTGAGAGTTTCTCAAGAGACATGGTGTTGTTGGCGTTGGAGTTGCCGGCCATTGATGCTGTCGGAGCTGTTGGAGTGATCAATTCACGAACTAGCCGGTTTGCTGAATCTCGGTAGATGCGGTAAGTACCAATTGGACCTAAATTGAAGAAGAGGCCCTTGTCAGTCTTGAGTAACACTTTCGGTCCATGAAGAGGCTTAGAACACACAGTGGGCACACGACTCGAACCTCATAAAGAAAAAGTTTTTTTTTTTTTTTTTTTTTTTTTTTTTTTAAGTCGGAGGGACGGAATCTCTTTTGGGTTTTCTAAGAAAATAGTGGAATCGTCACGCTAGTATATAGACCTTCTCGCGGTCCCATATACTCATCGGATTCCACCACGTTTGTGAATCCTACACGTGTCGGGATTAAACTAAATTAATGTAGTAAAGCATACATGCGGGGACATTTTTATTTTCGTCCATAATAACCACTTGGGGACGGAGTTTTATTTCGTCCATGATAACCACTTGTTTCTCTTGGAAACGACATGTATGATTTGAAAACATTAGTTTAGGGAAATCTCGTCACATGAAAACCGACTTGGTCACGGAGTGTTAGACCCTAACTAGAATTGTGTTGGCTTGTGCTCGGCTAAAGAGAGGCTTAAAGGTTACCCCTGGCATGTAGTCATGAACTACGCCACGGGCTGAGGTTTACCGCTTCGAGAGAGTCAAGGTCGTGTGGAGCTTGAAACTCTCTAGGACGGGCCTCGACAGGTTTGGGGTTATGAACTTGTGCGACTCGATAGTGAGCAATTGATAAGAATTAGTGCACGTAGTGTGAGGTCCAACAAGTGACAAAACATTTTATACTTTTTTTTTTAAAAAAAAAAAATAAAATAAAAGCAAATAAGCACGCAATTTACAACTCTCGATGACACGCCCCCAGGTCCCGGGATCCCCTAATAGAACCTCGAACCCGGATGGGAGTGCCTAACAAGGAACAAGAAACTTAACAAGAAACTTAATGACATTTGTTAACAAATTGACATGATATATATACTCTAGAGTAAGGAGCTATACTAGCTCACAACACGAGTTCTAGACAAGAAAATTTAAAACCAAACTTAATACATACACAGCGGAAACATGCCTAGCACATAAGCTGGCATTCAGAGTACTATACAAGATGTCTAGTGACAACAAGAACTGAACAAGACTGTCTACCCCAAAATAAGGAGTTATACAACCCAATACATCGTCCTCACCAAGTGTAAAAGGACACAAGCCCCAAAATAATCACGACCTGCGAAGTAAGCTCCCAACTATGTCGAGCCTCACTGCGCACTATCCTTCCTTTCCTGGGGGGGGAAACAAATAAAGGGTGAGATAAATCTCAGTAAGCTATTAGATGCAACTACATGACATGTTATCATGCAATTCAAGTAGATACTCAAGTAATCATATATTAAGTATCATCAAGTAACAAGTATATGAGAGGATAATCCACTCATCAAGTAGCACATAAAGCTAATCAAGAAAGTTATAAGGATATTGCTTCCTTCCTTATTCCTCCCAAGAATACCATTGTTGTCGTAGCTTGTATTACTTTGACAATCACGATCAATAACAAGAAACTGATTATTCAGTATGTATCAGAAGACCCGGTAACCAGTGTCATTCCCAATATCAAGACTCACGAATGTTCATGAGGTGTTCAAGACAAGAGTTTAGCATTCACTTAAGTTAGGCTTATTGCTCCAACTAAGGAAGTTATGCCCTTACTATGGCCGGTAGTAAGGGGTCAAGCGGAAATACATAGGGACCCGATTGTCACTTAAGCCCCAGCTCTCGCGACAAGCGTGAACCTATATATTTTCGAACAAGCAAGGAGAACCAGCTGGACTCACACAAGAAGGTACAAGTAGATATTTACTTGAACTACGGGAGAAGAACCAATCCAAAAGTAGTGGACTAGCTCAACATGGAACATGCTTCAAGTAATCAAGAAGTCACCTTGTATCAAGCAAATGTATGAAATGTTTGCACATACACAACAAGAACATGTCTCATACACGTTAGTGCTTGTTCATAGCACTTTCAATTTCACCACCATACATATGTATTGGTGTCAAGCCAAGTACAAGATTTTATTATCTTATATTCAAATTATAATCCAATTCTTTGGATGTTCAAGTCACGTACAAGATTTTAATGTCTTATACTTCAAATTATATCCAATCTTTGGACATTCAAACAAGTATAAGAGTTATACATTTACTCTTACAAAATTCCAATCCTATTCTTAGGATGTTCAAGTCTAAGACCTTATGCTAATGCCTCTAAGGTGCACAATCATTGGATTCACAACAAGTATAACACATTAGTGCTTATTCATAGCACTTTCAAGACATAAGGAAGAGTTACTACTCTTATACTTAAGTTCTCATTTTAATTCAATGAGTATACATGTTTAAGACCAAGTTCTGATGCCCCTAAGGTGTCACACACTTGCTAGGATATCTTATACTAAGGTTATATACCTTAACTAGGGTTACTTCCCACTTATACAAACTTTAAACAACATTTTTGGTTTTTCAGATAACTGTGCGGTCGCCTAACATGAACTGTGCGGTCGCAAACAAGCAGGTCAATTTTTTGAAAAACCTTTCAGAAAGATGTGCGGTCGCCCAAGGATTTTTGTGCGGTCGCACAAGGTACCAAAATGCGAAATTTTATTTCTTTCCCAGGTTGAAATATTTTCCGTCCCAAGCGTAGGAGTAACTTTTACTATCAATTTCAATAACTCCAAAATACACTAACATGCTCAATTCACTTAATCCAAGTTCTTTCATTATGCTACACAGAGGAATTATACTCCCTTTGTCCCAATTTTACAAGTACCACAAAAATCATCCCAAACACAAAATTAATATTCACAAGTATCGAGAATAACATTTATGCATGTTATTACAAGCAAGGGGAAGCTAATAACTTACCTAGTCAAAATTCAAGTTGACCAAAACTTATTTATGTTCGGCCTGGAACGCTCTATTCAACGCCACGAATACTAATCCGGGATCAGAATCAAGAACGGAGGGATAATTAAACTCGAGGAGTCGAGAATAGGATAAACTTTTAACCCTAACTTTGAAACAGAGAAGGAACGAGAAGAAAATTAGGAATTGCCTTCTCTGACAACCAAACAACATGATATACTTTGCAACTTTCAAACAATTGCACTTAGGCCCCTCAAGTTTCACTTTTAACAAAAAGGCCCCTAAAGTCAAATTTTCACAAATGACTCAAAAGTCAAAACTAGACATTTAACTACCTTAACTATTTAAAGCAGTTAAAGATTTAACCCAAATAAAACTAGCACATAATATGCAAGTTCAAGTATTTAACAAGTATGTCAAATATTTAACAAGAAATTCGATGGGTGTTACACTCGAATCACCCGTGTGACCGATAAAAGAACAAAAAATAAAACAGTTAAGTGGTCCAAATCAGTCCTTATGCGGGCAACTGTGCCCACACCCCATTATTCTGCTCTGTTTTGGAAACCTGTTCCTGTTCTGGAAAAACCGCCCAGAAGCGCGCGCCTCTGGGCGGAGCATAGATACATGGAACACATCATGAATACCAGATAAAGAAGGAGGTAAAGCCACTCTATAAGCTAACTTACCAACTCTTTCAAGAATCTCAAATGGACCGATATAACGAGGAGATAACTTTCCTTTCTTCCCAAATCTCTTTATACCTCTACGAGGAGAGACCTTCAAGAATACAAAGTCACCTACCTGAAATTCAAGATCCCTTCTACGATGATCTGCATAACTCTTTTGTCTACTCTGAGCTGTGCGCAATCTATCTCGAATGAGTTTCACACTTTCAACTGACTGTTGAACCATTTCAGGACCCAAGAGTCTAGCTTCTC
This sequence comes from Campanula takesimana, assembly GCA_026119855.1. Classification (NCBI taxonomy): domain Eukaryota; kingdom Viridiplantae; phylum Streptophyta; class Magnoliopsida; order Asterales; family Campanulaceae; genus Campanula; species Campanula takesimana. The sequence goes on from JAOWBW010001008.1 coordinate 648,735, forward strand.
CCACTTCATCCCAGCATATAGGAGATCGACATTTTCTGCCATAATGAGCCTCATATGGAGCCATTTCAATGCTAGACTGAAAACTGTTATTATAAGCAAACTCAGCAAAGGAAGATGAGTATCCCAACTGCCTTTGAAATCAATAACACAAGCACATAACATATCCTCAAGAATCTGTATAAGTCTCTCAGATTGCCCATCAGATTGAGGATGAAAAGCAGTACTGAAATTCAATTTAGTACCCATAGCACCCTGAAGAGCCTGCCAGAATCGAGAAGTAAAACGAGGATCTCTGTCAGATACAATACTCACAGGAACCCCATGCAGTCGGAATATCTCCTGAACATACAACGATTCCAACTGAGACAATGAATATCCCATGGAAACAGACAAGAAGTGAGCTGATTTAGTCAACCTGTCCACTATAACCCAAACAGCATCATGGCCTCGTCTGGTACGTGGCAAACCAGTCACAAAATCCATAGTAATATGCTCCCATTTCCACTCTGGAATTTCTAATGGTTGCAACAAACCTGCTGGATGTTGATGTCCCACTTTTACTTGTTGACAAGTCAAACATTTGGACACATACTCAACAATTTCTCTTTTCATATTGTTCCACCAGAAATGTTTCTTCAAGTCTTGGTACATTTTAGTACTTCCAGGATGAATAGTATACTTGGCTTTGTGAGCCTCTTCAAGAACTTTCTTCTTTATCTCAGGATCAACTGGAATACAAACTCGGCCTCGGAAGGTAAGAATTCCATCACTATTAAAAGAAAAATCTGGTTGCTTTCCTTCATTCATTCCACTAATGATTTTCTGCAATTCAGAATCAATTACCTGAGCTTCTTTGATCTGTTGGAGTAAATCTGAAGTAGCCTTTATATTAGCAAAGATAACTCCATGATTTGATTCACAAGGACTCCAATCACACAAGTCTTCAAACATCTTCCATTCACGAATCATCAGGCAAGAAATATAAGTCTTTCTGCTCAGTGCATCTGCCACAACATTTGCTTTTCCTGGATGATAAAGGATAGTACAATCATGATTCTTCAATTTCTCCATCCATCTACGTTGCCTCATGTTAAGCTCTTTTTGAGAAAACAAGTACTTCAAGCTTTTATGATCGGTAAAGACTTCAAATTTAGTTCCATACAAGTAATACCTCCATTTATGCAAAGCAAAAATAATCGCAGCCAACTCTAAATCATGAGTAGGATAATTCTTTTCATAAGGAGATAATTTTCGAGAAGCATAAGCTATTACCTTGCCATCTTGCATCAGAACACAACCCAATCCTTCTTTAGAAGCATCAGTATAAACCATGAAATGCTCAGAACCATTAGGCAAAGCCAAGACTGGAGCTGTAGTCAAACGCCTTTTTAACTCCTGAAAACTTGCTTCACATTTGTCATTCCACTCAAAAGAAATAGCTTTTCGAGTCATATTATTCAATGGAGTAGCAATCTTGGAGAATCCCTCAATGAACCTCCGATAATAACTAGCCAAGCCCAAGAAACTACGGATTTCTGTCACTATAGTTGGCCTCTTCCAGTTTACAACTGCTTCAACTTTGGAAGGATCTACTGCAATACCAGTAGCAGGCACAACATGCCCCAAGAATGAAACCTCTTCTAACCAGAAAGCACATTTGCTGAATTTTGCAAATAATTGTTTCTCACGAAGAACTTGCAATACCACTCTGAGATGTTGTTCATGCTCAGCCCGTGATTTAGAATACACAAGAATGTCATCAATGAATACCACCACGAAACAATCAAGATATGGCTTGAAGATACGATTCATCAAATCCATAAATACAGCTGGAGCATTTGTCAAACCGAATGGCATAACAATAAACTCATAATGCCCATACCTAGTACGGAAAGCTGTCTTTGGTATATCCTCAGATCTGATTTTCAACTGATGATAACCACTTCTCAAATCAAGCTTCGAATACACTACTGAACCCTGAAGCTGATCAAACAAGTCATCAATATGAGGTAACGGATATTTGTTCTTGATAGTTACCTGATTAAGATCTTTGTAATCAATACACAATCGCAGTGTCCCATCTTTCTTTCTGACAAATAACACTGGTGCACCCCACGGTGATACACTAGGTCTGATGAAACCCCTTTCAAGCAATTCCTCAAGCTGTGTTTTTAATTCTCTCAACTCAGCTGGAGCCATTCTATAAGGTGCTTTAGAGATTGGTGCTGTACCTGGTAATAACTCAATACAGAACTCAAGCTCTCGATCAGGTGGCATGCTATACTCAGAAGAGAACACATCTGAAAATTCAGACACAACAGGAATATCCTCCATCTTGGGAACAGATAAACTCTGATCAAGCACACATGCGAGATACCCGGCACAACCACGAGATAAAAGTTTTCTAGCTTTTAAAGCAGAAATAACATGTATAGCACATAAAGGCCTATCACCTTCAAAGGTAAAATCAGGCAAACCAGGAATAGAAAAAGTTACTACTTTTCTATAACAATCAACAGATGCATGATGCACATATAGCCAATCCATGCCAAGAATCACGTCAAAGTCCCTTATAGGTAACACGACTAGGTCAGCAAGAAGGGCATGATCACCCACAAGAACCTCACATTTCTTATAGACCTCAGAAGTAAACATGCAATCTCCTATAAGGGAAGATACTTATAGCACATAAGGCATAGAATCAGGAAGAACATGCAAATGCGACACAAAATGAGATGCCACATAAGAATGAGATGAGCCTGGATCTATCAAGACTCGCGCTCTCGTACTAGAAAGTAATATAATACCTCCTATGACCGCAGAAGACTCAGCTACACCTGCTGATCTAGAGCAAACACTCGACCCTGAACTTTTGGTCGACCCCCACTATCTCTCTTGGAACCTGAAGCCTGCTGACTTGTAACCCCAGCTTGATTTCCTCTATTTTTAGGACAATTTCTAGCAAAGTGCCCCGCTTCACCACACACTAAAAATTTTCCTTGCTTTGACCAACACTTGTCTTCAGAATGACCTTCTTTTGAACAAAAACCACATACTTTCCTGGAACCTTGGAATGTTGTCCTCGAACCAGTTGATACACTACCTTTACTTTCGGTTGGCTGTCGGAATCGACGATCTTGGCGGCCAGATTTACCACCTTTAGAACCAGATCCCTAAGTTTTCTCTGATACACGACCAGTCATGATTGTTCCCAACTTCACCTTGTGTTCTTCAATATCATTTTCAATAGTATAAGCCTTCTCCACTGCTTGATGATAGCTAGTAAGCTGTAGAGAAAGAAGTTGCTTCCTATACTCAGTCCTTAACCCTTTAACAAACCTCTGTGCCTTCTTGGCTTCGTTTGGAACTAAGTGATCACAATACCTCGCCAATTCTGTGAACTTGGTTGAGTATTGCCCCACTGTCAGACTTCCCTGCTCCAGATTAAGAAATTCCATTTCCTTTTTATCTTGGACCAATGTTGGAATAAACTGTGACTTGAATGCTTTAAGAAAATTTTCCCATGTCTGTGGTACACCTTCCAGTTCCCAACTTTTACTCAACACTTTCCACCAATGTTCAGCGGCTTTCTCAAGTTTAAAGGTTGCAAAGGTTACCTTATCACCACCTGCACATCTCAAGGCTGTAAATATCTTCTCAATACTTTCAATCCACTCCTCTGCCTTCTTAGCATCAAATTCCCCATCAAAACTACGAGGTTTCAGCTTCAAGAACCTTGTAAGGCGATTAGGATAATCCCAGTCTACATTATCAACCATTTCTTCTTGAGGAGTTATAGATCTCAGCTGATTACTGCCACTTGTACCTTCAGAACTCATTGTACCTGTAGGTAAACACTCAGCGTTATTAATAACACCCCAAGACTCACCCATACCTAGGCCATAGACCCTATCCAGACTTAGAGCAAACCAAGGTAGCTAAACAGGGTAGCTAAACTAGGGTAGCTCTGATACCAACCTGACACGCCCCCAGGTCCCGGGATCCCCTAATAGAACCTCAAACCCGGATGGGAGTGCCTAACAAGGAACAAGAAACTTAACAAGAAACTTAATGACATTTGTTAACAAATTGACATGATATATATACTCTAGAGTAAGGAGCTATACTAGCTCACAACACGAGTTCTAGACAAGAAAATTTAAAACCAAACTTAATACATACACAGCGGAAACATGCCTAGCACATAAGCTGGCATTCAGAGTACTATACAAGATGTCTAGTGACAACAAGAACTGAACAAGACTGTCTACCCCAAAATAAGGAGTTATACAACCCAATACATCGTCCTCACCAAGTGTAAAAGGACACAAGCCCCAAAATAATCACGACCTGCGAAGTAAGCTCCCAACTATGTCGAGCCTCACTGCGCACTATCCTTCCTTTCCTGGGGGGGGGAAACAAATAAAGGGTGAGATAAATCTCAGTAAGCTATTAGATGCAACTACATGACATGTTATCATGCAATTCAAGTAGATACTCAAGTAATCATATATTAAGTATCATCAAGTAACAAGTATATGAGAGGATAATCCACTCATCAAGTAGCACATAAAGCTAATCAAGAAAGTTATAAGGATATTGCTTCCTTCCTTATTCCTCCCAAGAATACCATTGTTGTCGTAGCTTGTATTACTTTGACAATCACGATCAATAACAAGAAACTGATTATTCAGTATGTATCAGAAGACCCGGTAACCAGTGTCATTCCCAATATCAAGACTCACGAATGTTCATGAGGTGTTCAAGACAAGAGTTTAGCATTCACTTAAGTCAGGCTTATTGCTCCAACTAAGGAAGCTATGCCCTTACTATGGCCGGTAGTAAGGGGTCAAGCGGAAATACATAGGGACCCGATTGTCACTTAAGCCCCAGCTCTCGCGACAAGCGTGAACCTATATATTTTCGAACAAGCAAGGAGAACCAACTGGACTCACACAAGAGGTACAAGTAGATATTTACTTGAACTACGGGAGAAGAACCAATCCAAAAGTAGTGGACTAGCTCAACATGGAACATGCTTCAAGTAATCAAGAAGTCACCTTGTATCAAGCAAATGTATGAAATGTTTGCACATACACAACAAGAACATGTCTCATACACGTTAGTGCTTGTTCATAGCACTTTCAAGTTCACTACCATACATATGTATTGGTGTCAAGCCATGTACAAGATTTTATTATCTTATATTCAAATTATAATCCAATTCTTTTGATGTTCAAGTCACGTACAAGATTTTAATGTTTTATACTTCAAATTATATCCAATCTTTGGACATTCAAACAAGTATAAGAGTTATACATTTACTCTTACAAAATTCCAATCCTATTCTTAGGATGTTCAAGTCTAAGACCTTATGCTAATGCCTCTAAGGTGCACAATCATTGGATTCACAACAAGTATAACACATTAGTGCTTATTCATAGCACTTCAAGACATAAGGAAGAGTTACTACTCTTATACTTAAGTTCTCATTTTAATTCAATGAGTATACATGTTTAAGACCAAGTTCTGATGCCCCTAAGGTGTCACAACACTTGCTAGGATATCTTATACTAAGGTTATATACCTTAACTAGGGTTACTTCCCACTTATACAAACTTTAAACAACATTTTTGGTTTTTCAGATAACTGTGTGGTCGCCTAACATGAACTGTGCGGTCGCACACAAGCAGGTCAATTTTTTTGAAAAACCTTTCAGAAAGATGTGCGGTCGCCCAAGGATTTTTGTGCGGTCGCACAAGGTACCAAAATGCGAAATTTTATTTCTTTCCAAGGTTGAAATATTTTCCGTCCAAGCGTAGGAGTAACTTTTACTATCAATTTCAATAACTCCAAAATACACTAACATGCTCAATTCACTTAATCCAAGTTCTTTCATTATGCTACACAGAGGAATTATACTCCCTTTGTCCCAATTTTACAAGTACCACAAAAATCATCCCAAACACAAAATTAACATTCACAAGTATCGAGAATAACATTTATGCATGTTATTACAAGCAAGGGGAAGCTAATAACTTACCTAGTCAAAATTCAAGTTGACCAAAACTTATTTCTGTTCGGTCTGGAACGCTCTATTCAACGCCACGAATACTAATCCGGGATCAGAATCAAGAACGGAGGGATAATTAAACTCGAGGAGTCGAGAATAGGATAAACTTTTAGCCCTAACTTTGAAACAGAGAAGGAACGAGTAGAAAATTAGGAATTGCCTTCTCTGACAACCCAAACAACATGATATACTTTGCAACTTTCAAACAATTACAATTAGGCCCCTCAAGTTTCACTTTTAACAAAAAGGCCCCTAAAGTCAAATTTTCACAAATGACTCAAAAGTCAAAACTAGACATTTAACTACCTTAACTATTTAAAGCAGTTAAAGATTTAACCCAAATAAAACTAGCACATAATATACAAGTTCAAGTATTTAACAAGTATGTCAAATATTTAACAAGAAATTCGATGGGTGTTACACTCGAATCACCCGTGTGACCGATAAAAGAACAAAAAATAAAACAGTTAAGTGGTCCAAATCAGTCCTTATGCGGGCAACTGTGCCCACACCCCATTATTCTGCTCTGTTTTGGAAACCTGTTCCTGTTCTGGAAAACCGCCCAGAAGCGCGCGCCTCTGGCTTGTGTCATGGGATGCGCGCGCGCGTTGCGTAGAGTATCTGGGAGGCGCCCGCTCTTGGGTAAACCTGTCAGACTGTCAGAGACTTTGGACTCAGGGGATTGCCGTGGTCTTGAATGTGTATTGGAACCCCTGCAAAGATGATTAGCACATAAAAAAGAAGAATAGGAAGAACATATGAGAGGCGGACGATTCTGGTCTCTGATGTGAGACGCGCGCGCCTTAGGACAAGAAGGCCAGAGGCGCACGCTTCCCACCATCAGAAACCAGAATGCCCAGAAAAATGTAGACTATGAACAGAACGCAAGTTTAACCCTCAAACGGTCCCCAGCAGAGTCGCCACTGTAGATACCCCGGGGAAGGCCCACAGCTTGGCTAGAGCGCGTGGATGGATCCTAGGATGTCTAACTTGGTTTTAGTTGTTTAGAGTCGCCACCTATGTTTTTAACGGAACATAAGAAAAACCTAATATTAAGCCTATGTTTTGATACGGAAACCAGAGATTCTTGTTATGAGGTTCGGGGGTTAGGTTACGAGATGGGAAGTACTTAAACAACCATCTCGCCCAACTAATGTTGGTCTTGCTGGTTCATAGTCTACATCAAAAATGTTCTTCCTATTCTTTGATAATGATAAAAGGGGTTAAAAAGGGGTGTTTTGAATGTGGGGAGATAACTCCTTGACCAACTTCAATGGAATGAAGTGATCTTTGGTGTCATGTCCCAAAATGGTTTGGTGATTGAACATTTGATAAAATAAAAGAAGAAAAAAAGAGATGAAGTGGAGAGAAGAGAGTAAAGTAGTGTTTACCTAAACTTCAATTGACTTCAAGTACTTCTTGGAGAATTGCCTTGAAAATGTTTGTGTATAGTTTTCTTAATCACAAAAAGTCCTCCTTTTTGGTAGAGTTTTCTTGTGTTCCAAAAGAGAGTCCCTTGAAATGGTGGAGAAGAGGGGTTTATATAGGTGTAAAACAGATGTTTTTGGTGCCAAAACAAAGTCACAAAGATAAATTTCCCGGGCAAAATCATGTAAAATGAGCAAGGAAGGGATTCTTGGGCAGAATCTGTAACTGACGCCCAGATGCGCGCACTTCTTGCCTTGAGGGCGGGAGGCGCGCACTTCTTACCCCTAAGGGCGGAGGTGCGCGACTTTGAAATAGCCTTTTTGACAGAATGGACTAGAAAGTCAGCACTGTTATTCAGTTTAGTCCCTGGACTTAACAAAGTCAGTCAAGAACTTAACGAAAGTAACAGAAACTAATGAAAAATACTTAAAACAGGAAGAAACACAAAATCAAATGTGCAATCGGGGTGAGCGGTCCAAGGCGGGGTGTCTACACTTACATAATATACCGGCTTCTGGACCCCGTTTTCCTCTCGAACAAGTACATCTGCTACAGCACGTCTGTTGTTGCTAAAAACACG
>JAOWBW010001008.1:656915-757684 GCA_026119855.1 Campanula takesimana
CCGAACACCTCATGAATAATCATGAGTACTGATATTGAGAATGACACTGGTTAACCGGGTCTTCTGATATATACTGAATAATCAGTTCCTGTTATTGATCGTGACGTCAAAGTAATACAAGCTTCGACAACAATGGTATTCTTGGGAGGAATAAGGAAGGAAGCAATATCCTTATAACTTGCTTGTTTAGCCTTATGTGCTATTTGATGAGTGGATATCCTCTCATATATTGTTACTTGATGATACTTGATATATATTACTTGAGTATCTACTTGAATTGCATGAACATGTCATGTAGTTGCATCTAATAGCTTACTGAGATTTATCTCACCTTTTTTGTTCCCCCCCAGGAAAGGAAGGATAGTGCGCAGTGAGGCTCGACATAGTTGGGAGCTTGCTTCGCAGGTCGTGATTATTTTGGGGCTTGTGTCCTTTTACTCTTGGTGAGGGACGATGTATTGGGTTTTGTATAACTCCTTATTTTGGGGTAGACAGTCTTGTTTAGTTCTTGTTTGTCACTAGACATCTTGTATGGTACCTTATGCCAGCTGATGTGCTAGGCATGTTTCCGCTGTGTATGTATTACGTTTGGTTTTAAATTTTTTCTTGTATAGAACTCGTGTTGTGAGCTAGTATAGCTCCTTACTCTAGAGTATATATATCATGTCAGTTTGTTAAACAAAATGTCATTAAGTTTCTTGTTAAGTTTCTTGTTTCCGTTAGGCACTCCATCCAGGTTCGAGGTTCTATTAGGGGATCCCGGGACCTGGGGGCGTGTCAATGACGGTTTGCTAGAACCTAATCATATCTTATGGTTCATGTTTGGGCTCATTGCCAACTAGTGTAATCCTAGAGGGTCACACACAAATAGAACGAATCGTAAAGGACTAAATGGGAATTATGGAAAAATGCCTAAAAGTTGAATGGCACGGCCGTGCGCCTTAAAGGGCACGACCGTGCCATAAATCGAACAAAGGCAAAGTCTTGCGGGGTGACTGGCACGACCGTGCCAATATTGGACGGCTGGTGGCAACATGCGCACCTATTGGCACGACCGTGCGCCTAAAGGGCACGACCGTGCCAGTGCAGTCGGGCCAGAAACTCTGCAGCTTAATTATGTGACGGGATTTAGGTTCCTAAGTCCTAAGGGTTAAGGATTAGGACCTATTTAAAGATCCTTTCAGCAGTCATTAAGCACATGATTATGAGTGCCTCCAAAGGGTTTTGGGAGGTTATTTTCTTGTTCTAAGATCCCACAAGTGAAGAACAAGAATATTCATAATTCCATATAGTTCTTACAATTGTGAAAGGTGTTTCATAATTTGGTCTAGCAACAAGATCAAGTGTTCTTGATATTCGTTCGTGGTGTGGATACCGCAGAGGGTGAAACTTATCATCTTCATAGTTCGTGATTCTTGCTTTTTCGTGATCAAGATTCAAGCCTCCATCGAATTCAAGGTTGCAAAATCAAAGGCATCAAGGGTTAGTATTCTAGTATTCATTATGTTGTATTTGACTTAATCATATGAATGGATCTATGGGCTTTGGGTTTCATAAATTTTAAATGCTTAATTCCGCTGCGCATGTGACAACAAAACCCAACATAGGAACCACTTCAAGTTCAGTTATGAACTTCTTAATCCAAACAGCTTCCTTTGCAGCATCCGATGCAGCAATATACTCAGCTTCTGTTGTAGAATCAGCGGTTGTACTTTTCTTGGAACTCTTCCAGCTTACAGCTCCACCATTTAACATAAACACAAAACCCGATTGCGATCGGCTATCGTCTTTGTCGGTTTGGAAGCTTGCATCCGTGTAAGCATTTACAATGAGATCATCTTCCATTCCTCCATAGACCAAAAACGAGTCTTTAGTTCTTCTCAAGTACTTAAGAATCGCTTTTACAGCTATCCAGTGATTTTCGCCAGGGTCGGATTGATATCTACTTGTCATGCTCAAAGCATAAGATACATCCGGCCTAGTACAAATCATGGCATACATGATGGACCCAATTGCCGAAGCATATGGAACATCATTCATTTTCTCACGCTCATCTTTTGTCTTAGGACATTGAGTCTTGCTTAGAGAAACTCCATGTAACACGGGCAAGGTGCCTCTCTTAGAATTTTCCATACGGAATCTTCTAATGACCTTGTCAATGTATGTACTTTGGCTTAAACCAAGTAGCCTTCTTGATCTATCTCTATAGATCTTAATGCCAAGAATATATGCGGCTTCACCATATCTTTCATTGCGAAGCACTTTCCTAACCAAGTCTTCACAGACTGAAGTGTAGGAATGTCGTTTCCAATGAGCAATATGTCATCCACATATAAAACAAGGAATAGCACTATGCTCCCACTAATCTTCTTGTATACACAAGGCTCATCTTCATTCTTGATGAAACCAAAACTCTTTGACCGATTCATCAAAACGGAGATTCCAACTTCTAGAAGCTTGCTTCAATCCATAGATGGATCTCTGCAATTTGCATACCTTAGAATTTTGTTCAAAACCTTCCGGTTGTGTCATATACACATCCTCTTGGAGTTTTCCATTCAGGAAAGCGGTTTTGACGTCCATCTGCCATATTTCATAGTCATGATATGCGGCAATGGCAAGCAAAATTCTTATAGACTTGATCATTGCTACGGGTGAAAAGGTCTCATCATAGTCAATACCATGAACTTGCCTATAACCTTCGCTACAAGCCTAGCTTTGTAAGTATGCACCTTCCCATCCATGTCAGTCTTCTTCTTGAAGACCCATTTGCATCCTATGGTTTTTACACTTTCGGGCGCATCAATCAAATTCCAAACTTGATTGTCTTGCATGGATTGCAATTCGGATTCCATGGCTCCAAGCCACTTGTCCGAATCAGGAGAAGACATCGCCTCTTGGTAGGTTGATGGTTCATCATTCTCAATGATTTCTACCTCATTACTATCCGTTACGAGAAATCCATATCTCTCGGGCTCGGATCGTAACCTACTAGATCTGCGAGTTGCTTGTGTATTTTGAACAGTTTCCACAACTCCTTGTGGTTCTTGTTCTTGTTCCACTATTGGTTCAATGTTATTTTCTGGGTCTCGAATTTCTTCAAGATTTATTTTACTCCCACTGATTTCTTTGAAGAGAAACTCTTTCTCTAGAAAGACACCAGTTCGGGCAACAAACACTTTGTTGTCCTCACGGTTGTAAAAGTAATATCCTCTAGTTTCCTTAGGATATCCCACGAAAATACATTTATCAGATTTGTGTGCAAGTTTGTCTGAGAGAAGTCTTTTGACAAAAGCTTCGCAACCCCAAATCTTCATGAAAGACAGACAAGGCTTCTTTCCGCTCCACATCTCATATGGAGTCTTTTGAACCGATTTAGTTGGAACACGATTTAGTGTGAAAGCAGCGGTTTCTAGGGCGTAACCCCAAAAGGATATTGGAAGATCAACTTGACTCATCATTGATCGAACCATGTCTAACAAGGTCCGATTCCTCCTCTCGGACACACCATTCCATTGTGGTGTTCCGGTTGGAGTCAATTGTGAAACTATTCCACAATTCTTTAGATGATCATCAAATTCTTGACTCAAGTATTCTCCACCACGATCTGATCGAAGTGCCTTAATACTTTTGCCAAGTTGCTTTTCTACTTCATTTTGAAATATTCTAAATATCTCAAACGCTTCACTTTTATGTTTCATTAGGTAAACATACCCAAATCTACTATAATCATCAGTGAAGGTTATGAAGTATTGAAATCCTCCCCTAGCATTGCTACTTAATGGTCCGCATACATCGGAATGTATCAACCCCAATAAGTCGCTTGCCCTTTCACCCAACTTGGTAAAAGGTGTCTTAGTCATTTTTCCAAGAAGACACGACTCACAAGTATCATATGACTCGAGGTCACATGAACCTAAAAGTCCGTCCCCATGGAGTTTTGAGATACGCTTCTCATTAATATGACCGAGACGGCAATGCCACAAATAAGTATGATTTACATCATTAGGTTTAGATTTCTTATTTACATGATAGACATTGTCATTATTTTCATTCTTGACATCCAAGATATAAAGGCCATTAAATGAATTAGCAATACCATAAAGCACATCATTTAAATAAATAGAAAATTTCTTATTCTCAATAAGAAACTTAAAACCTTCATTATCCAAACAAGAAATTGAAATAATATTTCTGCTTAAATCCGGAACATAATAACAATTGTTCAAAACAAGAATTAATCCGGAAGGTAAAGTGACTTCATAAGTCCCTACGGCTAATGCAGCAACTCTTGCTCCATTTCCCACGCGTAGATCTACTTCACCTTCTTTAAGCAGTCTCCTATTCTTTAGTCCCTGCACATTTAGACAAATGTGAGAACCACATCCGGTATCCAATACCCAAGAATCAGTGGTAGAAAGGAGAATATCTATCATATAGATACCTGAAGTCGACGCAGCCTTGCTGCCCTTCTTCTTCTTTTGCTCTTCCAAGAAAGCCTTGCAATTACGTTTCCAATGACCAATTTCTTGACAATGGAAACAAATTGCATCCTTTTGTGTATCGGGTTTTGCCTCAGAAGCCTTGGCAACCTTTGTCTTGCTTATCTTGGGTTTGAAAACTTTTGTCTTACCCTTTCCTTTGGCACTAGGCTTCTTCCCATCATGAACCAAAAGCACGGGAGAACCTTTCTCCACAATTTTCATCTCTGCAGTTTTGAGCACCCATGCAACTCAGAGAGATTCTTATCCATTCCATGCATGTTATAATTCATCACAAACTGATTATAACTTTTAGGCAATGAATTAAGAATGAGATCCGTGGCTAGCTCCAATGGGATTGGATAGCCAAGTTTCTCAAGGTGCTCTACATAACCTTTCATTTTAAGAAAGTGAGGACTCACTTGTTGCCCTTCATTCATTTTACTAGTAGCGAATGCAACAATGGTCTTGTACCTCTCTTGCCTAGCTTGCTCTTGAAACATGGTCCTCAACTCCACGCCTATCTCATAGGCTTCCAAATGTTCCAAACTTTGTTGGAGTTTTGAGCACATAGCAGCAAGCATGAGACAACTTACATCTCTAGAATCATTACGATGTTTCTTGTAATTGTCTCTTTCTACCCTAGGGGCAGTAGGCGGTGGTTCGGCAGGGAGAGGCCCATCGAGAATGTACAACTTATCTTCTTGCCTAAGAACGATTCTTATGCTTCGGATCCAATCCATAAAGTTAGTACCATTCTCTTCGAGCTTATCCTTCTCAAGGATCGATCGCAACGACATTGATTGAGTGTTATTAGTCATTATCTACAAATATGCAAAATTTCCAAAATTTAATAAGTACCGGTTTTTATTAAAGAGATAAACAATGTATTTTTCCAAACAAAATACTCCCACTAAATTATATAACCTTCTTATACATCCAATGCATAATATAATTTAATTGGGCTAAGATACAACTTTAATTTAACTTTTGAGTCCACAGAGGCGGACCGCTTAAAAACTAAATTAATTAGGTAGACAATCATGTCAATCATATCCCATATGATTCTTAGATCCTTTTATGAGATTCTTTGAGAAATCCAATTTCAAAAAGCATGTTTAATCTCATCTTTTGCCTAGGCCCAAAACTGTTTTGACGCCTAATTAAGTCCAACCATTTTAAACGCATAGGAACCATTCAATTTAACGCACCTTGCGGAGGCAAGCCCACATTAAATTAATGAACCTCATCTTGCTCATACATGAATAAAGTTAATGCACTTCGCGGAGGCGAACCCACATCAAAATTACCCATGTATAAACAAGTGTTTTAATCATGGCATGGCAATAAAAGACTTAAAACTTTCTTTGAAGGTTCATCACATATAGCATATAACACATTTATGAGCACATAATATAAACATGTTACACATCAAGTTTAGCCACTAAATTAATCTCCATTAATTTAAGCATAATATTTATGTGTCATTAGTTTCTCTATAATTATGAGGATGAGACTATTTGAACTTTGGTTATCATCTCCAAATCAAGACAACAAGAAGTGCGGCCGAAACTAAGCCATATGGCATCCACAATTCCGCACTAATTCAAGAAACCAAGAAAGTAGTCCATGTGGCCGAAACTAAGCAATAGATGGTCTCGATGAACGTAGGCCAATTGCATTCACAATTCCACATGGATCTCCAATCTTTGAATCAAGAACTTTGTTTCTTAATTTTAGCAATTATGAACTCTTCATAATTCTAACTTCGTTTTATCTTTGAAACTTCAATTGCGATCAAGTTTGGGAAACACAATCTCGATGAACGTAGATTAGCCATCCAAACCTTGAACCAATCTTAGACTCACAAGACTAAAACAAATAGGAAATTTAAACCCAAGATCCACACCCAAGACCCAAGCCCTACCCCGCGCCAAACCCTAGGTCAGGCCGGGTCAAGGTATGGGTCCGGTCGGACCCTTCCGAAAATCAAAATTTTAAAGTTCCAAAATTTGTCTCAAAATTGTTTTTCCCGATTCAATAAGGATTTGGTGTTCTTGGTGATCCAATCACCATGATCAACAAAACCTTGAATAAACAATTTATTCTTGAATCCCTAGAATATCAAAACTTTGATCCAATCAAAAATTGATAATCCAAACAATTTTAAATCCACCATAATTTTTATTGCGATTGAATAGTGCGATTAAAGTTCCTAAAACAATAAACCACATAAAATCACATAACACATAAACATCATGTAATCCAATATTCATATCATGCTAGGCACATAAACAATTTATATACACACAACATGATCTTAGTATTGAAATAATCAACATGAACGGGGCTCTGATACCACTGTTGGGTTTCGCAGTAACATGCGCAGCGGAATAAAGCATTTAATTTTAATGAAACCCAAAGCCATAGATCCATTCATGTGATTAAGTCAAATACATATAAGATGAATATCAGAAAAACTAACCCTTGATGATTTTGATTTCTAGCTTTTGAACTTGGTGGAGATTTTGAAACTTGATCAAGAACGCGAACCTTGAAGATGATGAGCTTCACCCTCTAGCGGTATCCACACCATGAACGAATATCAAGCAACTTCTTGATCTTGGTTGCTAGACCAAATTGTGAAACACACTTTCACAATTGCAAGAACTATATGGAATTATGAATATTCTTGTTCTTCACTTTTGGGATCTTAGAACAAGAAAATAACCTCTCAAAACATTATGGAGGCACTCACAACAACATGTCTAATGGCTGTAAAAAGGATCCTTAAATAGGTCCTAATCCTTAACCCTTAAGGACTTAGGAAACCTAAATCCCGTCACCAAATTAGGCAACAAGGAATTCTGGCCGACTTGACTGGCACGGTCGTGCCCTACAATCTAGCACGGTCGTGCCATCTAGTCCGCGCGAATTCCCCAGCCGCCCATTTTCGGCACGGTCGTGCTTGGTAATTTGGCACGGTCGTGCCAATCATGTCGATAGGTTTGCCTTGGTTTGGATTTATGGCACGACCGTGCCATTTTAAGGCGCACGACCGTGCCAGAGCCAAACACTGATATTTTTCCATAATTCCCATTTATTCTTTTACGATTCGTTCTATTTGTGTGTGACCCTCTAGGATTACACTAAGTTGGCAATGGGCTCAAACATGATCCCATAAGATATGATTAGGTTCTAGCAAACCGTCATACCTACCCAAATAGTATAACTAGATACAAGTTCGCATTCCTTTAGAATATGTCATAATCCCTTTGTCCACGATGTCATTGAACACAAGTCATGGTCAAACAGTCAACTTGTTTTGTTCAATACTTTCTCGATTCCGAATATGTTGATAATCCAAATGACATTGATCTAATCAATTCATTTGAGTCCGGCCGAACATTTCATCAACATTATTCCTACGAGAGGCCCAAGCTTAACATCTCTGCGTGGAGGGACAAATCCATTTGGCTTATTATTCTTCCCAACGGGAATCCGATTATGCCAATCATACCCTTTATAACTACCCGGTTAAAGGTAGCGTTTGAATATGTCAAACATAATGTTCATCAAGTGGAAGACTATAATAACTTCATGTCTAAGGATTCGAATGACATAACTAATATGAGATATATGTTCGACATAGACCATGACATAAATCTCATACGGCGGGTCATGTCCAGTACCTTGTTCCAAACAAGTACCCATAAATCTAACATGATCATCCCATGACCATTTAGCCTTTATACTAGTGCTTAACAAGTACTAGGGACAGGGATTATTATAAGTAAACATGAACAACAATAATAATCAAAACATCTCTTTATTGATATGAAATAAATGATAACAATTACAACGTTTATTAAACGTGCCTAGGGCACCACTACCAACAATTTTGCCCCCCTTTATACTAAATCCTAGGTCCGCCACTGTTCCAAGGAGGCTATATATAGCCAAGTTTTCATGAATAATATATGAAATGTTGAGTTTTATGATAAATTGTGAGTGTTTCTCTTTTTTGAGCTTATCGAGAGGATTCTCGTGGCGCTCGTTCTCTTGACTTATCAAACGGCTTTCCATTCCCGTTTGTGGCGTCTTCACTTATACCAAGGTTCTTGTCTACATATAGACAACGGGTCAAGGTTCCACCTTCCATCAGCTTCACTTATACCGAGGTTTGCGTCTCTATTAGGCGTTAGGTCGAGGTTCCACATATCGAAACCGAGTTAGAACGATCCGACAATTCCGCGTTTGATTTGGGTCTAGTCATCCTTGGCAAGGTTCACATCAGGCGGGGCCGAGAATTCGAAATAGTTATAATATCTTAGGCGGGATTTAGGCGTTTTGTGAACGCCTAGCGCCTAGGCGGGGCCTAAGCGGCCTAGACGGGCGTCTTTTAGAACACTAATTCAAACTAACTACTACTCCCTCCGGTCCAAAATAACTGTCACTTTTGGACCAAAATTTTGGTCCAAAATAATTTTCACTTTTGAGCTAAATGTTTATTTTATCATTGCATTGAAACTTGTTCTCTTTTATTAATTATCTTAGTGTGAGACATTAATGTAAGAAAGTTGCACACTTAATAGGGGTAAAGTTGGAATTTTTGTCACTAAGTCATGATAATTATTACATTTCTTAAAAGTAGTGCAAATGCAAAAAAAGACAGTTATTTTGGACCGGAGGGAGTACTACAAAAGAAGAGGGAGACGGGGGAGAGTGAGTACATATGAATGAGCAAAACATTAGACCATGTACAGTGGTTAAACAAGAAATTTCCATTCAACACCCACTTTATCCCTCCACATCATCTTCTCTCTCTTCCAACTAATCCATTCAACACCCATTCAACTTTTACCCCTACAATGGTTTGTTTAATCCCCATTCAACACTTTTCTCACTCATCATCCTATACCCCACTACTTCAAATTTATTTTATATTCTTTATTTTTATGATTAGTGTTGAAATGGTTATTATTGGGAACCATTTCAAGAAAAAAATGGTTTTTTTTTTTTGTCGAAATACAATGAAACTTACGTCAATTTAAAGAGATTTTTTTTTTTAGGAATTTTGGTGTTTTTTTTTTTTTAATAAAAACATTTTCTGTGAAATAATTGAGCTCAAATAATTGGGATAAAAGTAAAAAATATCGCCAGCCAATGGGGAATTGCCAAGTGGCAAAACCAAGGAAAAAAAAACGGATGGCCCTTCTGTGACGCGCCTTCCATGGCGCTTGTAATCCACGCGCCAGGCTCGCCCATTTGCGTCGCGCCACGTGGCAAAAATGGCTGACAATATCTCCATTCACAAGTGTTGAATGGGTTCAACGAAAATACAAATCCCACCCCATTCAACACACCATTGTAGGCATTAAACCTTGCATTTTGTGTGAATGGGCTATTCAACACCCTAAACAATTGCCATTGTAGATGGTCTTACAACTAAGGATATGGAGTTGGACTAGGGGGTTTTCCAAAAAGGGCGTCTCACCCTCGTAAATGCAAGTGCAGGATAAATGGGTTTTCCAAAAAGGGCGTCTCACCCTCGTAAATGCAAGTGCAGGATAAATGGGTTTTCCAAAAAGGGTGCAAGTGCTCATATTACAAAGTGTAAGTCTTAAAACTGGCACTTATTCCAGAATTTAATAACAGCCGGCGTGTGTTAAAAAGAGCCAACATGTTCATTAAGTTTTAGTTATTTAAAAAAATGTCACCACATTTTTAGAATTAGATTAAGTTCCGGTTACGTACGAAAATGTCACTGCGTATTTTAAAACAAGTTCAGGTTATTTACAAAGATGTCACTGGGCATTTTAAAAACATGTTTTCCTAAACTCTTAGAAAGAAGGTATTTCCCCCCTATACTTTCACAAAGATCTGACAATAGTGTGTATATCTACAAAATGTACTACCATGTTCAAGCATAATAGTAAAGTCAAACAGAAGAAACCAACAGAATAAGATACTAGGTGAAGCTCAAGTATAATCAAGGAATCAAAATGTATGGTTCAATGCAATTCTAAGTGAAATTGTTAGTCAATGACTTTCTGAGAACAAGTGTTACCTCAAGTGCTAGGTAACACTTCAGATAACACACACGGACAGAATACACACACCCGAGTAAAAATAAATTTGTAAAAGAGTTTTGCAGCGGACAAAAGCACAAGAATTATTTTTCTCAAGTTATATAAATATAACTTGAGATGCCTAAATGGCGAAAACCTTATAATCAATATGAGTACGAGTTAAGTACCTATTTGGTCCATGGCCTTTAGATTTTGTTGGGTATGCCCACTTATATCTCAGTTTCAATGTAATAGGATTGATTAGATTTGATTGATCCATCATCTAAGTTTTATTTCATGGACTTTAGACCCACATGTAAGAAGTATTTATACTTCATTTTTTAGGTTGTCCATTGTAATAGAATAGGCTTAGGAATAGGGCAAGAAGATCAAGATTCAAGAAAATCACTTTGAGTTTGAGCCACGCGCCATGCGCCTCTCCCATGCGCCATGCGCCTCCTTAGGCGCGCGCATGAGTAATGCGCCTAGCTTGACTCACGCGCCTCAGATGACTCAGCGCACGCTATGTCTACGCGCCCCTTAGCTCAACGCGCATAAATGTTGAAATAACATTCAGTGATTTAATGAAGACTCGAAGACTTGAAGAAGATTCAAACTACGCCAATGATCCAACGGTGGTTAAATAACACGTATGCACCCGCATCTAAGGACACCTGTCCATAACGGTCATATTTGTGTTATGTGTCTAACGGCTATAAAAGGACACGTGCTCCACTCAATGAGCGACAGCACATCCGTCCTTTCTCTGACTCACCAAGGATTTCCAACGGCTAGTTTTTGGGGCTCTACTATAAATACCCCATAACTTCAACCATTTGAAGTTGCTAAGCATTTCAAGAATTTCTCTCTCAAGCATTTGTTGAAGATTTGAAGATTGCCTTTGTTATTTCCAGAATTCTCAAGAACATCTTCATAACTTCATCCTTAGCCCAGATCCTCAAGCAAAAACACTTTAGTTTTCTTGTGCTCTCAATCTCAAAGATCTAAAGAGCCTTGAATCTAAAATCACACACGCACCTTTTTAAGTTTGATCAGTTAGATCTCTCTTTTAGAGATACACCGGTTATTGTCTAGGATTTGTTCTTTAATAGACTATTAGATCTTGAGTTAGTGTATAAGATCAAACGATTGTAACTTGTAACACTCTCTCATTATATAAGATCTCCATTAGAAATCCAAGACTAACCATCTTGGTAGAGGACGTAGATCATTTTCCCGATCGAACCTCTCCAAATAGCGCGTACTTACTATCTTGCTATTTCCTTTCAAGTTCATATCATATCTAACCATTTGTTTGTTTATTCATTGTAGATTGATTGATTGAACTGTGTAGTGTTTGTTATATCATTTGCCTTAGTTTCTTATTTCACCCACTTTGAGCCAAAATACTTAGAGTGTGTGTGCGCCCCGTTTATCATACTTTGCGCCTATATACATTACTAAATTCCGCTGTGCATTTCACTCACTCACATAGGCGCATATCATAACACTTATTTGATAAAGTGCGCATTTGAAATTGAGTTTATCAAGGGCACGAAAAGAATTTTAAAACAGCTATTCACCCCCCCCCTCTAGCTATTTTTCATACCCTTGTTGCCCTTTGGGACCAACAGACTTTTTTACGATTCAGTCCTTGAAATCAATTCGTTTACATTTCCGTCCTCAGACTACCTATTTCGCTTACAATCTCATCCTTCCGTCTCATTTCTGTTAAAAATTCCGTTAAATGTGCATATGTGGCACAATGATGTCATAAAAAGCTGATGTGGAAGTACAAGGGGTGATAATGCACAATATCAAACTTTTGGCCATAGAAATTTTTTTACATAACATCTTTAAGCACTCCCTCCCTCATCTCCTTCCTCCCTCATCTCTCCCAAACTCAAATCTGGGTAGAACTCCCCCCTTCTTCAGAAATCACAATTCCTCACCCCCCCCTTTCGATGCCTCATCTCTCCGACCACCACAAACCAGCACCTCCTCCACCGTCCAATCAGAAACCTCCGTCGAAAAAACCCACCGTTCACCACCACCACATCCAGTCCACAAACCATCAGCCCACCGTTCACCACCACCACATCCCGTCCACAAACCAATAACAACCCACCTCCAACACCAGTCCATAACTACTAACAATGAACACACCATCACCATGTTTTAAAAATCAAAAGACCAAGAACAATAAACCCACCACTACCAATACCACAATACCGCCACCACCATTGCTTAACAAAATCACCAGATCTGAGATATCTAAGTTAGATCTAACAACCATATTCAGTACGAATCTCTTAGCATCCAAATCTGGGTTAAGATCTTTAAAAAATTAAACCCAAACTCAAAATCAAAACCAAAAAAGCAAAACAAAAATTCAAAAATCCAAATCCATTATGTTTCACCCAATTAATTCAAAAATCCAAATTCATCATGTTTTCACCCAATTAGGCTCGGATTCGACTATCTGTCAAGGAAATTTTCTAACACGCCCAAACCGAGAAACGAAGGGAGAGGGCGATGGCGATGGCGGCGATTAAAGTGGCAGCAATAGTGGAGATGAGTCGGATTGTGAGGTTGATGATTTCATGAGCGTTAAAGGGGATTTTTCTCCATCACGAAATGATCAAGATTTAGATCTTAGATCTGAAGAGGGATCTGTAGATTTTTAGAGAAAGAAAAGAGGAGGCGGCTATGGAAGTTAGGCTGGCATAGGTGTTAAAGGAGAAAAAGAAGAAGAATCGTGTGAGGGGGAGGAGGAGGCGGCGGCGGCGGCCTGGCATGGGTATTGGCAGAGAAGATAAAGGGTGGTGTGGGAGGTGGAGGCGACGACCATGGTGGATAGGGTTAGGGTGGAGAATGGAGGTGGGAGAGAGGGAAGAAGATGTGTATGTTTCTGAATTTGATCTCGGTTGGAATGGGTAATTAATGGGGAGGGGTTTATTTGTGATTAATATTTTTACCTTAGGCCCTTTATATTATGAGAATTAATTTTGGTATCTTTAGTTTAATAGTGTACACTTTTACCCTCCTTAATTTCCATATCACCAAAGTTTGACCAAGTCTAGTGCCAACTCATCATTTTTATGACGTCAATGTGACACATAGGAAAACTTAACGGCAGTTTGGACGGAATGATGAGATTGTAAGCGAAATAGGTAGTCTGAGGACGGAAATGTAAACGAATTGGGTTCAAGGACTGAATCGTAAAAAAGTCTAAAGGTTAGGGACCAAATAGCTACTTAACTCATATGAGTACCAATTACAAAGTCAAAAGGTTCCCTATAGCTAATACAATATATGATCTATAGAACCAAAAATAGAAACAAAGTACGATGATCCTATCCTATCCAAAACACACTCAAACCCGAAGTATTTGAGTGTTAAAAGAGTGTATGGGAGAGAGGACCTAACGAGCCAAGATGTACTTTGCTCTTTGTACTTTGGATGTGTGTAAAATTTTGGCTTAATTACAAAGTATTCATCCTAGCACTATTTATAGCCATCAAAGACTTGAGGGCTACTCAAATAAATAGCCTTAGGCTGTTGTTGGCGAGTGGGGAGAGTGGGAGAGTGTGTTGAGCATGCTTCCCTATTTTTGTGGAAGACTTAGTCCTCTTTCCTTGTTTTTCTCAACCACAAACTTGAAGCCCAAGTCCATGCTTCGCCTAGTTGCACTCCGAGCTTCATCATGCTTGTACTCTTCATTTTAATCAGCAACAACTTCTTGGAATAAGTCTTCCCACGTTTTTATCATTTACCCACATGTTAAAGATGTTGAAAGTTATCCATAAATCACCATTTATGAATAACTCTTCTTTAATCCAGTCTCCATGTATTTAGCTTTAATTTCCACCTTAATATAACCTGAAATATGGACAAAAAATACAGCCATCTAGACAATAATATTAGGACATTAGTATAAAAATTATTATGGAAAGAAATGTAAAACTATAACACATTTTTCGCCGGGTAGCACATGACTGCCAGCGATAACATCTGAGGTAACACCTCTGTTTACACTAACAATCTCCCCCTTAGTTTGTGCATTTCTTTCCAACCTCCTAAGTGATGGTACATGTAACATATGTTATCCATATACAGTATAACAGAGCATTTCACCAAAGATTAACTTCCCCTTAATCATGGAGTTAACCGAAACAACAAAGATTTACTTAATATACTAATTGTAAAGTAGAACCATGTTTAAAACAATTAGTAGTTTAAAACAAAAAGTAAATCAAAGTTTTAAAATCCACAAAACCACAAGTCATAACCAAAGCATAACCACCAAAGTATTAAAGTTCTAAATTAAGAACTAAAATACGAATTGTTTTAAAAACCAAACCACCACAAACAAAAATTGTTTTTGAAACCATTCAAAAGTACCATAAAAGCCATTGGCAACATCAACCTTTAAACAAGGTTATTCTTCTTCTTATTCTTGTTCTCCATCATCTGGCTCATCACTAGTACCAGCATCTCCAGTAACATCTTCAGCAACACGAGTTGTACCAATATCACCAACAGCATCAGTAGCAGCATCAGTAGCAGCACTAGTACCAGCACCAACATCTCCCCCAGGTTGGGAATAAATCAAATTAATGAAGTCGATGGTGTCTTCTTTAAATGGAGGAAGAAGGGGCTTTTCTTTTGGGTTTCTTGGTGGCGGAAGTAACACCCGAGACAACATCCGGTGACTCCTCTTGAGGTGCGGATTGGTTAGGGTTTTGGGAAGGTGAAGCCATTGTTGAATTTTGAAAGGTAGAAAAGGAGATTTTTTTTAGAAGAGTTTTTGATTTGGGGAAGGTTGCTGAGATAGAGAAAAAGCGATGAAGAGGAGGGAGTATATAGGTGCGTTTGAGAGAGAAAGAGAGAGTAAATAGGGATAGGATTTTAGGAGGTTAAGGAATGTGAATAGGAGAAGAAATTAATTTAAACTTAACTCTTATCATCTAGATTAAATAAGACCCCTGACTCACATTTTAAACTATCCTAATCAAACTCCCTCTATTTACTTGCACACATAAAACCAACTCCCTACACATCCGATTTTTTTTTAATTAAACAAAAAGAAAGAAAAAATAGTGAAAGATGGGACGGTAAAATTAAAGAGGTAACGATCTCTCAAAAATATGAAGATAGATTCCTAAATTTTAGGGAAATTGTTACAACTATATTTCACCATAAATAAAAGATTTGTTTAAAACTTTTTCAAAATTGTAAACTCTTTTTCTTAAAATAAAAAGACTTTCAAACTTTGAAAACTTAATAAACAAATCTGAAAATAAAAAATAAAAAAACTAATGTAGCACACACTAATGTGTTGATGGCAATGGTGGTAACACTTAAGATATCATTTGTGATAAACATCCCTTGATAAATTTAAAATAAGACATTTTAAGGCAAGCCTCATTTTTAAAACACTTGAGGCAGAGATATGCTTCTTTAATAAGCAATTGAGGCTTAACAAGTTTTTTTTTTTTATTTTCAAGTATTTCAAACATAACAAGCTTGTTTTTAATTTAAGCATTTTTTAAACATATTAACACTTCTTTATCTACAAGGAAGCATCGTAGTAGCGAGCTCCGTGCCCCGAGTCCTTATAAAGTGTAAATATGCTTAGGTGATTTGTACCTTTCAAGTAGGATACACTGTAGCTGCGAGCTCCATGTTCCTAATACTTAGTACAAGTCACAAGATAACATCTCCCTTTGGAAATAGTGCATCGTCGTAGCGAGCGCCGTGCCCCGAGCTACTAAGGAACTATTATCTTAGTTTTTTAGCCTTTATGCCTCTGATTTCATCAAAAAATTAGTGACTTTGTCACTTTTGAGTACAAAGGGAATTTTATCAAAGATGTTACCTTGAGTGTTATCCTACCATAACAAAAAGGTCAGTATGTGCCACCGTCAATGGATAGAAAAAGCTACCCACTGACAGATTTAAAACAGAGAAACATAAAAAGTTGATTTTTTTTAAAAAAATAAAAAATAAAATATTATACAACAACAAAGATGATCCAATGGGTTTAAACAAGACACAGAACAAGAGCCTTCTTCAAGTTAGAAAATCTCTTATGGTTAAAAACTTGAATTAAATATTCATCTTTCAAAAATATTTTTAGAATCAAGCATAGAAAGAAAACATGAATGGTTTACCATGTCTCGATAATTAACCGGTTCCTTACCTCTAGTTTGTATCCCTTCGTCTAATCTCCCTATCACTTGGGATATAGGATGATTCTTTTGAATCTTCAACGGGGGAACTCTTCTGACGGGATCATCTACTCTATTGGAGTCCTCATTATTTTCATTTTCTGCAACTGGACTGACTTCTGGTGTTATCTCTGGTGTTGCCTCAGGTGCGGTAACAATGGGGCCAACATCTGGTCCAGCACTTATGACAACATCTGGTCCAACATAAATGTCAAATTCACTTTGAGGTTGTTCCATCTGTATCATGAGAGGATAATCACCTGGTTTATCTGTAACACTTAACAGATCATCAAAAACAATGTTCACAGATTCTTGAATAGTTCTCAAGCTTAAATTATACACTCGATATGCATGATTGTCTTGAAAATATCCAAGAAAAATACCTTTATCACTCTTAGAGTAAAACTTAACTAAGTAATCCCAGTCTTTTAATATGAAAATTACACACCCAAACACATGGATGTAATGTACATGTGGTTTCTTCCCATTCAAAATATTATAGGGTGTCATTGTTTAACCAGGTCTTAGAAAGACTCTATTTGAAATGTGACAAGCCGTGCTCAAAGCTTCAGCCCAAAATCTTTTTGAAATCCGTTTTGAAAATAACATGACACGGGCCATATCAAGCAATGTCCTATTTTTCTTTTCGGCCACCCCATTCCGTTGATGTGATTTTGATACCAAAAAATCATGGTTTATCCCCTTTTTCTTAAAAAAAGTATAAAAGGAAACATTTGCAAATTCTTTTCTATGATTAGATCTTATACGAAAAATAGGTGAGCAAAACATGTTTTTGATTTTGGAGTGCAAGAGTTTAAATTTATCTAAAGTTTCAGATTTTTCTCTTAGGAAATATACCCATGAAAACCTAGAGAAATCATCAACTATAACAAAAATATACCTCTTACCTCCCAAGCTTTCTACCTCGATTGGACCCATCAAGTCCATGTGCAAAAGCTGAAAACAATGTGTTGTCCCGAAGTGTTGCTCTTGGTGTTGGGCAGCACACTGGGTAACACGAGTCTCCTCATTTTTAAGGCAGTCTCCACAAACCATTTTGTTATTAAGATTCAGTTTAGGGACTCCTTTGACAGCCTCAAACTTGAAAATGTTCTTCAAGTTTTGATAATTGGCATGTCCAAACTTTTGATGCCACAATGTAGTGACATCTATTTTTGTCAAATGGCACACCTGTTTGTCTTCAACAAGATAACAATTGTCACTTGATCTAATTCCTGTCATCACACAATTGTTAGTATAATCAAAGACTTCACAAGTATTTTTGTTGAATTTTACCTTTAAATTGTCATCACAAAGTTGGCTAATACTAATTAAATTAGCAACAAGACCATCTACATGTAAGACATTTTTTAAGGCAGAAAAAACAGTCACATTTAGTGTCCATTTTCCTATTATATTGCTTTTACTTCCACCACCATAAGTTACACTACCTCCTTGAAAAGATTCATAGTCTTTCAAAAACAACTTTATTCCCGTCATGTGATGTGAACATCCACTATCAAAGTACCACGATCCTTCAATATTTGTTTTTAAGGAAGTGTAAACAACATCACATCTCAATTTAGACTTAGGTTTCCATGTCTTCTTTTTTGTGTTTTTCACCTTCTGACAGAATGTGTTATCTGGAGTGCTGGGTAACACTTCAGGTAACACAGAATAACTGGACTGTTTCTTTGAAAGAGTATTACACTTATTTTTAAAATGTCCAGAGGTGTGACAGTATTGACACACTTTTCTTTTGTCAGAAGAGTCATTAGAGAAAGAATTTTGATCAAAAGCACCTTCTTTCACAAAACATATTTCATGTTCATCACAACTCAAAGAAGAAATAATTTTATCTAATGATTCTCGGAAACCAATACCTGCTTTGAGAGGCTTACTAAAATTGAGAATCTCATCCAATTTGGATGATCCGGTGTTGATTTTCTTCAAGGTGGTTTCGGCTAAAGTCAATTTGGCCTTGACTTTCTCTAGCTCGGCATCCGTCTTGGATGCTTGAACTTCCAAGCGAGTCAAGTAGGCCTTGAGTCCATCATTCATCTTGGTTAAAGTTTTAACCATTTTGTTCTCTTTCTTCCATTCCTTGAGCAACTCCTCATAAAGTTTCTTTAACCCAGCAATGCGTTCATCTTTGCTCATCTCATCCCCTTGTGAACTTCCTGCATCAAGGTTAGTGGAAACCACAAAACAAACATCATTATATGAACTGAAATTGTTATACCTGACAGGTGTGGTCTCAGGTGCTATCTCCGACTGCAAAACATCTGAGGTAACATGTTCAGTATCCGTGTCACTTAGATTGACAAACATGGTTGTTTGATCTGGTTCTTCCTCCTGGACTAAAACAGGAAGTCGTTTCTGATTGGGATTAGCAGGATCGAAAGCCATGACAAAGGACCGAACCACTTAGTATCGTCAAATGACCGGGCTCTGGTGCTAATTGAAAGTGTTAGTCAATGACTTTCTGAGAACAAGTGTTACCTCAAGTGCTAGGTAACACTTCAGATAACACACACGGACAGAATACACACACCCGAGTAAAAATAAATTTGTAAAAGAGTTTTGCAGCCGAAAAAAGCACAAGAATTATTTTTCTCAAGTATATATAAATATAACTTGAGATGCCTAAATGGCGAAAACCTTATAATCAATATGAGTACCAATTACAAAGTCAAAAGGTTCCCTATAGCTAATACAATATATGATCTATGGAACCAAAACTAGAAACAAAGTACGATGATCCTATCCTATCCAAAACACACTCAAACCCGAAGTATTTGAATGTTAAAAGAGTGTATGGGAGAGAGGACCTAACGAGCCAAGAAGTACTTTACTCTTTGTGCTTTGGATGTGTGTAAAATTTTGGCTTAATTACAAAGTGATCATCCTAGCATTATTTATAGCCATCAAAGACTTGAGGGCTACTCAAATAAACAGCCTTGGACTGTTTTTGGCGAGTGGGGAGAGTGGGAGAGTGTGTTGAGCATGCTTCCCTATTTTTGTGGAAGACTTAGTCCTCTTTCCTTATTTTTCTCAACCACAAACTTGAAGCCCAAGTCCATGCTTCGCCTAGTTGCACTCCGAGCTTCATCATGCTTGTACTCTTCATTTTAATCAGCAACAACTTCTTGGAATAAGTCTTCCCACGTTTTTATCATTTACCCACATGTTAAAGATGTTGAAAGTTATCCATAAATCACCATTTATGAATAACTCTTCTTTAATCCATTCTCCATGTATTTAGCTTTAATTTCCACCTTAATATAACCTGAAATATGGACAAAAAATACAGCCATCTAGACAATATTATTAGGACATTAGTATAAAAATTATTATGGAAAGAAATGTAAAACTATAACACATTTTTCGCCGTGTAGCACATGACTGCCAGTGATAACATCTGAGGTAACACCTCTGTTTACACTAACACTAAGAAACAAATAAAAACTGGGTATATAAGCATATAACTTTGATTAAAGATTTAATAAAATCCGCCAGTCTGTTACAAATCCAAAGTAGGATATATGCACAAACATCACCACCCGAACACAAACACACAACTACACAGAAAATCAAACTCCATATCGAAAATAATCAAAAACAAAACCCTAATACTGTTGGTGATTTTAGTGTCATCAGTTATTTTATGTAATTGTGATTTACTAGAGACCAATGCGATTTCATATTAGGCTCAGATACGAGTAAGGGAAAGCATGAAGTACACACTCGTTTGAGTTAATACGAGACCAATGCGATTTCATATCAGCTATTTTGTGACTGTTAGATGCCAACCATTGTTTACTGCTAACATCCATCTGTATATAAACATATTTTGGTCTCATTTGATAGAACGAAAATTGCAAACAATTCTCTAGTTTTAATTCTGTCTTCTTTGCCCAGAAATAGAAAAGTTTGATTGTCTTATCCCAATAAAGATTTCGTGTAACTCAGGCAATAAAGGGTCGAAATACTTTATTCGGAAAGTGGATTATACACGATTCAGTCAAATATCCAGGATTATCATTATACCCTAACCCCAATTTCTAACAAATACAACAACAACAAAGCCTTTTAATCCCAAAATTATTTGGGATCGGCTAACATGAGTCCTCTTATGTCATTAAAACCCTAATACAAAATTAAAAATAGAATGATACCTTTTTTGTTCCTGCCCTTTGCAAACCTTCAAATATAATCTACAAAACCACAATATCGCAAGAAACACTGAGAGAGATAGGTCTATAAACCCTAATGGATTGAAAGAAATCGGTAGAAAAGCTCAATAAAAATAAAGAATCGGGAAATCAATGAGAAAAAGAAGAATCAAAAAGAAGAACAAAAAAAAAAATCAAAATGAAAATCAAAGAAATGAGAAACTACGTTTGGGCAAACTACTAAGATATGCAACGTAGTTTCCGATTTTTATCAAATAATGCAACCTACTAGCTAGTGGCAGATATATGAAACGTACTTTACTATCATATATCAAATAATGCAATGTACAATTTTTTTTCTAACGCCGTTAAAAATTCTAACAGAAGTATGACTTCGTTAAAAAAAAACTAACAAAACGTTTCTTAATAATCCAAAAAATGTAAACTTTCGTTAAAAAACTAACAAAACGTTTTTAACAATCCTTTCAATGGGACGGTGGTGGGTATCTCATCACTTTCTCATGTTTCCTTTTCATTTTGAGTTAGTTTCGTTAAATATATAGTTGAACTCGTTAAAAATTTAATGTGTTTTGAGTAGGTTGCATTATTTGATAAATGATAGTAAAGTACGTTTCATATATCTGTCACTAGTGAGTAGGTTGCATTATTTGATAATAGAGGCTTAGTACGTTGCATCAAGCACTAATTATTCCCGTTTTGGAGAGGAACCAGAGACATCGATCGGGACGTCAAGCACTAGCCAGCGGACTATTGAAAATGACCTAACGAGGGCCAACTCAATAAGTTGTTCAATTAGAATGACCGAAAAATAAACTACATTTACATTCGACTTTTTATTTCTTCTTAACAAACATTAGAAAATGCGGAAAATGTGTCGCCAGATCATTCTACATACAAAAGTGAATCCCAAGTGTTGAAATAAAAAAACAAACAAACCCTATTAAGGACCCTTGTTTTGAACACACAATGCCCTTATTTTGAACTCAATGGTATATAAACTTTTACAGTATCAAAAACTCCATCCCAGGTAGGGGTGGCAAAATGGGTGTTTTGGGTGTACCCATTAAAGTTAAAATATCCGGATATCCAATGGATTTTTAACTTTAATGGGTAAACCCATAACACCCAATTTGCCACCCCTAATCCCAGGAGGCACATATTTTTGCAGCAACTTAGCACGGTCCCTCGAAACTTCCTCAGTTGGATCAGAATGATATCTTTTCTCAACGAAACGTGGTCCTTTGGGATCAATAATCACCTTCTCAAGCACGACTGATTTCTCGATAAGATAATAAATAAGATCCAATTCACAATTATATCCAAACCACCCAATGAATTCCACCACCTTCAAGCATTCATGCACGCGTTCTTCTGAATTCCTCCATTCACAGTTTGGTAGTTCATTCAAATACTGTCATGTAAAAAAAGTAAAGCAATGTTTTAATAGCAGTTAATGTATCTACAAAAAAAAAAAAGATAAGAAAAATCAATTGGTCCAAGAATTGGACTGGGAAGGGTCAATATATGTGGTTACTCCCCTCCAGTCTACAGAGACTCCTCAAATTTGGAAGTCTAATCACTATTAGACATTAGCATCCTTGGAGCTGGTAATAAATTTACTGACTCCGTTCCATAAAAAACTTCTCATTTTGCCATTTCGGGTGTCACATTGGAAAGTAACATTTCCCCAAAAAAGGACAATATATACTCCACTTTCTCTCTCATTCCCACTCGCAACAATATCCAGTTACTATTCCCTACCCCACTTTCTCTCTCTTTCTCACTTACACCACCTACTTTTCCAACATCTTTACTTAATTCCCGTTCATTAAAGTAAATGGGAACTTTGTTAAGAGACGGAGGGAGTATAATTTACAAAACTTGACTGCGCATGCCCAAGAGGATTACTCCCTCCATCCCATTACAATGGGCACACTTTGACTTTTTGGTCAATTAGGTCAATCTTTGACCATAGTTTTATGAATATCTAGATATCTCTAGACAATTCTAAAAATTGTTAATGATAGTATTTCTTATAGTGAAACAATAACAATTTTTAGAATTTCATAGAGATATTTAGATATTCATAAAATTATGGTCAAAGATTGACTCAGTTGACCAAAAAAGTCAAACTGTGCCCATTGTTATGGGACAGAGGGAGTATATCACAAGTACAAGGTCAAGCTAAAATGTGATAAGTTTTGATTTGAAGCATTTTAATGGAAAAACTAGAAAGAAAATTAAAAGAAAAGAAAAGAAAAGAGTTGAAAAGAACAGTGAGTTTTTGCATTATAGTAGGGAATATAGACAGAAGTAGACTCCCTTGGAAAAAATAAATAAAGGAAGGGTGATAAGTGTATAGTACCATGTTTGGAGGATGATACAGCTTTTTATATTGGAGCTGCAACAAAAGTAAAAGATAGACGTATGAACATAACAAGCACAAGTTAGCACAATAATTAACCGATGTTTAGAACATGAAATAACAATCATTTCAGCAGTATATAGGCACTGATGAAGTACTTATTCCGATAGCGAAGTATATATTTTGAAGTTCTGCTTTCCAATATATAAGAAACAAAATAGAAAATTATCCAGTTCCATAAAAATCACAGGACCACAAAAACGTCCGTGTAAGCGAGAATAGATAGCAGAATCAGTAGCCGACCAATTCAAAGAGATTTATTACTTCCACTGAAAGAGAAAAAGAAGTTCCCTTTGCAGTTCATTGTTAAGATCCCCTCAAGTTAGATTGCACACAGGTAGTAGTGTCTATGTTGCAGATGATCATTACAATACCAACGGTTAAACTTGAAAAAGAAAAACAGAGAAATGAGATCGATATATACTCAGTGTTGGATCCAGAACATATTTTGAGTAGGTGCACAAATACACTATAAAGCTTCAAAATATAAAATGTGAAGAAAAATTGCTTATTACGAGACTCGAACTCACAACTTCAAAGTAAAAAACTTTACACTATACCACTAAACTAGATACACCATTTATTCAATGAGTGCACTTCCACACATACATATGAGTAGCTCCGCCCCTGTATATACTTCATTGTAGTGTGTACAGCTAATGGTAGTTGCTTTCTATACACGCAATAATTTTTTCTCCTTCAAGCAAAAGATGTTGTAAAAAGAGGAAACATGCAGTCGGACCCATATAAGTTGCCATAATTTTAATTTTGAGCCTATAAATACATACTTGTCCATTCCAAAATGTTGTTTCCCTTTTTTTAATGTTAGTAATAATTTTAATTTAATTTAATTATCCTAACGAAAATATTAAACTTGTTATTGATAATATATAATGGCGTATCAATAACAACTTCTATACTTTCATTAGCACACTTCAAATTGAATCAACTTAAATTATTACTCAAAGTGACTTGGTACTAACACAAAAAAAAAAAAAAAAAAAAAAAAAGAACAACATTTTGGGACCGGGGGGGGGGGGGGGGGGGGGGGGGGGGGGGGAGTGCAGGAATGGGTACTCAGTCATCTTGGTACAAATACAACACGCCGCCTCACCAGAATTACCAAATGATGGGCCAAAGAGTAGCAAAATGGGTTGATAGAAACCCCTTAGGCTATTCCACAAGTACATTCAAAATGACCATCAGATATAGTTGTGAAATGAAATATAACCAAGATTTTGGATCAGATAATTTTTACCTTTATAAGTACTACTGACTTTGTTTGTCTTAAATAGGCCAAAACGGAATGTTACTTTTTAGTATTTAACAGACTTAAAGAAGTTGTTTATTGGGCTATGTAAGTACTCCCCCAGTCTAAAATAATTGTCACTTTTGGATCAAAATTTTGGTCCAAAATAATTATCACTTTTGAACTAAATGTTTCTCTTATCCTTGCATTAAAACTTGTTCTCTTTTATTAATTATTTTAGTGTGAGACATTAATGTAAGAAAGTTGCACACTTAATAGGGGTAAAGTTGAAACTTTTGTCACTAAATCAGATAATTATTACATTTCTTAAAGTTGTGCAAATGCAGAAAAAGACAGTTATTTTGGACCGGAGAGAGTAACTCATACACATGAATACCCTAATTAGTGTCAACACCTACATCTAGAGTTAATGGTCAAGGTTCTTCTCTTCTGTATTTACTTTTAAAACATCTTTCTTGGAAAGCTTAAATTGTTGTCCAATTCAATTGAGTTGACACTTATTGTGCAACAAATAAAACTCAGAATCAGAAGAAAATTCCTACCAAAACTAAAGATTTATTTTATTTTATTTCTTTTGAAATAAAAAAAGAGCATTGCCACGAGATCGTTTCATAGTTGGTTTATGCTAAATAATACTCCCTCCATCCCAGAAAGATCCCAGAAAGATAGTCCCTCTTTTTTCGTTGTTACTACGAGGGAACTTTGAGCAATTATAAAGGCTACTTATAATTATGTTAATGTGAATCTAAAAATTGGTATTAATAGTATTCATAATGGTGTATCAAGAACAATTTCAAAAATTTCATTAGAATAACTAAAAGTAGCGTTAATTATTGCTCAAAGTTCCTTCGTAATAACCACGAAAATAGGGAGACTATCATTGTGGGACAGAGGGAGTATCAATTCAAATAGCTTGAGCTGGCACGAAGAGATACTTAGCACATAACAAACATCTATCTTAAAGCACTTTAAACAAATGGAAGAATAAACATTACCTTCAGTGTGAAACTGTTCAAGACGGGAGAAGCACATTTCAATGAACTTAGACAGAAGATATTTTGGTCATGACGTGCCATAAGAGTTACCTCCAAATGTTTGAGATTGCAGAAAGTAGGGAACACTTCTGCAAACTCTATTGTGCCCTTGCGAACCTAATAAATACGGAGTATTAAAACATGAACAAAAGATCTAAAATCAACATCACAAGTGAAAAACAACAAGAATATTTTAAACAGAATTTATCATGCTTACATAGTGACCAAAGTCGAGTTCAAGCGTATGCAATTGAGAAAGAGGAAGAGGCTGAAATAAATCGCAAGCAGCACGACAACACCATTCACCAGCCAGTGACAGCGCACTAAGCAAATGAAGTTTTTTGAGTGATGACAATCTAGAAATCTCCAAACACTTCAATTTTGAAGCGGTGGTTGCATTTAAATAAGTTAGCAAAGATGCACCTGTGATCGATAAATGCTCGAGCGACTGACAATTTAATATGAAATACGCAAGAGCTTCGTCAGATAGATTCACAGAGTTGAACCGCAGAGAGGTTAAGGATCTAAACGGTCTCGATTAATTATTCTGTGAATCCAATAAATTAGATGGAAATCGAAAACCATCATATCTAATATAAGTTCCATTCAACACTGAAAAGTCCAACTCAAACCTAGAAATTGTTTTCTCCATTGCAAACTTAATCCATCTCTCGATATTATCACCATCACTTGCATCTAAATCGATACAAACTCTAAATTCATCAACAGTTGAGCCCCGATGCAACCTTAGAACTTGGTTCACCCATCTTACAAGCCTTGGCCTTTGAGAATATACTTCATAAAGGTCTAATGCGTGCACGGGATGAAAATTCAAGCTCCCAGCGTAATACACCCATAAATTTTCCCATCTATGTGAGAGGATACTTGTTCTTGCTGCTTCTTTCATTGTCAACTTGGACAGTATGAGAAGGGCTTTGAAAAACCCTTCCCAAGCCCTTCTCATTAGGGGCGAGTTAACGCGGGTTTGGGACAGGTTTGAGATTTTTGTCATCCCTAATCACGTGGATGGCATGTGCGAGATGGAAAGACTTTTTTGTCCTTTAAAAACCACGTGACTTGCATGTTAGTGTGTTCCGTCCAATGAAATTAACGGACATCCAAAAAATTGACTTGGATTGCAACCACACGCAAATATAGTGATCTACTCCCTCCGTCCCAGCTCACTTGAGACTTTTTGACCAAAACTGGTCAACTTAAGGTCGGTTTGACCAACATTTTATAGAAATATTTATAATCCGAACAAAAATTAAAAAAATGTAAAATGACCACCATTAAAAATCCTCTCAATAATAATTTTTAAAAAGTTTTTTGGAACATAAATATTTCTATAAAGTGTTGGTCAAACCGACCTTAAGTTGACCAATTTTGGTCAAAAAGTCTCAAGTGAGCTGGGACGGAGGGAGTATATTGCAAAATATAAACTTTAAATTTTATGCGACTTAATTTGAACTTTGTGGAGTAAAATGCAATTTCTCCATAAAAAAAAATACGTCGGTCACAAATGTCCCCCATAACAAATGTCACAAATTTCATGAATCCTAAAATTTCCACGCTATTTTACCCAAAAATAGAAAAAATCCTTCCCAAATATTCCCTCCGTCCCATTTGAAGCTTCACCATTTGGTTGTGGCACATAAATTAAGGAAAATGATGAGAGAGGGGAGTAAACTAGATTTTTGACATCCGTACTATTCAGCTTTTTCACTTTTACGTTTGTACTACCCAAACAACAAAAGTAACCTGCGTACTATTGATAAATTAGCAAAAGTAACCAAAACCGTTAATGAATGTTAATGAACGTTAATGGGCGTTAGCAATTTAACAGATACTACTATCAATATTTTCAATTTGCCCCCATAACGAAACAAACTCATATCTCGCGTAATTGAGTACTAAAAAGGGCAGAAAATAAAAAACAAAATTTACACACATCCCCCTCGAAACTAATGGGCGTTACAAATTTAACCAAATTGCCCATGTGCATGTCACATGACAAGTAGTTATGTCTTTAAGCACCGGCATCTAAGGATTTAAATGTCATTTAACCTTAAAAAACTATCAAGTCTTGACCAGCATGACCACCACCTCTAAATCGCCACCACCACCATGCTACTACTATTGCTCGCCACCGTGCCACCACCCTAAAACCACCATTGACGTCCACCATAATTTTTTCATCAAACATCATCTTTGTTTTTTCATTCTTTCCACACAATTTTTATTAACTAAAACAACAATAACAAGAAAATAATCCTAAATTCACATCAACCAATGAGATTTCTCAAAATCAATGATCAAAATTTTAAAAACAAAATAAGAAAAAAAAACTCAGATCTAGCTCCATCAAATCTTCATTCTGGGTTCTGTCTTCAATTTGA
Source organism: Campanula takesimana (assembly GCA_026119855.1). NCBI lineage: Eukaryota > Viridiplantae > Streptophyta > Magnoliopsida > Asterales > Campanulaceae > Campanula > Campanula takesimana. The sequence goes on from JAOWBW010001008.1 coordinate 685,025, forward strand.
ATGAGCTGGGATGTTGGGGAAGTGGGATTTGAGAAACAAGTGCAGAAGACCATGGGTTAATGGGGTGGGTAGCAGAAACAGGAAAGTCAGGGGCGGAGATTAGAGAGAAATGGAGAAGAGGGAGTGCTAGATCTGAAGCTTTTTGGCGTTGTTGTTGGAGTTTTTGCGAAGTTGTTGCAGATTTTGCAATTATTGTTGCAAATATCGCCATTGTTGTTGGAGGGGTGATAATGGTAGTGGAGGGAGCAAGGGAAGGGGAGTGGTGGGGGAGGAAGGTGCAGTGGTAGGGATGAAAATGGAGGAGGGGAGGTGCGGTAGTTATGGAAGGAGGAAGGGGGTTATGGGAATTAGATTGGAATGGGAGTTACAAAGACGAGAACCTATTAAATGGGGGAAGACGGGGAAGAAGATTAGGTTAGGTTATTGCTTCTTGAGTTGGTTTTGGGGGAAACTAGTTCCTCCATAAGTTATAAAAAATCTACTTTTTAACCCTTAAACCCTAATCCTAAATCCTAAACCCTAAACTTTAAACCCTAAACATTAACCCCTATAAAAACAGGACTTTTTATAGCTTATGGAGAAACTAGTTTCCCCCAAAATTTTCTCTTGCTTCTTCTTCTTTTTTTTTTTCCTTTTCTTTCTTTTTTGTTTTCATTCTTTTTCCTTCTTTGGTAGTATTTAATATCTATTTTTTTATTTTTATTTTTTCAAATTATTTTATTTAGCTTGTTATTTTAATATTAATCACTTTTCATTTTTTGTACTAAATAATAATGGGTATACAAATGTAGTTTGGCCTTTAGGATGGAGACGGAAAGAAATGCATAGATTAGGGTTGAACCAGTTATTTAGCTTGTTAAGTTTTTAACACCTATTAACGTCCATTATATTTTTACTGATTTTGGTTAGTTTTGCTAATTAATCAATAGTACGAGGTTCCTTTTGTTGTTTAGATAGTACAAAGGTTAAAGTCATATTCTTGACATATTATGGATGTCAGAAATGTGGTTTACTCGTGAGAAGGAAGAAATTAGTGAGTATGACAAGTAGGGCCTACAATTTAAATATGTGAGAGGGGAAAGTTAGTAGGTATGACAAGTAGACCCTACAATTTAAGTATGTGAGAGGAAGAAGTGAGTGGGTATGATAAGCGAGGCCTACATTTTTTACCATTTTAAGAAAGAATGAAGCTTTTAACGGAACACCCATTTGGGTAAAAGGTGAAGCTTCAAATGGGACGGAGGGAGTAAAACATACTCCATCACGCAATCTCTGCCCTCCACAAAACCCTAACCTCTCTCGATGGAGCGAGGGAGCCATGGAGTTCTAGCGAGGGGGCAAAAGAAATTTCACTCCCAAAACTTCAAGGAATTTCAAACCCCTGTGATAGTCACCTCCAATCTTGGTTTCAACATCGCTCTTGAGGTAAATTCGTTCATTTCACTCTATATTACTACTTATAAAGTTTTAATTTGGGATTCTATTGTGCTTCCATTGCCATTTCCAGTAGCTATGATGTTATGGTGTTCTGATTTTCAATTTTTACGAATTTCTGTACATGTCTCAAGAAGAATAGAATAGAAGTTTCCTTAACCTTAAATCAATTATCAACCTTCTGCTCTATCGCAAGTATATAGTGTTGTGTTTTGATGGATCATGTACAGCGGAAACAACATATGAAACAAAACCCTACAGCTCTGAATCCGTTAAAGATGATTAAAATAATATGAATGTAAATTTAGATTACTAACCGTGACGATGCTCTAAAATTTCTCTGGATGATCAAGTCTTCAAGCCCAAGATTTGATCTACTTGTTCTTCGTGTTCTTCAAATCACGATCTCAGGAGCACGCTTCCAATTGTCGGATCATGAACTTGAAGGAGTTGAGATCAATACCCTCTATGTGTATCCACACACGAATGAATATCTAGAACAATTCTATATTTGGATTGCTAGATCCAATAGAAACAATTTTTATGAAGAAGGCTATATGAATTTAATGGTGTTCGTGAGCTTTTGATTCTCAATCTAAATTCAAGAATATGTTTTTCAAACATATGGAGGCTACCACTACAACAAATATGACTTTTTGCGGCACTTTAAAAAGTGTCGGAAACGGGAAAAAGTACCGGAAATTTGCGGCATTCTTTTTAAAAGTGCCCCAATTTTACGGCACTTTTACAAGTGCAGGTAAATAAGTGCCGGCAAAAGTCATTTTTGTTGTAGTGTACCATATTGATCAATCCTGATTAGGGCTTTTGAGATATTTATATTAAACCTAAACACTTAAGGAGAAATAGGTAAAAACCCGTCCAAAGTCGGTTTGAGAAAACTTGTGCCCGAAATCAGAAGGTTCGGCGGGTCAAGGACATGGTTTGGCCGAACCCCAAAAGATCCTCCCGGGTCAAGGAATTTGTTTGGCCGAATCCCACCCTAGGTTCGGCCGGGTCAAGGGGTGGGTTTGGCCGAATCTTTGCCCAAAGTCTGATTTTCAGCTTTTCCCAAAAATCCAATTTTTAGCCTTTTTCCAAAATTCTAATTATAGCTTTTTTGTTGATCTGTTATTTTGTGTGTGACCCCATAGGATTATATTAAGTTGGCAACGAGTCTAAACATATTTGATCTCATAAATCACGAGCGGACTCTAGCAAGCCATCATAACTACCCAATTAATATAACTTGTCAAAGTTTGTTTATCCTTAAAGAATATATCGCAATCCCTTTATCACACGATATCATATTGGACATAAGTCATATTCCTCATCAAATTATAATTTCCAATGCTTTCTCGATCCCGAGTAGATTGATATGAGCAAATGACATTGATCTCATCAATTTATTTGAGTATGGCCACACATTTGTATCAATCTCACTCATCGAGTGGCCTAAGCAGATATCTTTCCGAGAGGAAAAAATTCCAGTCTTGACTTATTACTCTTCCCTACATGACTCTGATTATGCCAATCACATTTCTTATGTCTACCTGGTTAAGGTTAACGTTAGAATGAGTCAAACATAATGTTCGTTATGTGGAATACTGTAATAATCTCAAGTCAAAGGATATCAATGATATAACTATATGAGATTTAATTATGGCATTTGACCATGACATAAATCTCATAAGTGGGTCATGTCCAGTACATGTTCACGAACACCAATAAGATTAATTGTATCGTATGCGCATAATCATCACATGATTATCTATTTGTTGGGTTTTGAGCAATCATGCGCAGCGGAATTTAAAACCCAAAAGCCTTGATCCGTTCAAGATGAATAAATTAATACAAAGATAAATTTATATTACTAACCGTAGCGATGCTTTAAAATTTCTTCGGTGGATCTTCTTGTTCTCGGTACCTTTAAAACACGATCGCAGGAACCCGCTTCCAATCACAAGATCACGAACTTGAAGCAGTTGAGATCAACGCCCTCTATGTGTATCCACACACGAATGAATATCTAAAACAAAATTCTAGATCTGGATTTGCTAGATCCAATGAAAACAATTTCTATTATGAAGGCTATATGAAAACTAGGGTTCTTGTTCTTGAGGAAGAAGACTAGTTTTTCTCTATTGGAGGCTCTCTATATTTATTACAATAACCATATGGGACTTAGGGTTTTGATAGTATTATTTTCACTTTTAGATCCCAACTAGTTTAGGATTTTAAGTCAAATTCTCGTCAACACTCGGAGGTCCAAAACCTGAAAATTCATAATAGAGGAGGTCCGCCCGGGGCAAGACCATGGTCCGCCCGGACTCCCTAAGGTTCGGCCGGGTCAGGGACATGGTCCGCCCGGATCTCTTTAGGGTCCGACATTCCGACTGGGTCAAGGACTTGGTCCGCCAGACCTATGCTCCAGAATCATGTTTTCGAATGTTCCTTTACAATCTCATTTCAAGGTCCGTCCCGAAATTCCAATTTAGCATTTTCTTGATTCGTTCTCTTTTTTTGTGTGACCCCATAGAATTATATTAAGTTAGAAATAAGATAAAAACCATTCTAACCTTATAAATCATGAGCAGACTCTAGCAAGCCATCATGACTACCCAATTAATATAACTTATCAAAGTTTGTGAATCCATCATTGTTTGTATATCACAAACCCTTTGTCCGCGATGTCAGTGAACGTAAGCCATGGTCAATGGTCAATTTAAATTTTTTCAATACTTTTTTCGATGAAAATGTTGATTGATTCAAATGACATTGATCTCATCAATTCATTTGGGTATGGCCATACGCTTTCATCAACACTACTCATCGAGTGGCCAAAGCTTGACATTTCTCGCGAAGAGGGATAAATTCAATCTTGACTTATTACTCTTCCCTCCATGACTCCGATTATGTCAATCACATTCCTTATGGCTACTCAGTTAAGGCTAACGTTAGAATGTGTCAAACATAATGTTCATCACGTGGAAGACTGTAATAATCTCATGTCAAAGGATATCAATGATATTAACTATATGAGATTTATTTATGACATATGACCATGACATAAATCTCATAGGTGGGTTATGTCCAGTATATGTTCACCAACACATATCCATAATTTTAACTATATCATATACACATGATCATCTATTAAACTTAAACTAGTTCTTCATAAGTACTAGGGATGGAGATTATTATAACAAAACATGTAGCAACAATAATAATCTAAACATCTCTTTATATAATGAATAGAATGATAACAAAACATCGTTATAATAACGTGCCTAGGGCATACACACCAACAATCTCCCACTTGCACTAGGTCCAATCATACATGTATCTAATACCCATGGACCTAACATGACCATCATGTTTAGTTTATGAAAGTCCCTTTGTTAGCGGGTCAGCTATGTTATCATCCGTTGGTACTCTGCATATCTCCATGATTTCTCGAATGAGATGAAAACGCCTAAGTATGTGTTTGGATTTTTGATGCGCTCTTGGTTCCTTTACTTGAGCAATAGCACAATTATTATCACAATAAAGGCCTATTGGGTTAAAAATGCTAGGAACCACTTCTAATTCAGTAATGAATTTCTTGATCCAAACGGCCTCTTTAGCAGCATCCGATGCAGCTATATACTCAGCTTCAGTTGTAGAATCAGCTGTTGTACTTTGCTTAGATCTCTTCTGGCTTAGAGCACCATCGTTTAACATAAACACAAAACTATATTGCGATCTAGAGTCATCTTTTTTAGTTTGGAAGCTTGCATCTGTGTAACCATTTACAACTAGGTCATCTTTCACACCTCCATATACCAAGAACGGATCTTTAGCCCTTCGCAAGTACTTTAGAATCGTTTTGGCAGCTATCCAATGACTCTCACCAGGATCCGATTGGTATCTACTCGTCATGCTCAAAGCATAAGAGACATCCGGTCTAGTACAAATCATAGCAAACATAATGGATCAAATTACCGAAGCAAAATGGATTTCACTCATTCTCTTTCGCTCATCATTTGTCTTAGGACATTGAGTCTTGCTAAGAGTAATACCATGAGCCACGAGCAAATGTCCTCTCTTAGAGTTTTCATTTGAAATCTTTTCAGAACTTTGTCAATGTATGTACTTTGACTTAAACCAACCATCCTTTTAGATCTATCTCTATAGATCTTAATGCCAAGGAAATAAGCGGCTTCTCCCATATCTTTCATTGAAAAACATTTACCTAACCAAGTCTTTATGGACTAAAGTGCGGGTATTCGTTTCTAGTGAGCAATATGTCATCAACGTATATTATTAGAAATAATACAACGCTCTCACTAATTTTCTTGTATACACAATGTTCATCTTCGTTCTTGATGAAGCCAAACTCTTTGACCGATTCATCAAATCTAAGATTCCAACTCCTAGAGGCTTGCTTCAATCCATAAATGGATTTCTGTAACTTGCATACTTTCTTTGAATTATTTGGATCCTCAAAACCTTCAGGCTGTGTCATATACACATCCTCAAGTAAGTTCCCACTAAAGAACGCAGTTTTGACATCCAGTTGCCATATCTCATAGTCATAATATACGGCTATGACAATTATAATTCTTGTTGGAGATTATGCCCTAGGCCCTTGAAAATGGCCTTGCGTTACATCATGATCTCATTTGTTGGGTTTTGAGCAATCATGCGCAGCGGAATTTAAAACCCAAAAGCCTTGATCCGTTCAAGATGAATAAATTAATACAAAGATAAATTTAGATTACTAACCGTAGCGATGCTTTAAAATTTCTTCGGTGGATCTTCTTGTTCTCGGCACCTTTAAAACACGATCACAGGAACCTGCTTCCAATCACAAGATCACGAACTTGAAGCAGTTGAGATCAACGCCCTCTATGTGTATCCACACACGAATGAATATCTAAAACAAAATTCTAGATCTGGATTTGCTAGATCCAATGAAAACAATTTCTATTATGAAGGCTATATGAAAACTAGGGTTCTTGTTCTTGAGGAAGAAGACTAGTTTTTCTCTATTGGAGGCTCTCTATATTTATTACAATAACCATATGGGACTTAGGGTTTTGATAGTATTATTTCCACTTTTAGATCCCAACTAGTTTAGGATTTTAAGTCAAATTCTCGTCAACACTCGGAGGTCCAAAACCTGAAAATTCATAATAGAGGAGGTCCGCCCGGGGCAAGACCATGGTCCGCCCGGACTCCCTAATGTTCGGCCGGGTCAGGGACATGGTCCGCCCGGATCTCTTTAGGGTCCGACATTCTGACTGGGTCAAGGACTTGGTCCACCAGACCTATGCTCCAGAATCATGTTTTCGAATGTTCCTTTACAATCTCATTTCAAGGTCCGTCCCGAAATTCCAATTTAGCATTTTCTTGATTCGTTCTCTTTTTTTGTGTGACCCCATAGATTTATATTAAGTTAGAAATAAGATAAAAACCATTCTAACCTTATAAATCATGAGCAGACTCTAGCAAGCCATCATGACTACCCAATTAATATAACTTATCAAAGTTTGTGAATCCATCATTGTTTGTATATCACAATCCCTTTGTCCGCGATGTCAGTGAACGTAAGCCATGGTCAATGGTCAATTTACATTTTTTCAATACTTTTCTCGATGAAAATGTTGATTGATTCAAATGACATTGATCTCATCAATTCATTTGGGTATGGCCATACGCTTTCATCAACACTACTCATCGAGTGGCCAAAGCTTGACATTTCTCGCGAAGAGGGATAAATTCAATCTTGACTTATTACTCTTCCCTCCATGACTCCGATTATGTCAATCACATTCCTTATGGCTACTCAGTTAAGGATAACGTTAGAATGTGTCAAACATAATGTTCATCACGTGGAAGACTGTAATAATCTCATGTCAAAGGATATCAATGATATTAACTATATGAGATTTATTTATGACATATGACCATGACATAAATCTCATAGGTGGGTCATGTCCAGTATATGTTCACCAACACATATCCATAAGTTTAACTATATCATATACACATGATCATCTATTAAACTTAAACTAGTTCTTCATAAGTACTAGGGATGGAGATTATTATAACAAAACATGTAGCAACAATAATAATCTAAACATCTCTTTATATAATGAATAGAATGATAACAAAACATCGTTATAATAACGTGCCTAGGGCATACACACCAACAATCTCCCACTTGCACTAGGTCCAATCATACATGTATCTAATACCCATGGACCTAACATGACCATCATGTTTAGTTTGTGAAAGTCCCTTTGTTAGCGGGTCAGCTATGTTATCATCCGTTGGTACTCTGCATATCTCCATGATTTCTCGAATGAGATGAAAACGCCTAAGTATGTGTTTGGATTTTTGATGCGCTCTTGGTTCCTTTGCTTGACTAATAGCACAATTATTATCACAATAAAGGCCTATTGGGTTAAAAATGCTAGGAACCACTTCTAATTCAGTAATGAATTTCTTGATCCAAACGGCCTCTTTAGCAGCATCCAATGCAGCTATATACTCAGCTTCAGTTGTAGAATCAGCTGTTGTACTTTGCTTAGATCTCTTCTGGCTTAGAGCACCATCGTTTAACATAAACACAAAACTATATTCAGATCTAGAGTCATCTTTTTTAGTTTGGAAGCTTGCATCTGTGTAACCATTTACAACTAGGTCATCTTTCACACCTCCATATACCAAGAACGGATCTTTAGCCCTTCGCAAGTACTTTAGAATCGTTTTGGCAGCTATCCAATGACTCTCACCAGGATCCGATTGGTATCTACTCGTCATGCTCAAAGCATAAGAGACATCCGGTCTAGTACAAATCATAGCAAACATAATGGATCAAATTACCGAAGCAAAATGGATTTCACTCATTCTCTTTCGCTCATCATTTGTCTTAGGACATTGAGTCTTGCTAAGAGTAATACCATGAGCCACGAGCAAATGTCCTCTCTTAGAGTTTTCATTTGAAATCTTTTCAGAACTTTGTCAATGTATGTACTTTGACTTAAACCAACCATCATTTTAGATCTATCTCTATAGATCTTAATGCCATGGAAATAAGCGGCTTCTCCTATATCTTTCATTGAAAAACATTTACCTAACCAAGTCTTTATGGACTAAAGTGCGGGTATTCGTTTCTAGTGAGCAATATGTCATCAACATATATTATTAGAAATAATACAACGCTCTCACTATTTTTTTTGTATACACAATGTTCATCTTCGTTCTTAATGAAGCCAAACTCTTTGACCGATTCATCAAATCGAAGATTCCAACTCCTAGAGGCTTGCTTCAATCCATAAATGGATTTCTGTAACTTGCATACTTTCTTTGAATTATTTGGATCCTCAAAACCTTCAGGCTGTGTCATATACACATCCTCAAGTAAGTTCCCACTAAAGAACGCAGTTTTGACATCCAGTTGCCATATCTCATAGTCATAATATACGGCTATGACAATTATAATTCTTGTTGGAGATTATGCCCTAGGCCCTTGAGAATGGCCTTGCGTTACATCATGTTCTCATTTGTTATGGAGATAACAACCTTGGATTATTATATGTTTTACATGTTTATAGTAATAATCTCCGTCCCTAATACTTATGAAGAACTAGTATAAGTTTAATTGATGATCATGTGATGATCATGTGTATGTGATACAAATTAAACTTATGGGTACTTGTTGGTGAACAAGTACTGTGTTGGTTGCTCTAGGCACGTTATTTGAACGATTAATGTTATCTCTTGATTATGTTTTAATAAAGATATTGAATGTTTGATTATTATATCCTTTGCATGTTTATTATAATAATCCTCGTCCCTGATAATTATGATTAATTATTAGTATAAGTTTAATAGATAATCATATGATGATTATGGTGTATGGGATACAATTAAACTTGTGGGTATTGTTGGAGAACAAATACTGGACTGACCCATATGAGATTTATGTCATGGTCACAATGTCATAATTAAGTCTCATATAGTTATATCACTTTAATCTTTAGACCTGAGGTTATTACAGTCTTCCACTTGATGAACATTACGTTTTACATATTCAAATGTTACCCCTAACCAGGTAGTTATAAAGAATATGATTGGCATAATCGGAATCATGTAGGGAAGAGTAATAAGCCAAGATGGGATTTGTTCCTCGTCAAGAGAGATGTCAAGCTTTGGCCACTCGATGAATGATATTGATGAAATGCATAGCCGTGCTCAAATAAGATTTGTCTTATCAATACATTCGGGATCGAGAAAGCATTGAACTATGTAAGTTGACCATTGACCATGGCTTACGTTCAATAGACATCGTAGAACAAAGAGATTGTGATATGTTCTATTAAGGATATGAACTTATATAGTTACACTAATTGGGTAGGTATGATGGTTTGCCAGAACCTAATCATATCTTATGGGTTTACACCGATTGCCAAGTTAGTGTAATCCTAAAGGGTCACACACATTAGAACGAATCTTAAAAGGACTAAATTAGAATTTTGGGTCGAAGGGCCTTTGAGGAATATTAGGAATTTAAAGTAGAAAATTGGAAAAAGGAGAGGTCCGACCGGACCTATGAGAGGACCCGCCCGGACCTATCATAGGGTCCGGCCGGACCAATCTCAATACCCGGGCGGACCTAGTCTGTTTCGGGGAAAAGATTTCCTGTTTCGTTTTCTTGCGGTTTTAGTCATTTGTTACCTATTTGGAATAGGTTTAACAAGTATATAAACAGCCTCTGTAACACCCCGAAAATTTCTAATTCCATAAATAACAAAATGTCAAAGTTTACATTTCTAAAATAATAAATACTATACAAAGGCTCATTAACAACCCCAAATGATCAATAAACGCTTCACCCCTATCTTTCTGTCTCGAAGCCCGGTCAATGGTCAACTGCAAAAGTCAAACTGGGGGGGGGTGAGCTGGGGGGCTCAGTAAGAAAGGGGATACACAATAGGCCAAAATATGTTTAGCCCCCCAAAGTATCCACCCATTCCCACTTTGGTACCCAAACCCAATTTTGTCCCAAAGTGACCCTCTAATTTGCCATTTCTCTCAGTTTGACCTATGACCCCCCTTGACCCCTAACGGCGTTAGAAAATTAACGAGAAATGGTCATGTGCATGTCATGTGAGGGTTCTTTTTATCATTTTTCTTAAAAATAGAAGGGTATAAAGGTCCATTTATACCCTTTCTCCACCACCACCATCATCAACCTTCATTCACCGCCACCACCACCACCAATTTTCCAGAATCCGGTGACCGCCGCCGCCATTTTTCCAGAATCCGACCACCACCACTCACCGCCACCACCACCACCAATTTTTCAGAATCCGGTGACCACCGCCGCCATTTTTCCAGAATCCGACCACCACCACTAACAATTCTCTCAAATTCACAGTCAACAATAGCGCCATCTCCGCCGCCGCCGCGCTTACCCTTCTTCTTTCTTATTCTTACTTTCACTCTCTGCTCCTCCTTTTTCCTCCAGATATGTTCCGCCGCCGAGCCTGACATCTCTACACTCACATTCCCTAACCCCAACCTCCGTCGTGCCTACATTGCTCTACAAGCGTGGAAATCTGCCATATTTTCCGATCCGTTCAACTTCACCGCCGACTGGACCGGCCCTAATGTCTGCTCCTACGGCGGTGTCTTCTGCACCTCCTCTGTCTCGAACTCCTCACTCACTGTCGTCTCCAGCATTGACCTTAATCATGCCGACATTGCCGGTTATCTTCCCCCAGAGCTTGGCTACCTCACTGACCTTGCTCTGTTTCAGATGGGAATTCCGGCAAATTTGGGGAATTCGCCGGTCTCCGTACTGGTTTTTGGCTAACAACCGCCACCACCAATGTCAATTTGTAAGATGTAGAAGGAATTTTGAAATAGGCGGTGGTTGCTGTCGGAAATGGGTGATGGTGGTTGCCGGATTCAGGGAGAAATGGTGGTAGTGATGGTGGTGGTGGTTATTGACTGGTGGGGTTGGGTGGAGAAATCAATTGCCACCATAATAATAAATTGACATTTTTGTCCTTCTCTTTTCAAAGAAAATGTCCAAAATACCACTCACATGACATGCACATGACCATTTCTCGTTAATTTTCTAACGCCGTTAGGGGTCAAAAGGGGTCATAGGTCAAACTGGGAGAAATGGAAAATTAGAGGGTCACTTTGGGACAAAATTGGGTTTGGGTACCAAAGTGGGAATGGGTGGATACTTTGGGGGGCTAAACATATTTTGGCCTAGACAATATCACAGAAGCCAATGGAACACAAACACCAAATAACAATGTCCATGAAATTATAAATATGGACATGCCAATAAGACCCGTTTCATAAATCGAATAACTGATCAATCATATTTTACAGTCCGATGTACTAATTATATTCGGGCCCAGTGGCTTAACCAAATTAACCGAATTGTTGGCCGCCCTCATGGAGCCGGACCCAACATAAACACAATAACCGAGTCCACTGCGACCGTCAAATAATTAGCTACATCGCAACTGTTCCATATAACAAATATCATATTTGAGAACAAATAACACACAAAGCATGCTTTTCAAATAACAATGACACAAACCCATCAATTTCAATACCAAAGCAAATATCAAACTGGACCCAGCAATCGAAATACGTATCAATAAAATGGAGTACTACGATAAGACGGGTATAAAAAGAAATGACACGGAATCAATACTGCGTAGTCTCCCTTACCTCAAAATGCTAAAATCGGATAACCAAATAATTCATCAGAGAGGAACACCACTCTCCGTCTCACTGCTCACGCAATTTGCAGCTTGATGTCGTACTATCTTCTACGAACACAAATGGGCGCATAAGATAAGACTGTTGAATTATAAGTATATGTTTTAGCCTGAGTCATAAGAAGAAAGCTTTCAAATCACTCCACCTCATGCTTAAGCCATGCAAACCATATTGGTGTCAACCTATTACTATTACAATGGGTCCCACAATTTCAAATGATAGCTTCCCCTAGTCCAAATCCGTCCCAGTTGAGGAATATCTATTTTTCTTTTCTATTTTTTTTTAATTTTCGATCCGTCTCAAAACGTCGTGCTTAATTTCGGGATGTCACAGCCTCTAACAGCCCTAATCAGTCCTATGCATTGTGAAAGCCTCAAAAGAGTTTGAGAGACTATTTTCTTATTCTAAGATCATAAAAGTGAAGAACAAGAACACATTAATTCCATATAGTTTATTGTGAAAGTATGTTTCACAAATTGGTCTAGCAACCAAGATCAAGAGTTTCTTGATATTCGTTCGTGGTGTGGATACCGTTAGATGGTGAATCTTATCACCTCCAAGTTCGTGATCTTGTTCGTGATCAAGTTCGAAAAGCTCCGTCAAATTCAAGGTTGTTAAAAATTCTGATGTTCATGGTGATTGGATCATCAAGAACACCAAATCCTAATTGAATCGGGGAAAAACAATTTGAGATAAATTTTGAAACTTTAAAAATTTTGATTTTTCACAGAAGGTCCTACCGAACCTGGTCAGTGACCCGGCCGGACCTCCGGGTCTAGTGCGGGCACGGGGCTAGGGTTTGGGCGGATCTTGGGGTTTAAATTTCCTATTTGTTTTAGTCTGTTGAATTCTGAGATTGGTTCAAGGTTTGGATGGCTAGCCTACGTTCTCGAGACTGTGTTTCCCAAACTTGATCGCAATTAAAGATTCAAAGATAAAATGAAGTTAGAATTATGAAGAGTTCATAATTGCTAAAATTGAGAAACAAAGTTCTTGATTCAAGTTTGGAGATCCATGTGGAATTGTGAATGCAATTGGCCTACGTTCATCAAGACCATCGATTGCTTAGTTTCGGCCACATGGACTACTTTCTTGGTTTCTTGAATTAGTGCGGAATTGTGGTTGCCAATGGCTTAGTTCGGCCGCACTTCTTGTTGTCTTGATTTGGAGATGATAACCAAAGTTCAAAGAGTCTCATCCTCATAATTATAGAGAAACTAATGACACATAAATATTATTCTTAAATTAATGGAGATTAATTCAATGACTAAACTTGATGTGTAACATGTTTATCTTATGTGATCATAAATGTGTTATACGCTATATGTTGTGAACCTTCTTTAAAATTTAAGTTATGTGCCAATCCATGATTAAACACTTGTGAGTACGTGGGTAGTTTTATGTGGGTTACGCCCTAGCGTAGGCACATTAATTTTATTCATCTATGAGCAAGATGAGGAAACAATGATTCCTATACGTTTAAAATGGTTTGACTTAATTAGGCTATCAAAACAGTTTTGGGCCTAAGGCACAGATGAGATTAAAACATGTTAGACATATGATGTCTAAAATCTCATAAAAGATCTAAGAGTCATATATGATATGATCGAGAAGGAGTTGTCTACCTAAATAACTTATTTTGAGCAGTCGTGCCCTAGCCGACTCAAAGTTAAGTGAAATATAGATCTTAGCCCATTTAAATTATATGATACATTGGATGTATTTGAAGGTTATATAATTTAGTGGGAGTATTTGTGAAATACTAATATTTATAATATCTTTAATTAAGTTGGTACTTATATGTGATTACATGTTTGCATAATTGTAGATAATGGCTCAAAATACAAGTTCTTTATCATTGCGATCTATCCTTGAGAAGGAAAAACTTCAAGAGAATGGTGCTAACTTCACGGATTGGATCTGAAGCCTTAGAATTGTTCTAAGGCATGAAGACAAGCTGTACATGCTTTATGAACCTGTTCCTGAATAACCTGAATCATCTGCCCTTAAGGATGAGAGAAACGCCTACAAGAAGCACAAAAGTGATTCTCATGAGGTGGGTTGTCTCATGCTTCCTGCCATGTGTTCTGAGCTTCAGAAGACTCTTGAACACTTAGAGGCATATGACCTGGATGTTGAATTGAAATATATGTTTCAAGAACAGGCAAGGTAAGAAAGGTTCGACACTATAGATGCTCTGGTCTCATGCAAGATGAGCGAAGGACAGGCTGTGGGCCCTCATGTTTTGAAGATGAAGGCTCACTTTGAGCATCTAGAGAGGCTTGGCCATCCCATCGATGTTGAGTTGGCCACTGATTTTATTCTTAATTCATTGCCCAAAAGCTATAGTCAGTTCGTCATGAACTTTAATATGCATGGCATGGATAAGTCCCTGTCTGAGTTGCATGGGATGCTAAAGACAGCGGAAAAGAAAATCGGTAAAGAAGTCGCTCCTGTGCTCATAATGTCAAAGGAAGGAAAGGGATCTAAAGGCAAAGGAAAGAGTAAGGCAAAAGTTGTCAAACCCAAGATTAGTAAGGCAACTGTTGCCAATGCTACTGTGGCTAAACATACTTCCCAAAAGGATGCAATCTGGTTCCACTGCAATGATATTGGTCATTGGAAACGAAATTGCAAGGTTTACAAGGAAGAGTTAAAGAAGAAGGGCGGTGGAACTGCTTCTACTTCAAGTATCTATGTTATAGATATTCTACTTTGTACTTCTAGTTCCTGGGTATTAGATACCGGATGTAGATCTCACATTTTTTTAAATGTGCAGGCACTAAGGAATAGTAGGCTACTCAAAGATGGCGAAGTGGACCTGCATGTGGGGAATGGAGCAAAAGTTGCTGCATTAGCCGTAGGAGAACATGTGATGTCATTTTACCTAGCGGATTAATTCTTGTTTTGAACAATTGTTATTACGTTCCGGATTTGAGTAGAAATATTATTTCAATTTCTTGTTTGGATAATGAAGGTTCAAGTTTCTTATTGAAAATAAGAAGTTTTCTATTTATTTAAATGATATGCTTTATTGTACTGCATGTTCATTTAATGGCCTTTATGTTCTTGACGTTGAGAATGTGAATAATGAGGATATATATAATGTAAATAAGAAATCCAACCCTAATGATGTAAATCACACTTATTTGTGGCATTACCGTCTTGGTCATATAAATGAGAAGCGTATCTCAAAACTCCATGGGGACGAACTTTTAGATTCACATGATTTTGAATCATATGAAAATTATGAGTCTTGTTTACTTGGAAAGATGACAAAGACACCTTTTACTAAGAGTAGTGAAACGGCTAGTGATTTATTGGGACTCATACATACTGATGTGTGTGGACCAATGAGCAGCAGTACTAGGGGAGGATATCAATACTTCATAACATTCACTGATGATTTTAGTAGATATGACTATGTCTACTTAATGAAACATAAAAGTGAATCTTTTGAGATATTTAGAATATTTCAAAATGAAGTACAGAATCAATTTGGCAAAACTATTAAAGCACTTTGATCTGATCGAGGTGGAGAATATTTAAGCCAAGAATTTGACAATCATCTTAAAGATTGTGGAATTATTTCACAATTAACTCCACCTGGAACACCACAATGGAATGGTGTGTCTGAGCGGAGAAATAGGACTTTATTGGATATGGTCCGCTCCATGATGAGTCAAGATGATCTTCCTTTATCGTTTTGGGGACATGCACTAGAAACTGCTGCTCTAACACTAAATAGTATTCCAACAAAATCTGTTCCAAAGACTCCACATGAGATGTGGAATGGAAGAAAACATAGTTTGTCTTTCATGAAGATTTAGGGTTGTGAGGCTTAGACATGCCCGGTTCGGTTCAACCGCCGGTTCCCGGTTCATGAACCGGCGGTTCAAGGTTCATTCAAAGCATAAACCGTCCAAAACCGGGAATATACGGTTCACGGTTCCGGTTCAAGATTCACAGTTCAACCGCCGGTTCGCCGGTTCATCCGGTTCATTTTTTTTTTAAGCCCAAATTAACTGTTTAACATAACAGGCCTAACTGACAGCCAAACAGCCCAAATTAACATTTTTTTCTTTTAATATTTTAAAAAATAAATGAACATTAAATAATTTTTCAATTTATTTTTAAAATTCTTTAAGAAAATAATTTTATTTGTTTAAAAGATTTTTTTTTTTTAATTATACAAAACAAATCAATGAGCAAAATTAATTGAAGTAATGAACCCTAAAGGCCTAAACCTTATAATTTGATTAATATAAATTAAAATTACATAAAAGAGAATTACATTTATCACAACATTCAAAAGTGAGAAAAAAAATTTAAATGGCTCTTTCGGGATGATTTTTTGTTATATGGTTCTTGAATACACCATATCCTCCACCTTTCTTGAAGTAGTACTCTTTCCCACAATAGTTGCAAATCACTTTGTATGTGTTATCGGCATTGGGTTTGGCTCCATCATTCGTTGTGAACGTAAAATAGTTGCGAAGAATGGAAAATTGTCCCTCATTCCTAATTGGTGCGGAATTGTTTGAATTAGAAGCCATTTGGTGTGAAGAAGGGGTGAATGTGTAACAAAATAAGGCTGAAAGTTATAAAAATAAACAATTTTCGTCAGAAATTTAATGAAAAAACCGATGGATTGTAACGAATTTCACAAAAGTGATTGTAGAGAGAGATTAATATAGAGAGAATGTTTTGTGATATGGAAATCTGGTTTGGTGTGGAAAAATAGTGAGAAGGGGGGTATTTATAGTTTAAAAAATGAACCCTCCAGTTAATAAATAAATTAGCCGTTATAACGGCTAGTTTTTTCTGTGATGTCTGAGACTCTCAGCCACGCGGGCCACCCCAAGCCAAGGCCCAAGCCTCAGTCCAGATGGCCCAGAGTAAACTTCAGTCCAGTCGGACCATTAGGCTTTAGCCCTTTTTTTTACCCTTTAGCCGGTTTAATGTTTTTGGGCCTAATTTTTGAAGCCCAGTTAGTGACTTAGTCTCTTAATGGCAGCCCTTTTTTTTTAGTCACTAGCCATTAAATTTAAGCTATGACATTGACAGAAACTTGAAAAAAAAGAAAAAAAAAAAAGCAAACAAACAAACAAACAGAAGGTTGAAAGACAAAAAAAAAAAGAAACAAAAACTTGAAAAAAAATAATAGAAACTTGAATAGAAGAGAAAAAAGGGACGGTACCCTTAAAATTTTATTAATTTAATTATAAATTACATGGAGGGAGACAACCAACCTTGCCCTTTTATAATTAAGGGAGGACATTTAGGAGCCTTTACCTCATCATAAATACTAAATTACAATTGAATTAAAACTTAACAATCTAAACTAAGCTATCGGTTCATTTTCACCTTCATTAATCGAAGGCAAACCATCTTCAATAGTTATAGGCCCATCAAAATATTGATCTTCATCACTAGACCATTTTTCTTCTTGATCCCGAATTTCCGCCCTATAAAAATCTCCAACACACATTTGATTTTCTAAGTTTTCCACATTGAGCCTTGAACGTGTTGGATCCAATGTATTTCCCGATATACTAAATATTTGCTCAACCGCTACCGTTGAAGCCGGAGATGCAAATACTTCTTTTGCAATACTTGAAAGTATAGGAAATGTTGTTACTCTTTTTTACCACCACTTAAGAATGTTGAAATTATCTCCAAATTCTTCAAAACTCGTCCCAAGATATTCGTCTAGTTCATAGGGCGTGTTAGAAGTAGAAGCCCTAGGACGTTTGCTCGTGCCATACACTTTATCGGTCTAATTCTTTTTTCCAAGTCGACCAATTCCACATCCAACATCTGCTCCACCACCACTTGTAATAGGATCATTACCACTTTGAGGATTGGAAGTGGTTTGATATTCCTTGTAAAGAGCACTTAAATCTTTTCAATCACTTTTTTGATACTACCAATTGCATCATAGTAAGCCCCTTCACCTCGATCATGATACAAATTATCATAATATAATCTTAACATATCTTCTAAACCGTTCATTCGAATTCTTGGATCAAAAACTTTAGCTACCAAAAAAAGGTTTGGTATTTCCGCAAAATACTTAACCCATTTCTCCCTCATTTGCTTTATAGCAACACCGGCTTGAGGATTATCCAAAAATTCACTAAAAATCATTGCAACATTTATGCAATGATCCAAAACAACATTTGAAGTGGGGTAATAAATACCCGACAACTCAACGGTGGCATCTTTGAACACTTTCAAAATTTCCAACACATTGGAACAAGCATCCCATTGAAATGGAAATATTGGCTCCCGATAGTTTACACTTGTCAAAAATGCACAAACTTCATCCTTGTAATCCATAGATTGAGATAACATTCTATAGGTGGAATTCCACCTATGCGACACATCGGGAGCGAATCGTCTTTCCTTCACACATTTGCTCTTGCAAAATCGAAGCCATTTGTTTTGAATTGAAGCATATCTACCAATATGGCTAATAGCATCTCTAATGGGGGTAATCGTGGGACTCATGGTGCTTAAAAAATCTTGAACACATAAATTTAAAATATGACATATACATCTAATATGAAAATATTTCCCACCGATAGAAGGTTGACAATATGTAATTAAATCGGGCAAACTAGCCGTATTAGCACTTGCATTATCAAAACCAATTGAATAAACTTTTCTTACCAAATTATACCCGTTCAAAATGGTGAGAAGTTTGTTTGCAATATTTGTAGCATTATGTTGACTATCAAAATCCCTAAATGAAATTAATCGTTTTTGTATTGTCCATGATTTGTCGACCCAATGACATGTAACACCCATATAATGATAATGATGGTGTTGCCATATATCACTCCAAATATCCGAACAAATTGAAACTTTGTTATCCATTTTCGAAAATTATTGAATCAATTTTAATTTATATTCCCTCCAAACCGTAGCAACATCACGTGTAAGAGATTGACGTGGTACTCTTTGGGTGGAGGGATTTAGACAAAGTTTTGCAAAAAGTTCCCATAATTTATCGCTAGCAAAACTAAATGAAAGACCTTTCCCACTAACTAATTTGACTAAACCTTCTCTATAATTAGTCATATTAAATTTGAATAAAGTAGTAGAAGACGTACCTTGAGAATTTTGAGGAGTGAATTGTAGTTGGGTTTGAGACTTTTCCACCGCCGCCAATTTATCGGGATGATTCCTACTCAAGTGGCCTTTAGCGGTACCATATCCACCACCCTTGGTGAAAGGATAAGTCTTCGGGCAATAGTTACATTCAAGTATGAACTTATCTAAACTATTGGCAACGGGCTTTTTTGTGTAATGGATCGTCATTATATCGGATTTTGACTCCCTTCCTCCCCGTCCCCGTCCACAACCACCGCTTCTACCTCCTTCCGGTCCCCTTCAACCTCCACCCGTTGCCGTTGTTTGTTGATCAATTGTATAACTTTCTTGGGTGGGTTGTGAAATGAAGGGACGTTGAATCTCTTGAATGTCATCATCATCTTCACCCTCTTCAACGTTGCGAATCACTTCATTGGCATTGTAGTCTTTGAAAAGAAATGGATTAAATTGGTTAAATGCCTCATTCTCATCATTAGCATGACCTTTTCCATCTCTTTGACTAAAATTTCCATCCATAGTTACCAAAGGATGAGAGAAAATGGCTAAAATGGAAAAAAAAATAGGGCTGCCAGTTAAAAAAAAATGATTTTCGTCAGAAATTTAACGAAAAAAGTAACGAAGTGCACAAGAGGGTTTGTAGAGAGAGATTAATAGAATAGAGAGAGTTTGTAAGCTTTTGTGAAAAAATAGTGAGGAGGGAGGGGGGTTTTATAGTTAAAATTGGCTGGAAGGCTTTTTTTTTTTATTGCAGTTTAGTCCTAGCCGTTAGAAAAATAACGGCTAGTTTCAAATGGCTAGGAGGGCAGGACGACAGGCGCGCAAACAACAAGGCCAAGTCCCAACGGTCACATTTTCAAAACCAAGGACTGAACCGCCGGTTTACAAGATTAATTGAACCGCCGGTTCAGACCGCCGGTTTTCTCCAATGAACCTTACAAAACCGTGAACCGGCGGTTCACGGTTCATATTTAATACTGCGGTTCCGGTTCAATAGTTTTGCCGGTTCCGGCCGGTTCAAAATCCGTCGGTTCGCCGGTTCAAATGAACCAGTTGGGCATGTCTAGTGAGGCTTATATTAAGATACTTATCTCTGACAAACTTGCACAAGATCTAACAAATGTTACTTTGTGGGTTACCCTAAGGAAACTAAGGGTTATTATTTTTACAACCGTGTGGAAAACAAAGTGTTTGTTGCCCGTCATGGTACCTTTCTAGAGAAAGAGTTTATCTCCAAAGGAATTAGTGGGAGTAAAATTAATCTCGAAGAGGTTCGAGAACCCGAAAATAACATGGATCTGATGGTTGGTTCTGATCAAGTTTCACAAGGAGTTGTGGAACCTAATCAGAATATTCAAGTCCCTCGCAGAACTAGTAGGGTGCGATCTGAACCTGAGAGATATGTATTTCTCATGACGGATAGCATTGAAGTAAAAGTCATAATTGATGAAGAACCTACTTCCTATCAAGAAGCGATGTCCGCTCCTGATTCAGATAAATGGCTTGGAGCCATGGAATCTGAAATTAAGTCCATGTATGATAATCAAGTTTGGAACTTGATTGATGCACCCGAAGGTGTTAAAACTATAGGATGCAAGTGGGTTTTCAAAAAGAAAACTGACATGGATGGAAAGGTGCATAATTATAAAGCTAGACTTGTAGCGAAAGGTTATAGGCAAATTCATGGTATTGACTATGATGAAACCTTTTCGCCCGTAGCAATGATCAAGTCTATAAGAATTTTACTTGCTATAGCCGCATATTTTAACTATGAGATATGACAAATGGATGTCAAAACATCGTTCCTTAACGGGAACTTACTTGAGGATGTTAATATGACACAACCTGAAGGTTTTGTAAATCTAGAAAATTCTAACAAAGTATGCAAGTTGCAAAGATCCATATATGGATTGAAGCAAGCCTCTAAGAGTTGGAATCTTCGATCTGATGAATCGGTCAAAGAGTTTGGCTTCATCAAGAACGAAGATGAACCTTGTGTATACAAGAAGATTAGTGGGAGCGTAGTATTATTTCTAGTGCTATATGTTGATGACATATTGCTCTTGAAAAATGACATTCTTGCACTACAGTCTGTAAATACTTGGTTAGGAAAGTGTTTCTCAATGAAAGATATGGGAGAAGCCGCTTATATCCTTGGCATAAGAATCTATCGTGATAGATCTAAGAAACTGATTGGTTTAAGTCAAGATACATATATTGACAAAGTTCTTAAGAGATTCCGCATGGAAAACTCTAAGAGAGGAAATTTTCCAGTTGGTCATGGCATAACTCTAAGAAAGAATCAATGTCCAAAGACAACTGATGCGTGTGAGAGAATGATTGGAATCCCATATGCTTCTGCTATTAGATCCCTCATGTATGCCATGATATGTACTAGACCTGATGTCTCGTATGCTTTGAACATGACGAGCAGATACCAATCAGATCCCGGTGATAGTCACTGGATTGCAGTCAAGACGATTCTTAAGTACTTGCGAAGGACTAAAAATTCGTTCTTGGTGTATAGAGGTGTGGAAGATGATCTAGTTGTAAGTGGTTACACAGATGCAAGCTTCCAAACCGACAAGGATGATTCAAGATCGCAATCTAGATTTCTATTTGTGCTTAATGGAGGTGCGGTTAGCTGGAAGAGTTCTAAGCAAAGTACCGTAGCAGATTCTACAACTGAAGCTGAGTATATTGCTGCATCCGATGTTGCTAAAGAGGATGTTTGGATTAAAAAGTTCATTGGTGAACTAGAGGTGGTTCCTAGCATTGCTAATCCAATAGACATTTATTGTGATAATAATAGTGCTATTGCTCAAGCAAAGGAACCTAGATCACACTAGAAATCCAAACACATACTTAGGCGTTTTCATATCATTCGAGAAATCGTTGATAGAGAAGACGTGAAAATATGCAGAGTACCAACTGATGAGAACATTGCCGACCCATTGACAAAGGGTCTTCTGCAAGCGAAGCATGATGGTCATGTTAGGTCTATGGGTATTCGATACATTAATTAGGCCTAGTGCAAGTAGGAGATTGTTGGTGTTGTATGCTCTAGGCACGTTATTTGAACGATTAACGTTATCTCTTGATTATGTTTTAATAAAGATATTGAATGTTTGATTATTATATCTTTTGCATGTTTATTATAATAATCTATGTCCCTGATATTTATGATAAATTATTAGTATAAGTTTAATAGATAATCATATGATGATTATGGTGTATGGGATACAATTAAACTTGTGGGTATTGTTGGAGAAAAAATACTGGACTGACCCATATGAGATTTATGTCATGGTCACAATGTCATAATTAAGTCGCATATAGTTATATGACTGGAATCTTTAGACCTGAGGTTATTACAGTCTTCCACTTGATGAACATTACGTTTGACATATTCAAACGTAAGCTGTCTTGTTGAAAATGGACAATGATGTTGTCCGAGCCACAGGGCCGGCCCAAGGGGGTGGGTAGGGTGGACGCTCGCTCAGGGCTCATAGTGGTAAGGGCCCAAATTTTATAGTTATGTGTATATATTGTATAAGTCATATTTATTAATTATTTTAAAGTAATTTTTTTTAGCACGGATGTTTACTAACACAATTAGTAAAAATTTGCAATCTAAGTATATGTGCGTTAATGTTGCATTAAAATAATTAGACATTGTGTGTGTGTGTGTATATATATATATATATATATACCGAAGCCGCTGACATCAGCAATGCCACATGACATATTCTTGTGAAAATTTTACCCTGCAACTCTTACTATTTTTTGTATAATTTCATTTAGTTATTGAGCGTAACAAATTTACATATATCCAATAAATTTAATCCTAAAGATGAAGGCAGTGTCAATTTAGTATTTAATATTTATATACGTCCCGATTTAAATAATTTTTTTTCTTAAAAATGATTCTCTTAATGATTATTTTTTTTTTTACCATTTTTTCATATTTAATTTTGTACTTGCAAAATTTAAAGTTTAAAAATAGATAGAAAGAATATATATATATATATATATATATATGTATTTTTACTAATAAAAGTCAACTTTTTGAGTCAGTCTTACGAAAAACCTGTTTTACACTAAGAGGTGTGTAAAATTATTTACACTAAGAGATTATTTTACATCAAAAGATGAAAACAAGTTTTACACTAAAGCAAGTGTAAAACAAGTTTTTCACCAACTTTTTAGAGTGTCTTTAAATAAGAACGTCATTCATTTTGTACATAAAGAGAATTAAATTGCTATATTAAATATCTGACTATAAAAACTACGAGTAACAAATACAAACAATCTAATATTTATGGTTGTAATATATTTGATTTTTAACATTCAAGATAAGTGTTTGTTTTTCAGTTTAAAAATATATTCTTAAAAATGTTACATCCTATGTGTTAGTTTAAAGTTCTCAAATGACATTTAATTATCAATATCAGACATTAAAAAATTGGATTTTTTAAATGAGTCACACTTATGAAAAACATGTTTTACATTAAGAGATAAAAAATGAGTTTTTCATAAAAGATGATAAACAAGTTTTACACTAAAGCAGCATTTAACAAGTTTTTCAGGAGATTTTCACTTTTTAAATAGTGACGTGCTGTGACTTTCGTGACTTTTCCATATATTATATGATCTTTCTACATATCATCACCATCATCTTTACTTTTAGAGTTATTATTGAAATTATAACTTTTAATAGCTTTACAATTCTTTTACTAAATTTTATTATCATTATTGTTATTTGTGCAAAACACGTACATCGCACATTTTCCAATATATTATAACCATAATCATTTTTACAATATTACTATTTTCTGTGCATTGCACGTGCATCACACTGTTTCAAAAAAAAAATCAGTCGATTAAAAAAAATTACTAAACAAATAATATCAAAGGCCCTTAAATTTGACTTCGCCTCAGGCCCATAAACTGTTAGGGACGGCCCTGCCGAGTCATAGCTTTAAATAAATAAATAAATAAAATAATAAATCAGAAACCACAAAAATTCATACAAAAATAAGAGGAAAGAAAATTAAGCTGCATAGATGCAAAAGAGTAACTGATAATGGATAAACCAAATCAATGAAATCCAAATTAAACACAAGTATAAAATCAACAGAACCAATAAATAACAAAGGTAGAGAACGTACCAAATTGGGAAGAGGATCGAGTGCTTCGAGCATGGAGACGAGTCCGGACAAAACAGATGCGGCGATGGAAACCCAGTAGGCGGCCTTCTTTTCCTTATGCCGGCGACTCTAGGGAGAGAGAAAAACGCCGCATGAGGGTTTCTTCGCAATCGTGTGTTTTATGTGGGGAAGGCTAGGGTTACAAAAGAAGTTTACAAAATGAAGGATACAATGTAGTGTGGTGGCTATATTTTATTGGTCACATCAATAGTGGACCGGGTACACTCATATTAAAAACATCAATACAATTATGACACCTCATTTTGCAAGCCACATTTTGTAGCCATTTTTTTTAACTTTATTATTTCTCTTTATTTGGCCCCTCAAATTTCTTTGTGTGCGAGTTGTGAGTTGTGTGTGCTGTTTGCTAAGGGAGTAAACTAATAAAGGAGTGCACTTAGTAGTAGGGAATAAATTTGAGTGAATTCCGGTGAGCCCCCTCACCCTAACATATTTCACTGAATTCCGCTAAGGCCCCTCAGCGTAACCTTTATGCTTTTTCCTATAATACAAGGGTATTGGAAAGAGTATTGAAAAGAGTTGTTTTTTGCAGATAAATTCCTATACTACTTGGAATTCACCCAAGTGATTTACCTAAAAATTTGCAAGCTAGTTCAATTGAAAGAGAGGGAATATAATCAAATCAAATCAAATAATCAAATCAAATCAAAAGAGTGGAATAATGAATAACTGAAGCAATGGGTAGATATACCAGGTGGGTTACTCGACTTGAGTTCGACCGGACCGCGGTCCAAAAACTGGTTGGTGTTTAGACTAGGGTTTCAAGTTAAATTAGGGGTGAGGGTGAGGGTGAGGGCTCGTGCGTCGCCGTTTTGACTTAAGTTAGAATATGTACGCTCTATTATACTGCGTCGTTTTAGTTAGTACGTTAAAAAGGTATTTAGGTTGTGACACGGTGTCGTTTACACCAAGGCTGTTCTCTATAAGAAACCCTAACTTCCAGAGTTTTTCTCTATGAGTAGAGAGCCTCTACTCCATTAGCAGGGCCGCCGTTCTACTCCATCCGCCGTCTCCTCGCCGTCGGTTCAACAAATCGACGTCCTGTCACGACCCGAAAACCTGCCTCTATTTCTGTAGTAATAAATAATAAATTATTTATTTATTACCTATTTATTTATTTAAATTATTTATTTATTTAAATAATTATGTGTGCATTTAGTGTCTCATAATAATTTCGTGCCTAGCATTTAATCGGTTAATTGTGCTAGTGTAGAGTATTGGATCTTAGTTATTAGTGGGAAGTATAATTATTGTGTTAGTTGTGTAGGTAGTGGAAGAGGTGGTCTAAGTGTAACTTTTGAATTATTTCATCAACTACTCCCTCACCTCCCTCTCCCTCCCTCATTTTCCCCTCACCATTTTTCCCTGTGTTCTCTCTCTCTCTCCTTGGTTATTGGGTAAGTTTTCTTCTCTCCCTTCTCTCTACATTCTAGCTATCTTCATCTCATTGTTTCTCATTTCTCATAAAATGAAACATGTTTAGATCGTCGATAGGATCGTAGAGAGCTAAGAATTTTCGAGTTCCGTCAACTTTGAGAAAATCCGGGTAAGTTACTTTCCCCCCATTTTTATGCTAGAAATATCATTCTATGTTTATATGATGATAATAATGCCATTTATTGCTTCCTTGGTTGATTTTGGAGTGGAATTGCATTTTATTCATTTTTGGTGAAAATTGGGTTTTTGAATCACCTCTTGGATTGGGTGTTCTAGATGTGGTTTTATGAGCCATTTTAGGTTTATAAGTTGCTAGGGTACCTTGGTATTGCTATCTAAAAGTGTTATTCTTGGGGCATTTGAGTTTGGGTATGAAAATGGTTTTTTTGTGTTAATTTCGGATTGAAGAACCCAGGAAGAAGATCTGGGTTTGCTCATTTTCGTTGGAGGCGCGCGCACCCCTTGGGTGCGAGGCGTGCGCACCCTCCTCTTCACCAATCTTGGATTTCCAACTGATACCAGGAGGCGCGCGCACCCTTTTCTTGGAGGCGCGCGCACCCTCCATCTCCATGCTGATGTTTTCCCTTCTGAACTCTGGAGGCGCGCGCATCCCTTGGTATGAGGCGCGCGCACCCTTCTTCCCCATTGTGACGCATTCCTATCTGATTAAGGGAGGCGCGCGCACCCTGTTGGTGGGAGGCGCGCACACCCCTCTACC
The DNA here is from genome assembly GCA_026119855.1 of Campanula takesimana. NCBI lineage: Eukaryota > Viridiplantae > Streptophyta > Magnoliopsida > Asterales > Campanulaceae > Campanula > Campanula takesimana. The sequence goes on from JAOWBW010001008.1 coordinate 711,758, forward strand.
TTCTGTGAAAATCATTGTTTTCTTGTCCAATCTTTTGAAGGCCATAACTTCTTCTTCCGGACTCCGTTTTAATCGAGTAAACTATTGTTTTAAAGCCCCTTTTGAGTACTACGAGATGAGGTGGTTTATTTGGTGGGGATTCAGGTTCAGATTGTGTTGAGCCTTTGGTAGGTATTCTATAACAAAATGTTATGACCGGTCCGTTGTGATCAAGTTTGGGGTATCTGTTTGTGTGGGTCAAGGACCACTATAGTGTGAGAAAATGGTTCCTTTGTGAACAAATGTGTGGTGGAACGTAACTAAGTATTATTAGTGAATGTTTGGTAATCTTATGATGTGTTCATGTTGGTTCCAATCGAATTGATTTTAGGATAAGACTTGGTCTAGGTTTAAAGTGATATCCTATAGTACCTAGAGGGTTGTTATGGGACACCAAAGTGTTAAATTGGTACATTTAGGATCATGTATGGAAATGTGTTACCTTTTTAGTTCGGTTGAGTGTTAAGAATTGGTCCGTCTATGAACGGATGTAAGATGTGAAATAGTAATTGGGTACCTACGGTGTGATTAGCCTTATGGAGTAATTATTCGGAGTTCCTATTGGGAATTCCAGGTATAAGGAGATGGTTGAGTGCTTGACCATCATTACCCTCTATGAGTAGGCTTTTAGGGTCATCTTGGTAATGGTCGTGGTACTATTTGTGAGTGACCGTTTGGGTTGTACTCTTAATGAGTAACTTATGGGTATTATCTTTAGGATGTGTTTGGTATGGAACCTTGTCTTGGAATCATTTGTTTTAATGATCAATGTTGTTGGGCTCCTTATGAGCAATTCTGTTTATCGTGGTTGAACTCTTTTATGAAAGACTTCCCGTTGTCGTTGTTGTTGACTCTTCTTGAGTAATAGTTGCATCCTTATGGTAATTATTGGGTATGGTTCCTTTGTGAACAAACGTGTTATGGTATTTGACTAAGTATTGTTTGAGAGTGTTGGGTTTGGTCCGTTTGTGACCATGTTTGCAATGTATGAATGTGGATAACCGTTTGACTCTTTTTGAGTAGCTTTATGTGTTGATGTTGTTGTTGATCTCTTCATGAGAAATGGTTTGCATCCTTTGTGAAGATTTTGGCTTGGTTCCCAACTTTGGAATCATTGCACCGTTGTTGTTTCAAGCGAGTATTTATTACTATGTGCTTGTATAGAGTCCAGCTGGCATTGTTGTGTTTGTTTTGGGCAGTGATGTATATTATAATGGCACGGGCCAAGTCCAGTATAATGTACTTCACTGGTAACCCAGTTTCCCCATGTTCAGTGGCCTTGAGTGGGATGCCCCTTCCCGTGATCGTGGTTGGGATGAGCTAGCTCCTATGGTGAGTATTCTAGCTACACGCTTGGGGGTATGACTATGTGTTATTTCCCCCACTTCTGGTTGTTGTTGATACTTGGTTCCGGAACCGGCTTCAGCTCTTTCATGCTGCTCAACGGACTCTTCTCGAGGGATTGTGTTCCGTCTCTAGAACCTTGGATCAGTATCCACTTATGAGTGTTTATTTCCGCATTATGTGTTATATGATGTGTGGACCATATCTTTCATGTTATATGAAATTGTGAATGCTTGTTGATATTGTTCTTTTGTGATTTTCATGTTGGCATGAAATATAGTTGCATTTAGTAGCTTACTGAGATTTTTCTCACCCCGTTTATTTGTTTCCAATTGTGTTTCCTTAAACCCCCCCCCCCCAGGAAAGCAAGTGGTAGCGTTTTGAGGTTCGTTGTAGCAGGAATCTTCTGTGCAGATTGATCGCCTTTGGGGTAGTTGCTCTTCGGAGCCTTTGTGTATTCTAATCGTGGGCTAGTGTGTGTTCAGTGTACGTAAGCTGTAGTCTTTTGAGCATATTGCTTTTAGTTGTTCTTTCTTCCGCATTTGTAAGATTGTCTCCGAGTTATAACTCTCGTTGAGGTGTTGTTTGTTGGTATTGGTTTTATAGTTGAATTCACGCGCCCGGTTTGGTATTTATCATTTTGGAGATGTATATTATGTGAATTTTATATTTATGGATTAATGAAATTTTCGGGGCGTGACACGTCCGGTAAGTCTCTCATCTCCTTTCGCTTAACGCCTCTCAATCGTTTTTTTTTTGTTCATCTCCATTGTTCATATTCTGGGATTTATGATATTATCAAAAAAAAATTATTGTCAATATGATTCTCTGTCCAAGTAGGCATTCATTTTAGGAAGGTTACAGTGGATAGTTTGGATCTACCTGTGACTAATTGAGATTTCTTGTCTTGTTATCATTTTTATTTTTTTTTTGATCTCCATTCTTCATTTTCTGGGATTTATGCTAGTATCATTTTCTTATTGTCAATATGATTCTCTGTCCAAGTAGGCGTTCATTTTAGGGAGGTTACAGTGGATAGTTTGGATCTACCTGTGACTAATTGAGATTTCTTGTCTTGTTATCATTTTTTTTGTTGATATCAATTGTTCATATTCTGGGATTTATGCTATTATCATTTTCTTATTGTCAATATGATTCTCTGTCCAAGTAGGCGTTCATTTTAGGGAGGTTACAGTGGATAGTTTGGATCTACCTGTGACTAATTGAGATTTCTTGTCTTGTTATCATTTTTTTTGTTGATCTCCATTGTTCATATTCTGGGATTTATGCTATTATCATTTTCTTATTGTCAATATGATTCTCTGTCCAAGTAGGCGTTCATTTTAGGGAGGTTACAGTGGATAGTTTGGATCTAAATTGAGATTTCTTTGTCTTGTTGTGTTTTTGTTAATCCGAGTGCCCGATTTCTATATTTATTTGTCTCTTTTTTTTAACTGTTTATTTTTATTTCATTTTTATTTTTATTTCAGGTATGGCTGGTGAGGAGATGGAAGCTCTTGCTTCTCTATTAGGGGGCCTAGATATCCAAACTAAAGATAGGGAAATGTGGGCATTGGATCAGTATCAAAAGTTTATTTCCGCCAGGGAAGCCTATGAGAGTGCTAACGTGGCCCATCACTAGAAGGTGATGGAGTTACTTAGTATGGCATCAGAAGAGAACAAGGCTGGCCTCTTGCAATGTGAAAGAGGCCTCGACATGGATTTTTTTTTGTGGGAGCCAAGAGGATTTAATAAAATTGCACTGTGAATTTAAAGGTCAGGCAGTGATGACACATGCATCTTTTTTGGCAGTTTGGGGAATATGGCTAGTCAGCTGAATTTACGAGCCTATGCCGTAAATCGAGAAGGCAGGCGGATATGGGGTCAGTGGTGTAGGTACCCTCAGCAACAACAGCCACCCTACCAGCACCAACCGCCTTATTGTCATCATCAAAGGCCACGCATTGAACCCGGCCCTAGTGGACTCAACTGGCCTCTACCAAAATTCTCGTAGGTCCCCCACCACCCCCGCCGCCGGGGAATCCACCCCAACCCCCACCACCACCTCCCCCTCCCCCACCCCAGCAGCTCCCACCGCCACCTCCACAGCACTTGCCACCGCCTCCCCCACCCCCGCCACCTCCGCCCCCGTTGCAGCAGCCACCTCCCCCTCCACAGCTGCCACCGCCACCTCCCCCGCACCACCTCCCCCTCCACAGAAGCTGTCACCGCCTCCCCCACCACCGCCCCCGTTGCAGCAGCCACCTCTCCCTCCGCCACCACCTCCCCCGCCCCAGCAGCTGCCACCGCCACCTCCGCCCCCGTTGCAGCAGCCACCTCTCCCTCCACAGCAGCTGCTACCGCCACCTCCGCCTCCGTTGCAGCAGCCACCTCCCCCGCCACCACCTCCCCCTCCACAGCAGCTGCCACCGCCTCCCCCGCCACCTCCGCCACTGCCTCAGCAGCCGCTGCAAGCCCCCCACCGCCGTCTCCCCAGCAGCCGCTGCCGCCGCCCCAATAGCCACCAGCGGAAGACCCATGGGAGGATCCTGCAAGGAGAGAGAACCTCATCCAAAAGGCGTTGCGTGACCACTGGAGGTACCATGATTGAGGCAGGAGGTATATTGGTTGTTTGTATTCAAAATTAGTTTTTTTTTTTTTTTTTTTTTTTTTGGCAAACTATTCAAAAGTAGTAGTTCTCAGTTTCATGTTGTTTTCGATCAAGTACACACAATTCTCATGAAGCGTAGAGGTTAATTAATAGACTACATAGCGACTGACAGTTGCATGAATTCTTTTTCCCTTGGGAGCCGAGAAAATAGTTATCAAATGAAAAAAAAATAGTAGGGGTACCTCAAAATCATTGAATTTGGCTCACGTAAAATGAAAGCAAATACTTCCTCACTACACGAATTTCTTGGATCGATATCACGTACTCCCTCTGTCCTAAAAAGATAGTTTTATTTTGATTTTTTTGGTCAACAAAAATAAACATTGATCAAACATTGGTGTTAATTTAATGATGACAATGAAATTCTAAAAATTGTTATTGATAAATCACTTAATGATTTATCAATTACAAATTTTATAATGTCACTAGAATGATTAAATTATCACCAATGATTGGTCAAAAGTTAATTTTTGTTGATCACAGAAAAAGTCAAAATGAGACTCTCTTTTTAAAACAGAGAGAGTATTATAGTACAAATCGGATACATTTTAAATTAAAAAAGACGGACACTGTGGAAGATACAGTATGTTGATATGAAAAGCAATTGAGATCTTCTATCCAGAGGGGATGTACGTTCACGGGTATTGACCCCCTGATTTTTGCGTTTATGTCCCTTTAGCCCTTCAATTTTTACTCAAAATATTACTTTTGACCCCCCTGAAAAAATCCAATTGACCCCCTCATTTACAAAATGATTTATTAGGGTTAAAAAAGTCAACTTTCTTTTCGTTCATCCTCACCGGCACTGCCGCTTTCTGCATAAATAGTCTTTGATTTTGAAATTCATTTTTAACCATCTGCGTGAAGAGCTGGCAAAATTGATTGACCCTAGAATTTTCCATGGTTTAATTGAATGAGTTGTATTGTAAACATTATTATATGGTATCGGTGACCTGAAATGAGAAATTGATGTTAGATTGTATTGTACTCCCTCCCACAGTTTCAAAATAAATGATTAATTTTGTTAAAATTTGTTCTTGATCAAAATTAAATGTTGATAAAATTTGGCATTTATTTTTAGCATGAGTGAGTACCAACTTTAGCAACTCCTTCATTTCCAAGGATGAATAGATAGAAGCACAGGTGTATTTAGGATTTTTGGTGAGGGGAGTCAGATTTTTTTACCGAACAAAACCGCCCAAATTAACGGGAGTTGAGACTTATGCTTGACTAGGTAGCGGAACTCAGAAACTCACTAAGACAGATGAGAAATTCGGCTTTGCACTTTAATTAATGCTAAACCCATAGGTAAAGATGTACAATTAAGCAATTTAATCTAAAATAGTTTATAATTAAGTATTTCGTTCTTGAACAATATTTCTGTATATCACATCCCTATGTACAGAATCAGCGCGCTAATAAACTTGAATTCTATATATTTTATGAGAGTTAATATGGAGCAGACCGGGGTAGAAAACAACCGTTTTTTCTCTCTCTCTCTCTCTCTCTCTCTCTCTCTCTCTTCTTTTCCTTTCTTCTTCATCTTTCTTCAAACCAACAATCCGATCTTCCTCTTTTCCATTCTAATTCCGATTAATCTATCCGGTATTATTTTAATTCGTCTCTTTGGATTTCGTTTAATCTGCAGTTTTTTTTTTCAAATCTGATTTATTTTTCAATTTTGTTTGTTCTTCAACTTTCATTCATTATTTTTGAGAGATCCTAATTTTACTTTTATTAATTGTCAATTGTCAATTAATAAATGTAAAATTAGGAATTTATTTTTTAGCTTTGTTTATTTCTTCAAGTTTGTTTTAATTAGGTTTTTTCTTCAAATAATATGTTTAAAATTGTATTTATAATTTTGTTTGTCTCTTCTTATGTAAGAGTTTGTGATTTTCCTCCTTATGTGAGGGCTTTGTATTTCCATCCTTATGTGAGGGCCTTTGATTTCCTCCTTTATGTGAGGACCTTTAGTATTTTGTATATTTTCTATGTTGTTCCTAGAAAATCTTCGTTTGCATATCTCAATCAAATACTCGGCAAAGATGATGAATTGGTTCTCGGCGATGGAACAGGGGTTCCAGATCAGGCTAGAGCACTGGGGTTCATAGCAGATCAATGGAACAACTTCAAGAATTTTATGCAGACACAGGTGCCGACAACTGTCAGCACAACTGGCAAGGCAACTGGTAAGATGAATGATAAACGTTGGCTTGTCGATAGTGGAGTCAACCGGCACATAACAGGTGACATCTCTTTGCTCAGTGATGTTCATGATATCAAGGCGAATCATATTGGTTTGCCTAATGGGAGATACATGAAAGCCACGAAAGAAGGCAACGTTGAGATTGCCACGAATCTTGTTTTAAAAAATATTTTATATGCCCAACTTTTAACTGCAATATCTTATCTGTCTCTCAATTGCTTCGAGATTCTAATTATTTGGTGCATTTTTCTGACAAACAATATGTTGTACAGGACCAGGTCTCGAAGATTTTGATTGGAGTGGGTGAACTGGACGGGGGGTTGTACTACTTTAGGAGGTCACCGACAACGCAAGTGTGCAACGTTAGAGAATCCGGCAGCTTTCAGTTGTGGCATCAGCGACTCGGTCATCCGTCAAAGAAAATAGTGGGTTCGTTACCTTTTATTAGTCATAGTAGTATTAATAAAGAAGTTTGGGAGATTTGTTGCAAGGCTAAGCAAAGTAGGGACAAGTTTTTACTTAGTGAAAGTAATTCTAATGAAATTTTCTATTTAATTCATTGTGATATCTGGGGTGATTATCGGAAACCTGCTTTGTGTGGTTCCGTTTATTTTTTAACCATTGTGGATAATTGTTCCCGTGCGTTGTGGGTTTATTTGGTCAAGTCCAAGGGTGATGTTTCCCAAATTTTGAAAAAATTTCTTGCCATGGTAGAGCGGCAATTTAATAAACGAGTTAAGAAAATTCGAAGTGATAATCGGACAGAATTTACTTGTTTGGAAAAATATTTTCTTGAAAATGGAATTGAACATCACACTACTTGTGTTCGTACGTCCCAACAAAATGGTAGGGTGGAAAGGAATCATAGACACATTTTAAATGTGTCTCGTGCTTTAATGTTTCAAGAAAAATTACCGGTCAAGTTTTGGGGGGAGTGTGTGTTGGTGGCTGGGCATTTGATTAATCGAACCCCCTCAAAATTGTTAAACGGGAAAACTCCTTATGAAATTATTTTTGGGAAGCCTCCTTCTTACTCACACATTCGGGTGTTTAGGTCTTTATGTTATGTACATTATTCTCGGCGTGATAATGATAAGTTTGCAAGTCGAAGTGGGCGATGTGTGTTCTTGGGGTATCCTCTTGGCAAGAAATGATGGTATGTGTATGATCTCGATGAAAATAAGTTGATTGTTTCTCGGGATGTCATTTTTGTGGAAAAGGAGTTCCTTTTTGCTCACGGTCGGGCTGACCAAGATGAAGCATACACGGATTCTGATATTTTTCTTTGTCCTTCCAATCATATGGAGGATTGTGAAGAAGATGTACATGTGACTGGGGAGTTGACTGCACAACCCACTGCACAGGTGACCGAACAGGTGGCAGAGCAGATACCTGCCGCTGATGACATTCCTGATACAGATTCCGACCAACTGACTGACCAGGTGACTGACCAGTTGACAGAACAGGTTCCAGCACAGATGGCTGAACAGGTTGAACAGCCTGCCGAATTGATTGAGCCAGAAAATTTGGGACGTGGTCAGAGAGTTAAGGTTCCTTCTACCAGATATCCAGCTTCTGAATTTGAGTTGGGACAATCACAGGCGCATACCACTCAAGCTACACCCTCGTCCCGTCCATCTCCTCAATCCAAATCTTCAGGTACTCGTTATCCCTTATCACATTTTGTCAATTGCACTAAATTCTCGTCTGCACATCGTTGTTTTTTTGGCTGCTATTGACTCAGGTGTTGAGCCAAAACATTTTAGTGAGGCGGTTAAGCTTCCACAATGGCGCGAGGCTATGTCTAAAGAGCTTAATGCTCTTGATCAGAATGGAACATGGGATTTGGTGGATGCTCCTCCTGATAAGAAGGTGATTGGTAACAAATGGGTCTATAAAATAAAGTACAATGCTGATGGGACAATTGAGCGTTATAAAGCTCGGTTAGTAATCTTGGGGAATAGACAAGTTGAAGGTGTTGACTTCAAGGAAACATTTGCACCCACCATCAAAATGGTTACGGTGTGAGTCTTTCTTAGCATTGCTGCAGTTAAATAATGGGAACTTCATCGAATGGATGTTCACAATGCCTTTCTACATGGTGATCTTAGTGAAGATATGTATATGAAGGTGCTCTTGGGACATCCGGATTCGTCTTCTGGGAAGGTTTGTAAACTTAAAAAATCATTATATGGTCTTCGGCAAGCTCCTCGTTGTTGGTTTGCTAAACTTTCTATGGCATTGAAAGGGTATGGATTTGTTCAATCATGTTCCGACTATTCTTTGTTCTCTTTAAAGACTTCCGCTGCTGAGATACACGTTCTTGTCTATGTTGATGACTTGGTTATTAGTGGGGATGATTTGTTTGCCATTAGTCGCTTCAAGGCCTATCTTAGTCGTTGTTTTCACATGAAAGATCCCGGGCGTCTTAAGTATTTCTTGGGGCTTGAAGTGGCCACACATCCGGATGGTATTTTCCTCTCTCAGCGCAAATATGCGTTTGATATACTCTCTGAGGCTGCTCTTCTGGGAGAACGTCCAGCTTTTACTCCTATTGAACAAAATCACCGTTTGGCTTTGACTGAAGATGATTACTTACGAGATCCTGAGGCTTATAGGCGACTTGTGGGTTGACTTATATATCTTACTATTACTCGCCCGGAGCTATCCTACAGTGTGCATACTCTTGCACAATTCATGACTCGACCTAAGAAGGATCATTGGACGGCCGCTCTATGTGCTGTTCGGTATCTTAAAAATCATCCAGGCCAAGGCATTTTATTACGATCCGATTCTGTTTTACACCTTCGGGCTTATTGTGACTCTGATTGGGCGAGTTGTCCTCTTACCCGACGATCACTTACCGCTTACTTTGTTTTCTTGGTTCACTCTCCGATCTCTTGGAAAACCAAGAAGCATACTACCATTTCGCGATCATCGGCCGAGGCAGAATATCATTCTATGGCAAGTGCCACATGTGAACTGAAATGGCTTCATAGTTTACTTGATTCTTTTGGGATTTCACATTTAGCTTCGATGACTCTTCTATGTGATAGCCAATCTACATTGCATATGGCTCGAAATCCTGTCCATCATGAATGAACTAAACATATTGAAGTTGACTGTCATCTTATTCGCGATGCTGTACAGTCAGGTGTCATCACAACTGGTTACGTTCATACGACTTCATAGCTAGCTGATATTCTTACTCAGGCATTGGGCAGTCAACAGTTTCTACATCTTCTAGGCAAGTTGGGCGTCTGTGATATACACGCTCCAACTTGAGGGGGTGTTGAGATAGCCGATAGTATCAAAGCTTATCCACCAAAAATTATTTTACAAGCTTAACCGCTTGGGAGCTGATCCAATGGCAAACATAAACTCCCACATGATGCAGACATCCAACTCTAATCACTTACCTATTCTTAATGAAGATAGTTTCATCTTCTGGAAAGATAGGATGAAGAAGCACATGATATCTGAAGATCACAGATTATGGACTGCAATTGTTAATGGACCCTATGTCCCGATGAAGGCTAACCCTGATGCAGGTACTGCTGGACAAACCGCAGAAATCAAGAAGCCGGAAGCTGAATGGACCGAAACTGATCAACGGAATGTGGACTTTGATGGAAGAGCCATGTCCATGGTTGTATCAGCTATTGATCTAAGAACTCACTCAAAGGTTCTAGATTGCAATACCGCAAAGGAAACATGGGATGGCATCATTGATTTTCTGGAAGGAGATGCCGACACCAAGAAGAACCGCCTCTACCAACAGAGAAGGCTCTTTGATTACTTTGTCAAAGACCCAAAGGAATCTCTTCGACAATGCTATGAGTGGTTCGTGGAAATTGTCAATGTATGTTTCTCTCTAGGGCACAAGTATTCCAATACTGACCTGAACATGAGATTCATGCAATCTCTTGGTAGCAAATGGCTGATCAAAACTACCAACATTGAAGACAACAAAGATCTGGAAGCTCTTGATCTTCGTCATCTTTATGCCATGCTAAGGGCATTTGAATTCAAGCTTGAGGAAGCTCATGAAACCGAAAACAGATTCAAGTCTCTTTCTCTTGCCACTTTCAATAATGCCACATCTCCAGTTTACAATCCAGATCACCATCAAACCGCATCCAATACTCATTTACAAACCACTTCTTTTGATCCAAATATTCCAAGATATATTTCTCAAACCGCACCTCCAGAGTATTACCAACCGCCTCATCAACCTTACCCTCAACATCATCAACCCTATTCTCAACCTCAGCATTCTCATCAATCCTACACTCCATCTCAAAATTCCCAAAGTGTAGCATCTAGTTCTACTCAAGTTGACTTTGATGACATGGATGATGATGAGTTTGCTCTTTGTGTGAAAAACTACACCAAGTTCAGAAAGAACAGAGCTCAATCTCAGTCAGGCGGCCCTGCAAAGTTTGTCCCTCCAACCAGATTTAACAAAGCAGCTGATGCTAAGAAAAGGGATGATCTTGTTTGTTACAACTGCAGACAACCAGGTCATTTTGCCTCTAGTTGTCCCAAACCGCGCTATGAAGCCGCTCCTGCCAAGAAACCGTTCAACAAGAAGTTTTTCAAGAGAAGAGGAATGGTTGCTGAACAAGGAGAACAACCATTAACATGGATGGGTTCTGATACAGATGATAGTGATGAAGATGAAGGAGTTGCAAATCTTTGCCTAATGGGATTTGAAGAAAAGGTTGAAATTGACGAAAGCCTTCCACTGCCACTCCATCAAATGAAGTCAGTTTCACCAAAAACTCCTGAAGCTAAACAAGGCAAAACTCCTACTTCACCAAACTACTCTCCTGAGGATCAAACCGAACAAAGCCATGATGACCAGGTACTTGAACGTGCTAATGTCATTTGTCAACAACACACTGTGCTTAAAAAGGCATATAAATTAATGGCTGCGGAACTTGAATATTCCCAAAAAGAATGCAAGTCCCATAAGGAGGAGATTGAAAAACTCAAGCTCCAAATTGTTGGGATAGCTTCTGTTGTGGAAGAAAATCGCTACCTTAAGGACAGAACCGAGGTTCTTAACACCCGAATCCATGATCTTACTACACAAAGGGATGAACTTCAAAAAGTGACCGATGTGTGGACTAAGTCTGGAGTCACCATGGAACAAATCGTTAATTCACAAATTCTCTCTAAGGAGAAAAGTGGATTAGGATTTAAAACTGATGATGGGTTTAAGCGTCCTTGTCTTTGTGCTGAAGGTGGTGTGAAACCAACTGAACAAACCAAAGAAATTCCTAAGGTGAATCATGCTGGTAAAAAGGACTCAACACAAGAAATTAAAAAGCATAATTATTTCTATGAGTATCCTAAAAACCAGACTGGGAGAGATCCAAAGTGGAAAGAGAAATCCACAGCGGCTGAGGCAACCAATGAAGTATTGAGTGATGAAACCGCTCCTAGTCGGTTTAAGGAATATCCTGTTATATTTCCTAAAGCCGCACCTAAGAGAAAGGTGGAACTCAAGAAGGTTAACTTTGTTAAAGCCAAAACCGCTGACCCAGTAAAACATATGAAACCGAAGGTCAGTAATGGGTTTGTAAAACCGCCACCACAACCTGGCTTAATTCATTGTTCTATCTGTGCCAACTTTGGTCATATGCTGGTCATTGTCTTTTAAGATTCACACCCAATGCCAAGGGACGTAAAAATCCTAAGGTCAAACAGGTGTGGGTCCCAAAAAGCTGCTAACCCTAGGACCCAAGGAATAAGGGGGACCAAAACCTTTCATATTTATTTTTCAGATTTCATGTTTTATGGCTGGAACCGTTAAGAAGAAGAAGGATCTCTGGTATTTGGATAGTGGATGCTCACGACACATGACTGGGGATTCAGAACTACTCTGCAGTTTCATCCAAATGAAAGGTCCCCCAGTAGTGTTTGGTAACAACAAGAAAGGAGAAACAGTAGGATATGGAGCAATCAAACGAGGAAAAGTGACTATTGAAAATGTGTCACTAGTAGAAGGACTCAAGCACAACCTTCTCTCCATATCTCAGTTTTGTGACAAAGGAATGAACTGCATCTTCACATCAACTAGCTGTTATATCAAAGATGCTTCTTTTGGAGTCACTCTACTGACTGGAAACAGAACAGGTGATGTTTATATAATTGATTTAAGCAATATTGTTTCTATTGCTGACCTCTGTTTTGTAGCCAAAAATATAAGTGAAAGCAGCTGGTTATGGCATAAGCGGCTCAGCCACTTGAACTTCAAGTATCTAGCAAAACTGCATAGGGATGGTCTAGTAAAAGGACTACCCAAAGTGGCTGACCATCATGATGAAAAGTGTAAAGCATGCCAGCTTGGAAAGCAGCCCAAACAGTCATTTCCTAGTAAAACCGCGCCTTCAACGAACCGCTGTTTGCAACTGCTGCACATGGATTTATTTGGACCTGTCCCAACCGCCAGTATAGGAGGAAACCGCTATACACTTGTGGTGGTTGATGATTATTCAAGATATACATGGGTGGAAATGATGGCCTCTAAAGATGATACTTATGGCATCGTAACCGCTCTCTTTAGACAGCTCTAAACTCAGAAATTGGATGACATTGTTGCCGTGCGTTCAAATAATGGAACCGAATTTACAAACAATGGTGTTGCCCAATATTGTGATGATCATGGAATTGATCATAATTTCTATGCCGCTGGAGTTCCACAACAGAATGGAGTAGTGGAAAGAAAGAACAGGACTTTGATTGAAGCCGGGAAGACTATGATTGCCGAAGCCAAGCTTCCCAAATACTTCTGGGCCGAAGCCGTCAATACCGCATGCTTCACCCAGAACCGCTCCCTCATCATCAAAGTTCACAACAAGACTCTTTATGAATTATGGAGAGGCAGATCACCCAACATTGCCTTCTTTAAGATATTTGGATGCAAGTGTTACATCTTGTACAATGGCAAAGAGCATCGAGGTAAATTTGATGCTAAGGCTGATGAAGGTATTTTTGTTGGTTATTCTAAACACTCCAAAGCTTTTCGTTGTTTCAATAAGATATCTTTAAAAATTGTAGAGTCAGTCCATGTTACATTTGATGAACATGCTCTCCTTGAGCCACATATGGCTCCAAATGTTGCTAATGATTTTAGTGATTTTGAGACAGGCACTAGACATAGAGCAACTGACAACCATCCTACTCAAACCGCTTCATCCAGTTCTTCAGTCGCACCTACTCAAACCGCTGATGGTGTAACTGTTGAACCGCTGTCTTCTGACCCCATTCAAACTGTTGAACCAGTTCCAAATCTAACCTTCAATGAAGATTTCAATGATTATCAGGATGATCCTCCTCTGGAAAATCTTCAAGAAATAGTGGTTCAAGACAACCTCCCTCCTGAAATTAATGAGCATAGAGACCATCCAACTGCCAACGTTATTGGTCCTATCAGTACTGGTGACCAGACCAGAGGGAGTTTGACTCACAGAGATAATCACGTTTGTTCTCAACTGCTCTGTTATCTCAGATGGAACCGAAGAAGGTAGATGAAGCTCTAAGTGATCCAAGTTGGGTAATTGCAATGCAAGAAGAGCTCAATCAGTTTGAAAGATGCAAAGTTTGAACTCTTTATTTTAGAACTTTGTTAGTATCTGCATTTTTCGAGTCTTTTGGTATACTTCTTTCTTAATTTGGTTAAGTTTTTGCTTTGCATGTTTATCCCCTGTTCTTCATGTTCTTCATGCATTCAAATGCTTTTTCAAATTCTTTCCATGTCTAGTTTTGGGTGTTTACCATTTTACCCCTGTTTTGCTTCAACCGCCTATTTCATTGTTAGGATTCTTTGTAGCAGTTTGAATGCTTGACTTATTCAAACTGATTACATCAAACTCTTACTAACTTTGATTATTTTTAGGATGAAACCAACTTTGTACCTGGATCTCAGATCATCAAGGCCGAATTTGAAGCTGATGCAGTTGGAAGAAAACTGCTCGCCCTACTGGAATCATCAAAACTGCTGCCCTTATTCCAGTTAGATGAACCGAAGTTTGACAAGAGGCTCTGTGCAGAATTCTTTGACAATGGGATTGTCTGTGAGGTACCCCTGCTGAATGGGAAAGGTGAAGAGATCAGAGACTTGGAATCTGGGGAAGTGAAGACTGAAAATGCCATCAAGTCCACTGTAAGGACAAAGGATGTGGTGTTAGCTGCTTCAAAGGTTCTATTTTGGCTGGACTGGAGAATTCTGGAATTCTTTCTATCAAACCAGAATTAGTCAGCAGAACTACTGAGGAGCTCTTGGGGGTCCTGTCTTCAACACTAAGTCCACCCCTAAGAAGGAGTTTGGAGAAGTGATGGTGATGTTGTGTGACTTAGTGGATACTGGAGTGATGTGCAAGAATGGCAATCACAACAATTTCACTTCTGAGCAGTACAACTACTGCGTGGCTATCTACAAAGGGAAGAAGCTGCACTGGCCAAGGATCATCATGCAAGAAATGATCAATGCCCTCAGCCGCCACACTTCTGCCAAAGCCGCTGGAAAAACAAAGATCAGAACTCACTGCAAACTCTTAACCAAGTTCCTTCATCAGGATTCTGTGATCTTTAAGGCTTCTGTGGCCAATGAAGCTGAGTGGGTGAAACCTAATGAGAAGACCTTGTTTGGTGCTTCTAAGCTTGATGCTTTCAGAACCGCGTTTGGATGGCGGTTTGCACAAGCGGTATGGACTGCTAATCCTCTGCCTGAAGAAAAGAGAGGACCCTTCCCTGAGGCTCGGCTAAATAAGTCAGGCAAACCTTATGCCGGTGCCGTAGCAGATCAAGCCGCTGCTACAAGAGCTAGAGAAGCTGCTCAAACTGCCACGTTTAATAGGCTAGGAGTTAGCCTTGATGGAACTGAGGCTCCGGTTGAGAGGGAGTCTGCGGTTGAGGGGGAGCCTGCAATCCCTGCGGCTCAACCCAGGGAAACCGCGGCTCCAAGAAAGAAGAAAGCCAAGGTAACTGAATCTTCTAAACCCTCATCTATTCTTCCTCCAAAACCGACCTTACCAAAATCCTTCCTCATTCTATCCAATCCCTCTTCTGAACCGCTTCCACCTTACTCAAAACCAATTCCATTCACAAAACCAACTCCTCCTATCCCTTCTAAACCTCAGATAAAACCCCTTTCCCCAATCAAGTCTAATGTTGAAAAATCTTTGAACTTTGCACAAGATGTAAACCTGTTGAGGAAACTGAAAGCCTCCACCTCTGAACCCAAACCTATCTCACCTCCAAAATCCCTTCTCAAACTGCCAACTATTCAGTTCACTGAAGAACAGTTGCAGCTAATCTTTTCTGCCCTTCCCAACCTTAAACCCTCCACTCAAACCGAGCTTGAGCAGACTGAAGTGTCTGAGGCTGCGGTTCCAGTTAAACAAGCCGAGGTATCTACAAGTGCAGTTCAGCCTGAGCAAACTGATGAGTTTGAGGCTGCAGTATTGCCTGAGCAGACTGATGCGTCTGAGGCAGTTCAAGATGAACCTGAGCAAGATGATGAAAATCTTGAGGTTCAACCGCTGAAGAAGAAGAGAAGGTTGGTAAAGAAATATGACTTTGTGGAGCACTGGCAATCAAGGCCACCTGGTGCAATGGACTTCACTGAAGCTTCTGACAAGAAATATCATTCACCCACTGAAGGCCCATTTGCAAAGGAGTTGAGACAAAGAGCTGAAATGAGAAAGGCTGGGATAGACCCCATGATGGCTGAAACCGCTACTCCTTTGTTGAAACGAAAGCTGGAGTTTGGCTCACATGATCACACTCCTTCACCTTCTGAATCCCCTACACTGCCTTTTGCTTCAGCAGTTCAACCGTTGGCTCAACCGCAAATGATCAACATTTCTGCCCCTTCAGTTCTGCCTGAATTCACAGTTGCAGTTAGGTCTCCCAAACCGCGTGGTTTGAAAAGAAAGAGTGCACAGGACATAGCGGGCTACCTGAAGAAGTTTAGAGCCACTACTTCCAAAGCCAACCGCCATGGAGCCGTCATTAGAGCCGCCAACAAGCATGAAGAGCAACGGCTCAAGTCTGGCCGTCCAAACCCTTTTGCCATATTTCCAGCCGATGAGTCTCAAGCTGCTTCAGATCAACTGATTGCTTCAACTCTTGATCAAATTATTGGAGATCTAGCAGTTGAGTTCATTTTCTCTCTTTGTTCTCAATTTTTCTTTAGAATAAACTGCATTGTCTTTCCTTTTCTTTATAGATGGCAGTTCTCTCCCTTCACTTCTATTCCTCTTTCTAATACCCAAATTCTTTCAATTTCCCCTTCTCTTCCCTACAATTCATTTTCTATCATTCCTTTCCCTTCCTCCCTTTTTGAAACTGATCCTGTGAAGATTCAGTTTGTGCTGGATTCTTTCCTTAACCAATCTGCATTTCTTTCCTCTCTACCCTTCCTTGTTGATGCCATTAAGAGGGAGAATGCTGTTGACCCTAGGATTGGGAGAATGGAATTTAAGATTGAAACCCTTTTGGAGAATCAGCTCAAGTTAGAACAGAAGGTTGAAACTTTGAATGAGCTGACTTCTCTCAGACTTGAAGCGGTCCAAGAAATGAATGAGGCTCTGGAGAAGAAGTTAGACCAACTTGCTGATCTAACGGTTTCATCAACTGACTACTTAGTTCAGTATGCCAATGACCTGAAAAAGCTTTCTGAGAAAATCTTAGAGAAGGTAAATGAACCGACCCATCTACGTCTCAAGTCAGCTGAATATGTGTTTGAAACCGCCAGCATAGTTGAGCCTTCTGATGCTCAAACCGTTGTCCAAGCCGCCGCTAGGGTTCCCAATAGAACTGATTAGAATTCTTTCTATCTTTTGTAATCAGTTATTGACTTTCATTATTTTCCTTGTAATTTGTAACTTCTAAAACCTTTGAAGGATTATAATGAAAATGAATGCATTGCATCCAATATTACAAAACTTTGTTTATTCAAACTACTTGTTTGTGGAACAATGCATTTCTAAAAACTCATGCACTATTCATCATGAAAAATTTTCTAAGTGTATGTGTTTTAAACATTCAGTTTAAACATGCATATCTGATTCTCATAATCATATCTTTTTATATGCATCTGAATGAATTTCTTATCTATCTGTTTTTCATTTCCTTTGTCTTTGATAGATTAGAAATCTATGGTATAGCATTGTGTGTGCATTTGACTTGGGACATGCAGTTTCAATACATACTCATTTTGAGCATGTTCTTACCAAGTACAATGTTTGCTCTATCATAGTGTGGTAATGGCATCAATCAAATAGGGGGAGATTGTTAGGATTCATTGTTAGTACACCCACCTGATTTGATTGACCCATTCCTCGTGTCTTTTTGTGGACTTTAGGTTTACTTGTAATGAAGTTTTACTTCAATTTTTAGACAAGTCCATTTCTAGATTTTTAGTAGTTAGGCTGAGTTATAATCGGTTTACTCTTAGCGGTTTAGAGTCCCTCAAGCCGCCGTCTTCAAACCGCCAGCATGGTGCCTTAAAGTCCTTCATCAAACCGCAGTTTGTGTCTTTGATGAAACCGCATTTCAAGTTCATTCATGAAACCGCACATGCATCTGGTGGAACCGCCGACCAAGATATTGAAGAAGTTATTGCTGTCATTTACTCCTTGAAGACAAACATTCGCTTTTCAACCGTAAAAATGAATGACTGGTGACTTGTCCTTAAACTTCAAGTCATGGTTCAGTTATTCTGGGAATGTCGGTTTGTCTAGTCTTTTGAAAAGTTACTGTTGTACTTTTCAACAACTAAAAGGACAATGTCAGGTAGTGGTCCAACAACTTCCTGCCACAAAGCAAAAGCAAAGACGACAGTGACAGGTCAACCAATGGGATTGTGACAGCGCATTAAACCGCCATACAATGACTCACCTCATTGTCCAACGGTCACTAATGCCTTCACTATAAATAGCCTTCATTATTCAACATTGAAGGTTGCTGAGCTTCAAAGAGAATATCCCAAGTATTCAAGTTTGCTTTGAAGATTGAAAACCCAGATACTCACATCTTCATCATCTCCTTAGCAAACCCAGAGTTCTTCATCAAAGCTTCAAGCCTTTAAATCATCACAACTCAGCCTTACACAGAAAGTAATCATTTGCTCACCATCACTTAGATATTTTGAGCTCTTGATTTCTTTCCACACTACACACACGGAGTATATTTTCTTATAGATTATATACCTCGAAAACACAGGTTGTTATAATAGCATTGTTAGGTTAGATTGTTTATTTAGAGTTTGGATTCATTTGTAATCTTGTAAAAACTCCTCTAAATCAATACAAGTCTAGTAGCTATTAGAAAATCCTAGGCTAACCACCTAGGTAGAGGACGTAGTTCTTTCAAGAACGAACCTCTTCAAATTGTGTGTACTTGATCTTTATTTTCTGTCTTGTCATTTACTTTTATGTTTACAAGCTTTATTTACTTTCATGTGAAATGACTTGATAAATGATTTGCATACTTTTGTGATACTTCAGTTGTGTCCTGTCAGTTGCATCATTCCTTTTCAACCACTTAAACCGCCCAACTCTTCATAATTCAGTTTGGACAAAACCGCAAAACTCCGCTGTGCATTTTATCTGAGCGGTTCTAGTGCTTTAAACCGCAATAGACCAAACTGATAAGTACTTGGTTGATTTTCAAGGGTATTTCGAAAAAGATTTTAAACCGCTATTCACCCCCCCCCCTCTAGCGGTTCTATACCCTTGTTGCCCTTTGGGACCAACAGCCGAGATCCTTGAGAATCTCTCGGCATATCTCCTTTCCATATTGTGTGTATCCCTAATTAGTTTGTTACCTATTTGATAAGAATGTAATTAGGTAAGATATATTTTACTTAACTAAATTGTAGGGATTAGACTTAGTCTCCAAGAAAGAGTCTATGTATATATATTGTTTGTACTCGGCATAGTTGATCAAGGAAATAAACTGACTTTATTTTGCCCATATTATTTCTCTCGGTTTCAACTAGATGCCGTAACATCGGCGGATTTAACAACTTTTATAAGTTTCAAATTAGTAGTTACAAACAATTTATAAACAATTTGATTTCAAACCAAAGGTGAGAGAAAAAGTTAATTGAAACCAAATCGAGATCAAGATACCTGTAACCGAGTGGTGGCCATGGTAGTGGCTAAATGGAGAGCAGGTGACGGAGACACCAGAATGAAAAGAAGCGGCTCGAGTAAAAGTGAAAACAAGCCCTAACCACTATCACCTTAGGGGCATTTACCATATACTCCTAAACATAACCTTATTTACAAAATCCTCCCAAAAGTGGGCGGAAAGGAAAGGAAAGTTTTTAAGATTTTCCCTCCTACACAATCCTCCCAAAAGTGAGAGGAATTGGAAGGAAAGAAAGTCTTATAAAACAAAATATTTTGATAAACCTATTTTACCCCTCAAATATAACTCCTTCTTTCTCTCATTAAGGGTACAAGTGTAATTAACTCTATTTTCCTTCATTTTCTTTCCTAAACTCAAAAGCACATCTAAATATCTAAATGATGTTTGAGTTCCTTCCTCTCCCCTTCTTACCTCCCCTCCCCTCCCTTTCTTTTCTCTCTTTTGAAACCTTCTTACCCCTCCCCTCCCCTCCCTTTCTTTTCGGGGCTTGGACTCTAGGGCCCCTAAGCCCAGATTCAAACCCAAATAAGGAAAATCCAGATGAAAAATTCCTCATACACCCCTCACTAGCAAAAAGATGCAATAAGACTAAAATACCCTCATATCTCCTCCCACCCCTCACCAGCAAAGAGATGCAAGAAGACTAAAATGCCCTCATATCTCATCCCATCCTTATTTTTTTGGTCAAATCCTAGTCAGCTCTTATAACTTACACATAATTATATATAAGAGTCAAAAAAATTAATTTTTTCATTTTTTTTAGAAAATTTTTTTATTGTTTTGGTCAAACTCAGTCAAACCGAAGTCAAACTCTTATAACTAACACATAATTAACATATAAGAGTAAAAAAAAGTTACTTTTTTTTTATTTTTTTAGAAAAAAATATTAATAATATTTGGTCAAACTTGGTCAAACGATAGTCAAACTCTTATAACTAACACATAAGAGTAAAAAAAAAATCACTTTTTCCATTTTTACCAAAAAATTTTTTGTCAAAGTTGGTCAAACTGCAGTCAAACTCTTATTACTTACACATAATTATCATATAAGAGTTACAAAAAATACTTTTTTTCATTTTTTTACAAAAAAACTATATATTTTTTTGGGTCAAATTTGGTCAAACTCGGTCAAACAGCAGTCAAACTCTTATAACTGACACATAATTAACATATAAGAGTAAAAAAAATTGTTTTTTTTTCATTTTTTTAGAAAAAAATATTAATAATATTTGGTCAAAATTGGTCAAACAGTAGTCAAACTCTTATAACTAACACATAAGAGTCAAAATTTCACTTTTTCCATTTTTTTACAAAACTAATAATAAATGTTTTGGTCACTCTTGATCAAACAGCAGTCAAACTCTTATAACTAACACATAAGAGTCAAAAATTTCACTTTTTCCATTTTTTTACAAACCAAATAATAAATATTTTGGTCAAATTCGGTCAAACAGTAGTTAAACTCTTATAACTAACACATAATTATCATATAAGAGTTACAAAAATTACTTTCTTCATTTTTTACAAAAAAATAATAAAATTTTTAAGTCAAATTTGGTCAAACTTGGTCAAACAACAGTCAAACTCTTATAACAAACACATAAGAGTTAAAAAAAAATCAATTTTTTCCATTTTTTTTTTTAAAAAATAACAATTTTTTTTTGTCAAACTTGGTCAAACAGCAGTCAAACTCTTATAACTAACACATAATTATCATATAAGAGTTACAAAAATTACTTTATTCATTTTTTTCAAAAAAATAATAAAAATTTTAAGTCAAATTTGGTCAAACAACAGTCAACCTCTTATAACTAACACATAAGAGTTAAAAAAAAATCACTTTTTCCATTTTTTTACAAAAAAATAACAAAACTTTTTGGTCAAACAACAGTCAAACTCTTATAACTAACACATAAGAGTAAAAAAAAAATTCACTTTTTCCATTTTTTTACCAAAAAAATATAAAAAAAATTTGGTCAAACATGGCCAAACAGCAGTCAAACTCTTATAACTAACACATAATTATCATATAAGAGTTACAAAAATTACTTTTTTCATTTTTTTTTGAAAAATAATATTTTTTAAGTCAAATTTGGTCAAACAACAGTCAAACTCTTATAACTAACACATAAGAGTAAAAAAAAAAAAAAAAAAAAAAATCAGTTTTTCCATTTTTTTTACAAAAAAAATTAACAAAATTTTTTGGTCAAATTTAGTCAAACTCTTATTACACATAATTATCATATAAGAGTTACAAAAAATACTTTTTTCATTTTTTTACAAAAAAATAATAGTTTTTTTTGGGTCAAACAGCAGTCAAACTCTTATAACTGACACATAATTAACATATAAGACTCAAAAGTCTTATGAACATGTTCATAAGACTAAAGTCTTATTTTAAGTTGTTCATAAGACTAAAGTCTTATTGAACCTGTTCATAAGACTTTGTTCTTATGAATAATAATGTGTATTATAAGAGTTATTTTCGGTCTCAATAAAACATGTTCATTTGAAACTGTGTTCACAAGACTAAAAGTTTTATTGAAGCCGTTCATAAGCATAATTTCCATATTCAGAAGTCCAACTAACTCTTCACACCCACATTCATAGAAATAGTACTACATTCTCAGCCCTAGATGGGCATTTTCACAATGACAAAAAAAAAAAAAGCATCAAAGAGGTCAAGTTTTTTCAAACGACAATCAAGCATTCACATAGTTAAACTTTCGCAAGTTTTACACAAGCCTCAAAATTAAAACAGAAAAATCTGGCATGATCACCAATTGTTTGCTAAAATGTCAGAAAATGGTCACAATAACAGGTTCCGAAGCCCAGGTAATTGAGGCATCAAAATCACCTGAAAACTGTCGGGTTTGTAGAGTTCCGACGTCGGACGGCGAAAAATGAGAGGGAAATTCGAGCTCAGGAGAAAACGCCAGATCTGGTTGAGTTTGAGGAGCCGACAACGCCAGATCTGTTACTTGCCGTCCAAATTTAGAGAGATCGAAGAAGCAGAATGCGTAGGAGAAAGGAGATCAGAGAAGGAAACATAGCCGGAGAAAACGTAGAAGCGACGGCGGTGGCAATGGAGAAGAACGGAGTCGCCGGGGTTAAGATTGTCGGAGCCGAAGAAGCAGAAGGAGGTCGGGTTGGTGGTGGAGTTCGCCGGAGAAGATGAAGGGGGCCGGTGTCGGTGTAAGTGTGCCGTGTTTTTTCTAGAGAGAGAGTGCACGTACGTGCTGAATGAGGGGAGAGAAGGGGGCGTTAGGGTTTTGTTGGAGGGGAGGGGTAGTTTCGGTATTCAGCTATTTTGTTTGACTGGTCAACAGAGAGGTGAGGGGTGTATGTGGAATTTGGATCTGGACCCAACTCCTTATTTGGCATTTCATCTGGGCCTCTCTTTATTGGTAATAAAATCTGGGATTAGGGGCCCTTGGGGAATAATTCCCTTTCTTTTCTCTCTTTTGAAAACTCGGGAGCGGACCCTCTATGTCTCCGTCGCATGCTCTCCATTTAGCCACTACGATGGCCGCCACTCGATTACAGGTATCTGGATCTCGATTTGGTTTCAATTGACTTTTTCTCTCACCTTTGGTTTGAAATCAAATTGTTTATAAATTGTTTGTAACTACTAATTTGAAACTTATAAAAGTTGTTAAATCCGCCGATGTTACGGCATCTTCGTCCACACTCAATCTAATTGTTCTTCCACGTCGGCTGATTCGTCCTCAAGCAACTTGATTTCCACCATTCATAAGGTTTTCAAGCTTTTCCCCAATGGCCGTATCATAAATTTGTATTCTAATACTGTTGCTAATTTGTTTTGCTTTTAAATTTGATTGATGCTTTATTAAGTGCTGCATGTAGGTTCAGGGGATATTTGTTCATGAGATGTGATTTGCTTCTGTGCTTCTCTAGTTGGTGTTAGGGTTGTTTATTGGATTCTACATTCATCATGCTTTATTAAGTTTGCTGGATTGTGATATGTTTATTGAGTTGGCAGTTGGGGTTTTGATTCATTTTTAAGTTTTTTCATCATCTCTATCCATAGTTTATATTATGCTTATGAGACTTGAACATCCTTTTATGCCTGGATTTTGGTAGTTAATTGAGTTGTATTGGATACCCTGATGATGCAGTGTGCTGTTGGGAAAAAGTGAATCTTTTTGTTTCTCTTCACTTGTTCACTGTTTCAATTTACCCTGATATTGTTCAAGTATCTACTTAAGAATCGTGAGTATGTTTTGGATTAATATGTATGTTGATAGTTACATAACTATTGGGGAACTTGAAATTCAGATTGGTTTGTAAAGATTATGTCTTTATCTTTCTCCAATATGTTTTTCTTACTAAAGTGTACTATTTTTACTTGATCTCAATGTTAACTAGATATGGTTATATTCCCTTCCTTGGGCTGTGTTTCGTCCTATCTGGTTATGAATTTAATTATTAACAAAGTATTCTTATGTTTTTCAATTTCAGCTAGCCAAGTAATTATCTTTGGAGATGGTGAAAAAGAGGCGTTTAACTTATTCTGTTTTTGTTCCAATGGTAAATTAAGTGCATTATTTTACGCATATATACTACAAATGCTGTGTCCGTTTAATTGGTTTATTGTTATTTGTTTATCATTCACTCTCAATAAATATTAGATTGAATGTCCAATTTTATGCAGAGTCGATTGAATGAACTCACTGATGATATTTTAGTGCTCATATTGTCCAAGTTGACAATTAAAGAAGCAGTAAGAACAAGTATCCTCTCACATAGATGGGAAAATTTGTGGGTGTATTATGCTGGGAGCTTGATATTTCATCGCGTGGATGAGGAGCCTAACATTGATAAATATATAATTGAAAGGCCAAGGTTTATAAGTCGGGTGAACCATGTTCTGAATTTGCATCAACGCTCAACTGTTGATGAATTTAGTGTTCGTTTTGTATTAGATGCAAATTGTGGTGATGATATCGAGAGATGGATAAAGTTTGCAATGGAGAAAAAGGTTTCTAGGTTCGAGTTGGACTTTTCAGTATTTATGGTTATGGGAGCTTGCACACAATGTCCTTACTTTCAGTTTCCATATAAGTTATTGGATTCGCCCAATAATTTATTGAGACCCTTTGGATCGTTAACCTCTCTGCGGTTCAACTGTGTGAATCTATCTGATGAAGTTCTTGCGTATTTTGTATCAAATTGTCAGTTGCTGGAGCATTTATCGATCATAGATGCACCTTGTTTATATTCTATAAATGTAACTACCGCTTTGAAATTGAAACTTCTGGAGATTGAATATTGCCGTTGTTTGGGGAATGTTGACATTTCAAATACAAATATCGAGTCACTTAAGTTAGATGGTGAGTTCAACACAAAGGTATCACTCGAGAATCTTCATTTGCTTACTGAGGTGTCACTAAAAGGTTTCTGGAGTGCTCGTTTTTTTCATGATAAATTTGAGCCTCTTCCTATTTCTCAACTGCAGAGTCTTGAAATTGACTTGGGTTACGAAGTAAGCATGTTAAAGTCTTTAAATTCTGTTGTTGTTTTTCACTTGTGATGGTGTGAATACCCCGATTCCTAAATCTCCCGTCCCTTTTTCATATTATTAGGTTCAGATTGGCGGAATGAAGTTTGCAGAAGTGTTCCCTACTTTCTTGAATCTCAAACATTTGAAGATAAGCCTTATGGCACGTCATGACCAAAATATCTTTTGTGTAACTTCACTGATATGCGCATCTCCCCTATTGAACAGTTTCACACTGAAGGTAATATTCATTCTTTCATTTGCTTAAAGTGCTTGAAATTGTTTCTTGTATGCTAAGTATCTCCCCTAGCCCGCTTAAGCTATTTGAATTGATATAAATTAGCATAAGTAGAAGCCAACTATGCTACTATCTTGAGGTAATTCCACTTGTTACACAATAAGTGTCAACTCAATTGTACTGGATAACCAATTAAGAGAGCCAAGAAAGATGTTATGGTAGTAAGCCATAAAAAGGTTGGTCATTTCATGCCACCACTTGGGATGGGAATGGCTCAGCAACTGACTCGTTTAAATTCTACTATCTCCGTCCCAAAATGATCTTCATGTCTTTTTCGCCGTTATTACGAAAGAACTTTGAGCAATAATTTTAAGTTGATTTAATTATACTAATGATAATCTAAAACTTGTTATTGGTACACCATCAACAATACTATCAATAAAAAGTTTTATATTTCCGTTAGGACAATTAAATGACTGCTCAAAATTCCCTCGCAATAACAGCGAAAAAAGTAGGAAGATCATTTTGGGACGGAGGGAGTAAACAAGAAAACAAGAGCAGCTTTTTCTCATCCTGGTGTCGAGCTATTTTTCAGTCTCTATACATAGGTGTAGACACCAAATGTATTCATGTGAATGAACTACTGACATTGCCCAATAATCAACTTCCTTAACTCTGTTAAAATACCTAAAAGTGACGTGTTTTTTGCCCGTTTAGGACAAACAGAGTCAAATCGTTAAAAAGGGAAAACCCATTGAATCTGAAATATTGGTCATATTCAGGGCGATACCAGAATTTAACTCGAGGGAAGTTAATTTTATGACGTAGCTGTATTTATCTTACACCAGGGAAAATCTATAAAATCATTGCTATAAATAGTAAAAATGCTATTTTCCTAAAGTTGAAGGTGGTAAAAACGTCATCTTTCCAAATTCATTGGGGGTTGATTGATCGCCTTGTGCCCTCCGTGGCTTCGCCACTGATCATGTTTAATATCACAACTATGTTTGAACTATCTTGAACGTCATTTTGAATGTATATGAGTAGCCCTTGGGGTATCTATCAGCCTATTTTGCAATTCTTTAGCCCATCATTTGATTATTCTAGGTTTTGTATCTGTGCCAATTATTCTGGTATGGGTTGTTTTTGGGACAAAATTCAAATTTAAGGCAACTTATATGGGTTTGTCTGCATGTTAAAATGAATAGAAAAGCTCTGTCCCTTGATCTCTGTCATGCACACAAAGAGAGAAACACAGAATGGGAAATAAAATTACTGTGGCTCGATCAATCAATTTCAGCAAATACTCTGTATGTCATAGAGATTTGAAGTTGGAAAACCAATTTTGGCTACTCCAAATTGGTTTGGTGATGATTCTGATTTCAATTCTGGAACACATGGATGATTTTTGAATGTTTTTGTGGCCCTCTGATTTTAATGAAAATGGATAATTTCATATTTTGTTTCTTCATTTATTAGAAAGTAGAAAGTCAAAACATATTTAAGTGCCTATATACTCTGTTGTGGTTGTTATTCTATATTCTAAACATCTAGTAGTTATCGTGTTCACTTGTGCTCATTGGCTATCTTTTATTTTTGTTGCAGGTTATATATTGGTTCTGGAGTAAGAATCTGGTACTATACCTTTAACACCCTTCCTAGCTCTCCTTATTTAAGGGACTCTGCTTGTGTTAACACCTCCCTACTATAATGCAAACAATTGATGCTTAAAAACTCACTCTTCTTTTCGTGTTTTTCCCCCATTAAAATAGTCCACTATTAAAACCTTTAATATTTCTGCACGTGAAATACGAATGCTCAGTCATATTTTGTAATTATAAATTTTATAGCACCTCCAAGGATGCTATTGTCTAATAATTAGACTTTCTAATATGTGCGTGGACGGGAGGGAGCATTCATTTTCTTGGGCCAGTTGATTTATACTCCCGCTGCCCCACTTTAATTTACAAAAATAGAGTTGGCACAAGAATTAAGGAAAAAGTGTAGAAATGAGAAAGTGGGGTAGAGAATAGTAAGTGGGTAGTTGTTGTGAGTATGACAAGTGGGTCCCATTATTTAAAAAGTAATAACTCCGTCCCAAAAAGAATATTCGAAATACGGACATTCATTTTGGAACGGAGTGAGTATTAAAAAGTTTCCATTTTGTAGATTTAAGTGGAACAACCAAAATGACAATTTTTGTAGATTAAAGTGGAGTATATTTCTATCTTTTTGTAGATTAAATTTTCTTGTTACATGATGACAGCTTTCAAATGAGTTGCCAAACTGTGAATGGAGGAAGTTTGAACCCCGCATACATGAATGCTTGAAGCGGGTGGAATTCAAGGGGTGGCACGGATATAATTGGGAATTGGATCTCATTTACTATCTTATTCAGAGATCGGTGGTGCTTGAGAAGGTGATTATTGATCCTAAATTACTAAATGCCATGGGGGACGATTGCTCGGCTACAATTGAGCGAAAAGAGAATGCTTTCAGGGAGCGTGCTAATTTATTGCAAAATCATGTACCACCTGGGATGGAGTTTGTCATACTCTAAGTCATGTACCATTGAGTTCAAAATAATAGTCCTTGTTACCCAATAAGTTAGGAAAAATACTGTAATTTTTAGGAGGTTTTTTTTTTTTTGACAGAAGAAGAGTTTGTTGATATCCAAGAAAACTGGCTAAGCAGGAGGAGCGGGAGCGGGTTGTGTGTTTTTTGTGGAGGAGGAAAAGATCTCGACCCCAAACCCCACTAACCCTAATCCAAGAACACAAATCCACTTGTCCTCATTTCATGATACCCATAATTTGTAAGGGCTTTCGCTAGCATGATTTTGTTGTTACAGAACATCCGTCCCAGCTCAATGTTTATTTTTCACTATTTATTTGGTCAATTCAATCAAACTTTGACCATAATTTTATGAAAATGTTGATATTCATAAGCAATTTTAAAATTTGTTATTGTTTCATCGTTATGAATAGTATCAATAACATTTTATAGAATTGCATAGAGATATCTAGATTTTCATAAAATTACGATTAAAGATATGGGGAATTGATGAAATCAGTAGAAATATCACCAAATGTAGCAATTTGTGGTGGAAAGAGCTACTCCTTAGTAAAGAACTTCGTAATGGTAAAAATCTTT
This sequence comes from Campanula takesimana, assembly GCA_026119855.1. NCBI lineage: Eukaryota > Viridiplantae > Streptophyta > Magnoliopsida > Asterales > Campanulaceae > Campanula > Campanula takesimana. The sequence continues at coordinate 740,103 of JAOWBW010001008.1, forward strand.
ATATAAGATCTTATTGTGAATGCTCTTAAAGAATGGGCAGTTAACTATGTCGTTATATTGTATATAGGCATTTTATGAGTAATGGAGGACACAATTTTTGGTTTTATTAAATGATCTTAGTTTCTATCCGAAACTATACTTGGCTATTGAATTTTCTTTATTTAGTTCGGTCATTTTCACATGCGATTCGGCGTCAATTACAATTTTTGATTTAGTGCAATTTTAAAGTTGAAAGTTGCAATTTGCAACCCAAAAAACCCTGGATTTGAGATTTACTTGAATTTGTTAAATATTGGGAGTGTTGGTGCCCCTGCATTTGCATTTGTAAAAAGCATGTTTAAGAATAGAGTTTTTGTGCCGTTTAGTATATGGGGAAGTGTTCTTGTGGAGATTATTACTATAAAAATTGATAGCTTTGCTGCAGTTTTGCAAGTCTTTAATGATTGTAGGATAGCCATAGAGTAAAAGCACGAAACCTGATTTGGCTACGTTGAATACTGCATTAGAGGGATGTTGTCGTGATCGTGAGCTGATTAGTAATGCAGAGAAAGTGGTTGAGACGATGTCAGTAATGGATGTAAGACCTGACGAAGTGAGTTCTTGATTACTTGTATGCATTGAAGGGGCTTGAATAGAAGATTACCGAGTTGGAAGGTTTGATAAGTGAGTTTGGTGTCTCTGATAAAAGGGTATTTATCTGTAATTTGATTGATTTGGTATGTGAAGTCGAGGAATTTCACATATGTTTCGGAAACTATCTTCCGTTATTTGAAAAAATTGGACGAAAAAATATTTTCTTCATTATGAGCCAAATGAGCGCACATAGTTCTCTCTCAATGATGTGTATGCCACTTCTGGTAAAAGTAGTACAACAATGTGTTGATGATGTGGAATGAGGTTAAGAAAAGGCCATCTTGTGCTGGAGAGAAGATAATTCAAGTTAAAACGTACTCCAGTTTGATTGATGCGATCCTGTATGCTCTTGTTAAAGGGGGGTTTCTTTGACGCGTTGATGGAATTGTGCTGGTCTTGGTAAGAAAGAGAAGTATTAAGAAAATGTAGGCGCTCGTTGCTTTTAAAAGTTGGGCTGGTCTTGGTACATAATTGAGCATTTACTCATCTGCTGTTTTTTGTTTGCTCAGAATACCAACTTATTTCTGTTTCTTTTGTTTGCTCAGAATAAAGATTTTCTCATAAAAGGTACTTTGTAACTGCTGCATGGTGCTGAAACAAGTTCTCAGAATCATGGTGCAGTCCGCGAAGGGTATTATTTATTCTAGTAGACGAGGCAAGATAATATTGAATGTCTGGCGCACCTGGCACCCTCCTTTTGTTTGTTTATATTCAGCTTCATTTGCTGCCAAGCATCAAAGAATTTGAATTCGACATTGAAAATCAAGCAAAACAAACGGGATCCTGTTTGAATCATTATCGAAATACTTTTCTCGAGGTGATACAAAGTGCGATGAGAACCATCCGTACATACAAAAAACATACAATTCATGCATTCGAATTTTGATCATACTAGTCAGGAATGAGTTTAAGGCGGTAGATATCTAGTTTTGGCTGGTAAAATTGGCTGATATGATTGCAATGAACCGCACATGATTTCAATCATCCTAGTGCAGAATGAGTCTAAGCCAGTAACCAAGGAGCTCTAGCTCAAGCGGTATCTGGTGTTAAGCTTCCCATGTGGAGGTATCGAGTTGACCATATTCTTTTCCTGCTGGTATTTGATTTCAACGTAAAGAATACATAATATCTGCAAATTATATTGAGGATACCCTCTGCTTAGACTTAATTACTACTAGTAGTATTTGAGTACAGAAGATCAGTTAAGGTTAATAATACTGCTTTTTTCACCTTTGAGTAAACTGCTTTTCTGCCCCTCGTACTATGGCTCCAACATCAATTTGACACTCGTACTATTGAAACACTAAATGTGTGATGCATACTATTGTTTTATATACAAAATTAACCAACATTTTATTCAGTCGTTAACTTTTTCTAACACACGTTATTTTTTCTAACGAGCATTAATTTATTTTAACGAATGTTAATAATTTATGTTAACAAAATTAACTTTTGTTATCTCCATCATCTTCCCAAACCCAACATCCACCCCACCCTTCGCAGCCCAACACCGCCCCCATCCCCACCGCCACAAACCATCACAACCAGTCACCACTCCACCCAACCAACTCCACCATTGATGGATTAGAGGCATCCCCAACACCAATCGACCCCCCTCCTTGCAAATTAGGATCCCCCTCCTTGCAAATTAGGATTTGAGCTCCCATTTACACCTTCCACACCAAAAAAAGCTGTACCAATCCCCTTCCCAGCTATGACCGCACCTCCCCTAAACCTAGGCGCCGGCCAAGAGCAAGAAAACCTGGGAAAATTCCGGCCAAAGGGCCAAAAATCGAAGCAAAATCGAATCCCGTCACTTTCCCGATCTGGTCCAGAAAAAATCAATTTCCCGATTCATTAATCGTTGGATCGCCTTCAAATTTCTGGAGCAGGTTCACGACACCTAGGCGCACATACTGACCGTTGGGATCTGAAAAATATTTACCGGAGAGGGATATATGGTCATCGGAAAAAGACTGACGAAAATCCCCTATTTCAGATCCATTTAATTGGATTTATCTTATCAAAAGCGCTCCAAGACTATCCCCAAAACATTCTTCAATTATCAGTTGCATGCATTCCAGGGTCGCCGGGGTTAGGGGAGTGGTGGTGTCGCCGGAGGTGGGAGGGGTTGCCGGAAGTGGGGAAGGTAAAGAGAGAAAGTGTGTGTGCGCGTTGTGTGTCGGGGGAGGGAGGGGAGGGTGGGTTTTGTTTGGGTCTTAGGGGTAGTTCTGTCATTTAGGTAAATTAAAATTGTGTTAAATTATTAACATTCGTTAAAATAAATTAATGCTCGTTAGAAAAAATAACGTGTGTTAGAAAAAGTTAACGACTGAATAAAATATTGGTTAATTTTGTATATAAAACAATAGTACGCATCATACATTTAGTGTTTCAATAGTACGAGTGTCAAATTGATGTTGGGGCCATAGTACGAGGGGCAGAAAAGCAGTTTACTCTTTCACCTTTACGGTGGCAAAAAGTGTAGGAGCAAGGAGGCTGACAAAGCACGGCACGGCCGGCCCATTCACAGCTCATCTGCAGTAGACATGATTTTGATCAACTAGTCAATCTAATTTTTCCATAATTTCAAATTTGGCTCTACTTTCTAGGAATGTTGAAAAATAATCACCTCCACCGGAAAAAAAGAAATCTTTTTTCTCCTTTTTTTCAAAAATTTGCAACTTTTGTAAATCAACTATTGTATGACTTCCTTTATCTTTTCAAGTTCTCAGTTTCTACTCCAATCTCTCCATAAAATGTCACCATTCACACTCCCATGGCTGCTCATAAACACTTTCCTCATCCTCCATTCGATTCACCATCTCCGTGCCGTTTCCCCTGCAATTCCCACATGCAGTGACAGATGCGGCAATCTTACTTTAAAATTCCCATTCGGGTCAGGATTTGGCTGTGGTCATCCCAACTTTGCCAGATACATAAAATGCAGTTATGGAACCCTCCAACTCTCCACTGTTACCGGGACCTACACAATCTCGAGTATAGACTACTCTACAACCTCTCTTATAGTCACTGACTCCCTCATGTCCACCTGTGCGTCGATGCAGAATTCTGGAAGCTTCCGTTTGGATCGCAACAGCCCCTTCACCTTAACATCCGGAAACATCTTTGTTTTGCTCGGGTGCTCCACAACTTCTCCAGTTTACGACCCAAAAGAGGACTTATGTGATAAAGGGTCGGGATTACATCTCTGCAGAGGTTTGTATTCTTGTGATGGGGTGGTGGGTATTGGATTGGAGCCAAACGCACCGATATCTAGCTGTTGTGTTTACCAGCCAACGATTGTTCTTGGTCCGGATTATGGGTTGGATCTTCCTAAGCTCCAGTGCTCTTCTTATGCTTCGATGTACGGGTTTGGAGGGAACGAGGGGGACCCGATGAAATGGCAATTTGGGATTTCTCTCGAGTATAATGATACGTATTATAGTGAATCATGTAAGAACTGTGAAGCTAGTGGGGGATTGTGTGGTTTTGCTGGTTTGGGAGAGTCTTTTTCTTGCATTTGTCGCAATGGCGTCAACACAACTGCGAACTGCTTCGGCCGAGGTTAGTAGTTTTTTTTTTTGGGAAATTTGTTTTCAAGATTATTGGTTATTTATTTACTAACAATGTTGGCATTTGGTTTTGAGTGATATTAGGATATGCTTGGAGCAGGGGATGGAAGTCCAGAATGGGAACCAAAATTCTTGTTGGAGGTAAAGGAAAAAAAAACAGAGCCTTTCTCCTTTTACTCCACTTTATGCTTTTGCATTATCTAAATGCATGATGATTTTGCCACGCTTTTTCAAAAGGTCAGCTTTTCCTGTTTTTTTCTTTTATTTTAAATGGAAATATCCCTCGCGGGCCCTACCTTCCCTGGTGCATAGTGGGAGGAGCTCTTATAGCACCATGTTGCCTTTTGACCCACCACACTTTTGTTTTTAAGCTTCAGGTTTTACTAATCTTGTATTTTAAGTAGTTTTAACCACTTTATTCAAGATACACATTCATTATCCCCATCCCCCGACTCAATCCAAAAAAAAAACAAAAACAGAATTTAATGAACGTTAACAAATGTTAACAAAAGTTAACGCAAATCCTACAAGGATTGCAAATTCGTCGACCCATGGCGCAATTCCGGCATTCTTTCTTGAAAAATGGGGGACAGCATCGCCAATTAAAGCTCTGGGTTGACGAATTCGCAACATGGACGTAGGATTTTGTTAACTCCTGATAACTTTTTTGGATGAAGTTGGAGGGGGGGGGGGTGGTGATCATGAATGCGTATTTATGGTACAATGATGTAAAGTGCTAAACATATAAAAGTGGTTAAAAGTGCGATAGGAGGAAAGTTGGACAAGGTGTTTCCTTAGCAAACAGATTTAGACAGCATATATCTGGATCATAAGAGTACTTATTTTTACATGGCTCATGCACTAAATTATTGTTTTGCAGGATTTTTACTTTCATGGCTGGTCCTCATCTGAAGCCTGGAAAGATGGTCTGTCATGGTAAAGAAAGAAGGTGAAAACAGCCCGTCAATTGCCTTATGAAAGCTCAACTCTAGGGAGTATTCATCCCACTGTAATTTTTTTCAATTATTTTTCTGGATTCAAGTTTATATAAGTAGCATCGCCCCCAACACGACAACGTTTGGTTATAGCTATGTAAAGGGTGATTGCTAATGTTGCCAAGACGAGTGAGAACAAACAAACTACAATCATACTTCTTACTTGACTGCTATGAAGTGTACAGCGGAAAAACTTTATTGTGCCTTAAAAATAGAACATGAAACATGCGTATGTATATCAGCACATCAGCACGCATGATATTTCCCTTACAACAAGAATCTGGTCGAATTTAGATGGTTTATCGAAAATAGTATCTTCAAAATACTGCAGTCACAACAGACATATCCTCTAAATGGACCAATCTTGCATCACTGCTCTGTAAGATATCGTCAATCATGAGTTCAACTATGAATTCTACCCAAAAAAAGGAAAAAAAAGAAAGAGGGAGATAGGGTGGTACATGTTGTAATTTGGAGGACATTGTCCACAACCATCATTAACTGTTTCATCAGGACTTTCAAGATCCAGCATACAGCAAAAAACTGTCCGCTCTCCGCCAATAGGTTGGGAAATTTCAGCAAAAAAAGTGTTTGGGGACGGACGAATCAGAATGAGTGATTGGTTCGGCGGTAAAGCAGACATGAAGATAGAAGCCAACGCTGACGGTACTAGTGCTACCAAACATCTCCGCTACCTCATACTTTTCTCTGGCGGTCACATTTGGAGTTAAAAGTGTTGCAATGCGATCTTAACATATTTCCGAGTGCGAGGCTCAAAGGCCTTATACATCTCGCTTATCGCGACAGGAGTTCCCCAAGAATTTTCAGAAACTCTTCATCCTCTGGGGCTAATATTATCCCATTCTTGTTTTTACTAATAACATTACCACAATTTGGGTCTTCTTCTTGTCTCAACATCCACTTAATTAGATGTGGAAAATATGGGCGGCCTTCATCTTTACTACTAATAATCTCGTGTGTGAATCACTTTGACTTATTTATTTGATTTTAACAGTCCTCTGTTTCCTAGTTCTACTTATTGGAAAATTTTGTATTAATAGAATTGGATGTTCCTTAATCCTAATTCTACTTACTTATTTGGAGAATTTTGAATAATAGAATTGGATTTCCTTAATTGGTGTTGGCTCTCTAGCGATTAATTTGCTAATTGTCAAGTTTTTAATGCTTCTGTTAAATTTCTGCGGTGTGTTAAGGTTAATGAAGAAAATGAAGCCAATTTACTCTTCATAATTCAAATTGGTAGGTGAGTTGATGACATAATAATTGTTAAAAGCTCCATCATAATTCAAATTGGTAGTATAGTATGTTAGGTTAGTAATAGTGTTTTTGCAATTTACTCCCTCCGTCCAAAATGATTTTTATATTTGATTATTCAAACTTTTTTAAAATATGAATACTTTATTAGTCATGTTGTATTTATGTGCATTTAAGCTTTAATTGTAGATATAAAAAATATATAATATATATATACTCCCTCCGTCTCACTCGAATTAGGATTGTCAACCTAATTATGGTTTGACCAATAATTTGAAGAAAAATAATGATGCTAATAAAAAATAAAAAATTATTAAGTGTATCACGGATAATAATACTCTCAATAACTATTTTTAGATTTTCAATAGGATAATTATTTTTTATTAAATTATTGGTCAAAGTATAATTAATTTGATCAAAAATCCTAATTCGTGCGGGACGGAGGGAATATATATATATATATATATATATAGGGCCGCGCTCCTGTGAGAACCATTTTATATGAGAACCAATCATAACATTAGATTAGAAAAAAAATCAAGGGTCCAGATGTTAGATACATTGGATACATTTGGATACATTAGTTAATTTTCGAAAAACAATTGGATACATTAGTTTTTAACATAGTGTATCCAAGTGCAACACTTAGATACAATACTTATTAACCTATTGTAACCAAGTGTAATCGAATTTTTTGTAATGTATCTAAGTGTATCAATTGTATCTAACATATGGACCCTTGATTTTTTTTCTAATCTAATGGTTATGATTAGTTCTCACGGTTCTCACTATATTTAGGTTCTCATTTGAGCACCTACATTTATATATATATATATACATATATATATATATACATATACATATATATATATCTATATACATATATACATATACATATGTATATACATATATATATACATATGTATATACATATGTATATACATATATATATATATAGCAAATGAGAATATAATTTCGAAGAAGAAGAGTACTCCCTCCGTTTCAAAATACATGATGTTTTAAGAGTTAAATTTTGTTTCAAAATACTTGACGTTTTACTAATTTCAAGACATTTTTGCTCTTGTTTACCAAAAGTACCCTCATTCATCTTGTTTAAGCATTTAATTACATAAGTAATTAGATTGTTTTAAGGGTAGACAAGTCCTTTTATATGTATTAATTGCATTTCTTAATATGTGTGAAAACTTTAAAAAGACATGTATTTTGAAACAGAGAGAATAACTTGATGAGTTGTCCAAAAACAGCAAGACAAAAACTCATGTGAGAACATGAGAACCCGTCTCATCCATGAGACGGGTCATTTAGACCCGTAACCCGCATCCATAACCCGAACTATAAAATAAACTCACTCCGAAACTCACACAAAACACATAGTAAAAGGTGTTTCGGATTGTCAATTTCACCGACCTTCTTCTTCTCTCACACTGCTCACTTTCAGTTTCTCTGCTTCAACAACCGTTCTTCCATTATTCGCTATTTACTACGCGAAGTCGATTTTTCGTCTGCATTTAGCTTTCTAATCTTTCGATTAGGTTTTTGTTCGAGGATTAGGTAAGATTTTTCCAAAAAAAATTTCATTTTTCAGTTCGATTTTACAGCATTTTTGTTTGATTTTAAGTGCGACTCTTGCATTTTATGTTGTGTTTTGTCTTGTTTTTTGATTTTTTGTTGTGTTTTTGTTTCGATTTTGCTGGATTTTTGAAACATTGTTCATTTCTAGGGTTATATATGTTGTTATTTGGTTGTACTTTTTGTGGTTTTTCAATTATATGGTGTTTTTATGTAAATTTGTTGTAGCGCATGTTGTTTATTTTGTATTTTTTGTTGTTGTTGCGGTTTTGTCTATTTTTTTGTTGTTTTGTTGTTTTTGTTTAGTAATATATATAATATGTAAATATAATATTGGTACTATTTGAAAGTAGTAGTTGGTATATATTAATATGTGTTGGTATCTGATTTTTGTCCTGTAGTATTACTTTTTGGTTTATAGATGTTTTATATGATGTTGTAATAGTCTGAATAAGAAAATGTAATAGTGTTGATAAACATTATGTAATAGTTATATTTTTGTTAATGTAATGTTTTTAACTACTAAAAATTGTTTTGTTGTTTTTTTTAATCAAAATAGAATGAAGCGTAATGATAAACAGTTTAGAAAAGGGCAGAGGAGTTCGTCAAGGATTTCGTCGCTTTCTTGTAGAAAGAACATGAAACGCTCAAGCCCTACTATTCAAGATATTAGCTCAGATTCTGAACAATCAACGCGTGAACAACAATGTATGTTTTAATTAAGCCTTATGTAGTAAATTATGTTTACTTAACTTTTTATTCTGATTATATTTCTATTATATTGACAGTTACTCCAATGGAAAGAGGTTTAGTTGATTATAGTTCTGAAGATAGTATTGATTTTGATGATGTTAAAGATACATCGATGGAAAGAGCTTTGGTTGTTTATGAGCCTGTTCCTCAAGTGGTTGCTGAAGGTATGGTTCATATTGATCAAGGAATAGATGTGGATGAAGTCCATGTTGAAGGTGATGTTAAACAGAGTGAAGCCTCTGTTGATAAACAAAACGATGAATGCACAGTTGAAGGTGATGTTAAACAGAGTGAAACCTCTGTTGATAAAAAAAAAAGATGAATGCACAGTTGAAGGTGATGTTAAACAGAGTGAAGCCTCTGTTGATAAACAAAAAGATGAATCCACAGTTGATTGTGTAAATAGTGCAGTTGAACATAGTGGTGGTGGTCTTATTTTTTCATTGGTAAAAAAAGATGGTAAGGTTGTACGTATCAAGAAATCAGCAAAGAGACGTAGACTTGTAAAGAGAGACTTTGTAATTCGATCGATGGATAATGTTTCAAGGGGAGTGGTGATGTTGTAAAGGACATGATGAACGAAGAGAATACAACAAGGAGTGTTGTTACTAGATCTTCATCAAAAGTTTCTAGTGAAGCAAATGTGGATGTGAAAAGAATGCAAAGAAAATGATATGTTGAAGGAAAAGCATACTCCTAGAACTATTGTTACTAGATCTTCTCCAAAAGATGTAAAGGATGAAAAAGTTGTTGGGAAGATGCAGAAGGTTTTGAAGGATAAAGGTGTTATTACTAGATCTTCACCAAAAAATGTGAAAGAGAAGAAAGTGACTGGGAAGAAGGAGAAGGTTGTGAAGGACAAGGATTTGAAAAAAGCTGTTTGTGTGAGGAAGGAGAAGGATTTGAAGGAAACAGGTGTAGTAAAATCTGAAGTCAAATTGGAGAAAGGTTTGAAAAGAGCTGATGTAGTCGATCTGGAGGAATGTGATTTGAAGAAAGTCAAACTGACAGGTTAGTAAAGTAATACTTTAAATGTTTATAAGTAATACATTGCTTCATAATATAATATTAGTTTTATATATAAGTAATAGTTGATAATTCTTAGAGTACTAAATTTTATTTAATAAAGTAATATGTTTGTAAGGCTATTAAGTAACATTTTGTATGATTACAAAAGCAATAGGTGCTGTGAAAATAAGTAAAGACTTACATGTTTAGTAATGAATGTAATATTTTTAATCTTTTATAAGTAATATATACTGTTTCATAATGTGATATTAGTTTTATATATAAGTAATAGTTTATAATGCTTAGAGTACTAAATTATGTTTAATAAGTAATAACTGATTTTTTTTATAGGCCGCCATTTGTTTCAAAGAATGTTGCATTGGGGATAACTGAAATGGTTAAGACATTTATTTCTGATCAAAGGAATGCAGTCATTAGTATGGGATTTGGAGGTCTTTTAGAGATGAAAGTGAAGAATATTAATCTTGCTATTGCAAAGTGGATAGTTGAAAGATTCAATGGGGCTTTTAAGAGTGCTTGATATATCTAATGGTGAGCTTATTCAATTAACAGCAGAGGATTATTGTGACGTCTTTAAGTTACCAATTGGGGGTTTTAAAGTTGTTACATACAAGCGTAGTGAAGATCAGCCTGAGATTTATACTCGGGTCAAAAATGAGTATGTTCTTACTGTTAAGAGCACTGTCAAAGATTTGAGAAATATTTTAACTGTGGATATTGCTGGTCAGTTTGGTGAAGATTTCAAGATTTTGTTTGCGTTGTATTGCTTGTCGAGTTTCCTTGTTTCAAGGGGTAATTATACTGTTGTGTTGCCCCTGCTGAAGTCTTTGGTTGATGCGGGGAATATTTTGAATTATGATTGGTCGTTGTATTGTTTTGATAAGCTCTGCAATTCCATCCACAAGTACCACACTGAGTCCAAAACGCATATTAGAGGGTGTTTGTTGGCTTTTACAATAATGTATCTCCACCGTTTGAATTGGAGGGGTAATATTGCACCAACAAATCTCCCGCTCATAAAACATTGGACCAGTGAGAAAATTATTGAAAGAGTTTTGCAAGAAAGGAAATCTCGTTCTTTTGGTAATAGTGTGTGGATCAAGGATGTTTATCCAATCACAAAAAAAATGATTATTTCGGTTGATGATTGTGGCACAAAGAAGAAGAAGGACATTGCTGCTGATGTTGGGGTTAAAAATGATGAGTTTGTGAGAAATATTATTCATGAAATAAATAGTGAGGGATTGAGATTATATGAAGAAGTTGAAGAGCAGGATGGAAGATATGTAGTTTGGTATTCCAAAAGGGTTTCAACCAATGAAGATATTAAAAAGGCTGCGAAGGATGTAAGTATTATTTTATGTTTTTTTTTTATGTTATTTTATCTATTTCCATATATTAATTTATGTATATTTAAGTGTTACATTATTCTATGTTGAAATGTTATATTATGTATAGTCAAATGTTACATCTTATTATTAGATCTATTACATTATATATAGTTATATATTACATTAGGTTTTTCTAATTATTACTCTTAAATTTCAGAATTTTCAAGAAATTTTTATGTTGATGAAGAGGGACATGGGCATTGTGTTTGATCATTATATGCACAGTCTTAAAGGATTGAAGGATAATGTTCCAAAGGTTCATCAAGTGCACTATACAGATTCACAAGAAGAAGATAGGTTTTGGAGTAGTGAAGAGGTTCTTAAAATTATAGATGCAGCATGTGAGCGAATGAATCAGATGAAGAAGATGAGTGATGATATGCCCAGTTTTGAGTTGCTTCCGCCGTCAGAATGCAACACCCCAGTACAGACAAAATTTGACAATTTTGATGTTGTTACAAATGAAGATCAGATTGTATATACTGGTTTGCAGGGTGAGGAAGATGAAGCCACTCAAGAAGCGATAAAATCTGTTGAGAAGGTGGCTAGGGAAAATGGATTTTATGATCCTTTGGCCCTTACTACTTGTGTTGCTGCTGAAAGAACAGATTTTCTTTTTAGTTTCATGACACAAAACAAAAGTTTTTTTGTGAATAGTGATCTTAGAGATAAACAAATTATTGATTTTTGTTTGTTTGATGTTGATGATCTCTATGACGGGTAAGTTTAATTATTATTTGTCTAATTATATTTTTCTTTTATAAATTGAATAATAATGTCTTATTTTTGTATTTTTTTTTTCATTCATGGCAATGTTGATGTTCAGGCTTCAAGATGTTGACCAATACACATGTTATGTATACAAGAAAGATATAATTTTTATGAATATGAAGAAATGGGTGTTTGTCAATATTATTGATGCCTGGACTGTTATTTTGAACAAAGAGCAGAAGGACGGCAAACATGTTTTCTTAAATCTGTCACATTGTGTAAGTGTTTTTTTTTTTTTAGTAACTGTTTTCATTTTGAGTAATACTTCTTATTTATTTAAGTAATGGTTGGTATTGCATTAAGTAATAGTGTATATACTTGTGAAGTAATATTGTGTATTTTTTTAAGTAATAGTTTATATTTTTATTTTTTATAAGGCCTACTTGGACCTTCTTGTTACGGCGCGGAAATTGATGTTGCACAAATGGAGTCAAACGTAAGAGATTGTTTTCAAACAATCTCTTAAAATTGTGAATGTTGACGCGAAGATGGCTGAAATGGTTAGTACATTTTCTTATGTAGTTATAATTTTTTTTTTTTTTCAGTTTTTGTATTACTTTTACTTTATAATAAAACTTATAATGTTGTCTTTTTTGTATTGTAGATTTTTGTTCCGATTAATATCCGAGAGCACTACTATTGCATTGTTCTGAATTTCAAATTCAACAAGGTTCAAGTTATTGATAATAGAGATTATGATGACAGAGTTTGGTTTGAACCAGAAGTTCGTAAAATATTTCATGATATTGCAAAAACTGTGGTATGCACTTATAAATCATTTAGTGTTTCTTTTTAATATTATGTTTGTATATTATCTTTTTTAAATATTTATTTTTTCATTATTAGCACAAGTTGTTGATCAACTTTGTTCGCGAGATTAATCATCCAAAGGCTGGGCAAGTTATGAAGTATCCCCTTGAATTATGAATTTTAACTAGCAGAATAGCTCTGATGGAAATGGATGTGGGATATTTTTGATGTACAATATGGAATATTTTGATGGAGAAAATGTTACAGGTGATGATGATATAAGCAAGGTATTACTTTATTACTCTTTAATTATTACAACCTATTAATTGAACTATTACTGTTCAGTTTTTTTATTTTTATACTTTATGTTTCTGTTTTGAAGGGTAATGTCAGAAGAGTTCTTAGGGCAAAGTACTTGTTGAAAGTTGTTCTTGATCCACTTAATACCGCAAAAGATTTTTTATTGGGTCATGTTGTTGAATTTTGTAAGAACAAAGCCCAATTGAAGTTCAAAGTTGATGAGAAGAAGAGAAATGATGCAGAGTTGAAGAAGAAAGAAAAGTTGAAGAAATAGTTGTGTTGTTGAACAATGTTAAGATGAAACTTTTGTTATTTTATCTATGTTGAAGTTTCGTTGGATATGGGTATCTTTGAAACAATGTTATGTGTTTTTATTTTGGTTGAACAACTGTTGGATGTTGTTAAAACAATGTTATTTGCTTTCAGTTTCATTAGTAATCAATCTAAATATTGGTAGTAATCAATGAAAATATTTTTGTTCTGTAGCATAAGGTTTTTTTTGGTGCATAGCTGCGTATATGATGGTGTAATTTACATGTAATAGTAAACATAGTTAAAAGGTAACATTAACTGCAAGTAAACGTAATAGTTAAGGAAGGTTAATGTAACATCTCATAACTGCATGTGTAATAGTGGAAGTAAACTAATTTAATACTTAATAAATCACAATGTAATACTGAATACAGGAAAAGGTAACATTAACTGAAAGTAAACGTAATAGTTAAGGAATAATAATGTATCATCTCATAATTGCATGTGTAATAGTTGAAGTAAACTAATGTAATACTTAGTAAATCATAATGTAATACTTAATATAGGAAAATGTAACATTTAATAATATTGATACTAAAACAATCTAACATTTGGAGTTTTTGAACCAAATTCCCTTGGTTGATCACTTCTGTTAACATGGGGTTCTGTACTCTTATTTCCTCCTTTTTCCATAGCTCCTTTGATCCTTTTTTTCCTTCCTTTAGTGACTGAACGAGCTGGATCTAGTGTTAAATTTGTTGTAGATGAAACATGTGAACTTGAAGTTTCTTCTGTTCTTGTCGTTTGCTCAACGAAAGACACGCAATGTATAGATCTTCGTAACCGTCATCAAGTATTTTTCTTGCTTCTTCACTGTCTTGACACTTCAAAAGTAGATTATAGAACTTTCTAGACATTTCATGCCGCCATGAAATTAAACTGTTATTCCTGTCAAAACTTTCCAAGTTGTGGAATTTATCCCAAACTGATGATTTTGCAATTTTTGTCCATCTTTTCAGTATATACTTTTCTGGTATCTTGATACGATCATTATGATAGAGGAATTTCAATATATGCCTACACAAAATACCACATTCTTCAAATCTTTTACAATTGCAACTCACAAAGTCAGTGTTTGGATCCATCATGACATATCTTGTATGTCCAAACCATCAAGTCCACAAATCTCATAAGTTTGTAGCACTTCATCAACATCCATAAGAGTACATTTTCTTGTAAGTGCTAGAAGGAATTCTTTTTCGAAGCGTTGAAAGACAGTTAAAGTGTATACCTCTGATGCGTGCTTAAGCAATCCCGTTAATAGAAGTGTAGACGTTGGAATTGATCTTGCAGCTTTGAATTCATCTTGTTCTTCTGTCTTCCTCCAATTTTGCAATATACTTTTAAAAATTGAATGAAATTCTATAAGGCTTGTTCTTTTTTTTCACATTGCTCCCCATTGCACTATTTGTAACCTCACTGCGTTGTGATGAAAGTATACCAGCTGAAAAGTAGTCCTTGTTCAAGGCCGTGCACCATTTATCCATCAAAGCATACAATCTTTTAAACCACATTTTCTCTTGTAGCCCATACTTACCAATCAATTCATTCCAACATTTTTCAAATTCATCTTCATCATTACAACCTGACATACATTTTCTGAATTCGTCCTTGAAAACATCATCACTCTTCAAGCGGCCAAACTTTTTATGGCATTTTGATACAAATGCTGTAACGCCTGTCCTAATTCCTGTTAAATTCTTGACTTGCATATTTATATGCTATTTTAATTGAGTTAATTATTTAATTAATTGAGCAAGATTAGGACCTAAGTGTTCAAAGATGAAACTTTAGGTTCATTTGTGAAAATTAAAGTTTAGGGGCCTTTTTGTCAAAGTTGAAACTTGAGGGGCCTAAGTGTCAATTCTTGAAAGTTGTTAAGTTTATCACCATCTTTGTTTGTCTGAGGAAGATCACATTCCCAATTGTTTCTCGTACGTTCTTGCTTAATTATGCCTCTGTTCGAAAATCCGACTCCGCATAAATGATCAGGGTGGTGAGTAGAGCATTTCCTGCCGAACAGAAATTAGTTTGGGTGAATTTGATTTCGGAGTAAGTCACTAGCTCCCCCTTTCTTGTAATAACATGCATATATGTTATTCTTGGTACTTGTACTTGTTAATTTCGTGATTTTGTTGAATTTTGTGATACTTGTAAATTTGGGACGAAGGGAGTATTAGTATGAATTACTAAGAGTTAGAAAATTTATACTCCTACTTGTGAGACGGTGAAATATTAACTTGTTTAAATGTTTATACAAGTATATTAGAAAATTTATACTTATACTTGTTGGACGGGGAAATAAATGAAAGTATCCCTAAATGAGTATATTAGTATATTAGAAAATTAGACTTATACTTTTGGGACGGTGAAATATTTAATTGGAATAAAAAAAAAAAATTATTCTATTATTTGTGGGATGGTAAAAAGAATGAAATAAACTTGAAAGTAATGTTTTGAACTTGTTTGTATGTCCTGGGTATTGCCTAAGTATTAGTAAAAGTATACTCCTACGCTTGGGACGGAGAATTCTTAACCTGGGAAAGAATTGAGCATTTGCTGAAATCGCCTAGTGTGCGACCGCACAATATTTCCTGGGCGACCGCCCATCTTTCTGAAGCAATTTTCAAAGGATTCAGCTGCTAGTGTGCGGCCGCCCGGTCCATTTTGAGCGCCCGCCCGGGTGCAAGGTGCCCTGAAAAATAAAAAGCTTGTTTAAAGTTTGTATAAGTTGGAAATAACCCAATTGAGGTATATAGCCTTAGTATAAGATGTCCTAGCAAGTGTTGTGACACCTTAGGGGCATCAGAAGTGGTCTTGAACATGAATATTCAATGATTTGAATAGAGACTTGAGTATAGAATAAGAACTCTTTTATATGTCTTGAAAGTGCTATGAACAAGCACTAATGTGTAATATGTGTCTTGAATCCAATGTTTGTGTACCTTAGGGGCACTAGAACAATGTCTTGAGCTTGAATATCTTAAGAATAGGATCATGAATTGTAAGTATAAGATATGTAACTCTTCTACTTAGCTGAACTTGAAGTATAAAACAATTAAATCTTGTACATAACTTGAATATCCAAAGATTGGAATATAACTTGAGTATAAGATAAATAATTTTTGTATATGTCTTGAACATCCAAAGAATTGGATTGAGAACTTGAATGTAAGATGATAAAAATCTTGTACATGACTTGAAACCAATACATGTGTATGGTAATGAAATTAAAAGTGCTATGAACAAGCACTAACGTGTTAGAACTATCCTTGGTGTGTATGTGCAATCTTTGCATATAACTACTTGATAGAATGTGGCTTGTTGACTACTTGATACTTGGTATTAATAACCAAAGAGTTAGAACATGGAACTAGATAGAGAATGATCAACTCTATTACATACTTGAATCTAATACGTGTGTACTGAAAGTGCTATGAACAAGCACTAATGTGCTAGTACTTGGTTTTAGTCGTGCATATACTCATGAAGTATATAAAGTATAAAGAAGATATCTTGTTATTGAGATGAGTTCCTAAAGAAACAGAGGGACTAGTGTAATATGAAGATAATTCATAAAACAATGATTATAGAACACAATATGTGTTGGAAAATGTATTCGATTGTTAACGATACATATACGCGAGGTATGATTGTGAAGGTACAACAGACCTATTCGACTACGTGCTTGAGTCTAAGATGTTGGGCTCTACTTGGAAGTAAGGGTACGTGATAGACACATTAATGTGTTAAAGATTATATGAATATTACATGCAAATATGGCATATGACAAAGTGACATAGAATGATGACCCTACTACTTGTTTGGGGTCTGTTACTAATAGACTCTAGCTTGGATTGATTGTGTTACGTGGACACATTACGTGCCATTGTTATACTGAATTGTATTCGCCATTATTGCATACGTGTACTGGTATTTTGGTGAGCACATGATTTACATGGTTCATGAAGACTGGTCCACTACTTTGGACTTAGTTCTATTCTCGTTAGTTTTGGTGAGCACATAATTATATGGTTCATGAAGGACTGGTCCACTACTTTTGGATTAGTAATACTCTCGTAGTTCAAGTAAATACCTACGTGTGCATTCTTGTGTGAGTCCAGCTGTTCTCCTTGATTGTTCGGAGATATATAGGTTCACGCTTATCGCGAGTGCTGGGGCTAAGTGATAATCGGGGATCTATGTAT